>JANHMN010000008.1:20859809-20894245 GCA_030674055.1 Rhabdomys pumilio
CATCCATCCATCCATCCATCCATCCATCCATCCATCCATCCATGCATCCATCCATCCATCCATCCATCTACCAGCCCACCTACCAATCCACATGCCCATTCCCTAGAACCATTCTGGATATCTGCTCAGTGTCCTGAGGCCACAGGTTAAATTGCCTTCTCTTATTTTCTTCCAGGGCTTTGAGTGGGACCTCAAAGGTATTCCTCTAGACCAGAGTTCAGAACTTCTCGTGGTGGTCAAGGACCATGAGACAATGGGGAGAAACAGGTGAGTGGGCCCAAGAGTGACCTTGTAACTTTAAGGCCCAAGAGTGACCTTGTAACTTGAAAGGTACAGGTAAGTTTTGATGAATTTGGACCCTGGAATCAGAGGTACTGAGTTCTAGTTCTTTGTGTCACATTTACTGAAGACTGGTCTTCATGTCCGCATCCAGTGGTGGATGCTAGGTCAAAAATCTTACTGTAGCCTAAGGCTGTCAGTGTTCCTCAGAGCTGTACAAGCTGCAGGGGAGGGAAGGTGTGCTAGGATCAAGTGTCCAGGAGGTTTTGTTTTTTTCTTTTTTGTAAAGGAGGACTGGCTCTGGCGAACAGGTAGGAGCAGGTTCCCTGTCTCTCTCTGTAGCCACTCTTTGGGAGGGAATACTCCTTGCCTCTTCTTAGCTATACACACACTCCAGGATGTGGGTAGACAAAGAGAAACTGCAGCTAGCAGGGAGCAGTCGAGGAGGGCTGCGTGGAAGAAGCAGAACATAAGGTAAGAATTGTGATGCTGAAGTCAGAACAGTAATAACAGGGAGCAGACTGATTAGTCTTCTCTCTCTCTCTCTCTCTCTCTCTCTCTCTCTCTCTCTCTCTCTGTGTGTGTGTGTGTGTGTGTGTGTGTGTGTGTGTCTAGATTTTGGTTGGGGTGACAAATAGAGCAAAATAGACAAATAGAAGCAAAATCTTTCTGGCAAAGGCAGGAAGGCAGGCTCTGTCTAGGCAGATGATGGGTGGCTTCTTTGTCATGGGTGATCCTGAACCTTGTAAGTAATGGTGGGTGAGACCTCCAAAGCTCAGTGGACCAGTTGGCTGTGGGTGTAAGTGGCAGGAGACATAGCCTGGGAGGATCTATAGTGACAGTTTAGGTAAGGATGGGGGGGTCAGTGGTCCCTGGTGAGTACAGCAGGGTGCAGCTGTGTTGGGTGGGCTCAAGTGCCTGCTGTTCACTGAAATCTGGCCCTGAGGACGAGCTGGCTGCACACAGACCTGCCCACAGGGGAGCCTTTGTTTTGGAACTGGGTCAGCTGTATCTGAGGCAGGGAGTCTTGGTTATGTGAACCTGGAGTGGGGGGAAGCTGGGAAGGAGCTCAGGCTTCGAAACCTGCCAAGTTTGAAGTCTTAAAAATGAAGAGAAAGAATCCAAGCCATTATTGTTTCCTTGTGGCTGTAGCTAGCACTGAGTGTGTGGTCTGGCATCCCTGAGGAAGGACAAGGCACTGTCCCTGTGCCTCTGAAGTGGCACTGTAGGGTGGGGAGCCAGCCTGTGCCTGAGGGCACTCAGGACATCTTTAGTCACGACCCTCTTTTGCTTCCAAAAATGATACGTGACTTTGGGCATAGAAGTATGTAAAGTGGTGTCAGGGGCGTGTGTTGTGTGCTCAGAGCCAAAGCAGCAGTGAAGAAAGCCTCATGAGGGGAAATGGGCGAGCACTGCCGTTACATGTTTTATTTTAAATTATGTTTTGGTCAATGTGCGCTTGGAAATGTTTCCTTTCTCTTTCTCTTTCTCTCTCTCTCTTTCTTTCTTTCTTTCTTTCTTTCTTTCTTTCTTTCTTTCTTTCTTTCTTTCTTTCTTTCAAGTCTGCCTACATAGCCCTGGCTGTTCTAGAACTCACTATGTAGACCAGGCTAGCCTTGAATTAATTCACACAGATCTGCCTGCCTTTACTATCACAACTGGCTGGGTTTAGAAAGTTTTACTATTGCTAAGTGTTTTGCAATGCCCATATTATGTTATGAGATACTATCTAACCCAAGGTTTAAGAAGCTGTGGCCCACAGCTGTTAAGATGGCTCACTAGATAAGGGCCCCCACTATGGCACAGGCTCACTAGGTAAGGCCCCCCAACTATGGCACATGTGATCTTCCCTTCGTACATACATACAGTACTCAACAACAATAACAACAACAACAATAACAAGCACAATAATAATCAAACTAAAATAAAAGCTGTGGCCTTTGCCACAGTTTCACTGCTCTGTGGAAAGGCAGGCACCTCAATGAGCTTGAAGGTGGACTAGCACCTCTGGAGCAACTCTGGACATGGGGCAGGTGGTCTGGGAAGGCCTTTTAAAGAGGGGCCTACACTTACCCAGGCCAGGCTTTGGAGGGGAAAGTAGCTCCAGGTGCAGAAGTGAAGGGCAGAGAGTTCTTGTGGGAAATGAGAGTTGTGCCAGGCACAGCCTTGTTGGGAATGGAGCCCTGGGGCCAGTCTCAGGCTAGCAGTAGCAATAGAGAAACCTCCCAGCTTAGCCAGGTTTCTGGTACTGTGGAAACCTGGTCTATGAGATGATCTTTCTCTAACAGATGCTGCGGCTGTCCTCACAGACAGGAAACAGAGGCTCTAACATTAGATTGGTGATGTTCCCAAGGGCTCTGCTGGGGCTGTGGGTGGCTGGAGGGCAGGTATTTGTGTTATTCTCCTGGCTCTGTTATCTCTGCATTGCAGAGGCTCCCAAGGCCCCTGGCAGCTGGAGTCTGGGAGCTCTGCAAAGTTCAGTTCCTCTAATGACACAGGAGTTGAGAGTTTAGTGAGGCAAAGGTGGACAGGCTGGGTAACTGCAGGCCATGAGGAAATGCAGGTTTCATTTTCATTATTGAATTCATCCCTTTCCTAGGAGCTGTGGGAGGTGTCTGAGACCCCAGAGGTAGCTGTGGACATAGTTTAGACAATTTTGGACAGTTCAGGGGCCAGGCTGGACCTCCAAGGGACAGCTGTGTGGGTTTTGCAGAGGGGTCATGTGTTTTTACCACTGGCCCCTGCTGGTGAACTCTGGCTCTCAAGTTTCCATGTGAGCTGGTCACTGCAGGCCAGCATACTGGGAAAGCAGCTCCTCAAACCTCCACATCCAGAACAGACAGTTCACTAGACATCACTTACCAGAACTTTCTGTCTTATAGATACTCCCATGTGATTTTTTTTTAAGTCTTCCAAGCATTTATCTTAATTTGTCAGTTCTGGCAATTTAAGATTTAAACTGTAATAGTCTAGGTTTAGATTTAAGCTCACATTCATAAATATCTGAAAAGGACAGAGCTACCTAAACACCCTATTCTGTGAGGGAATGATCAGAGCAAGCGTGTCTGTGGTCTTCGTCTGTGGTCTTCGTAACAGCTAGCTTAAATGAGATGACCCTATTTAAAGTGCAGGGTCCCTGCATGGTAATTCTGTAATGCCTGAATGCTCTACCCTATACTCACAAGCTTGTATAAGAAAGGGAGAGAGAGGGGCTATGGAGATGGCTCAGCTGGTTAAGAGCTCGCTGTACAAGCAGGAGGACTTACTAGCTCTCCAGCACCCACATAAAACGTGGGTATGACAGCACGTAATTGTCGTGCCAGTGCTGGGGGGCACAGATGTAGGGATCTGGCTCTCTGCTGCTCACTGGCTGGCCAATCTAGCTGAAACAGGAAGCTCTAGGTTCCATGAGAGAATGAGTGAAGAAAGCATCCCAAATCAAACTCTGCCCCGCCCCCCCCCAGTCAGGGCACCCACACTCACATGAGCATACACATGCATCAAACACACCACAAAAAAAAAAAAAAAGAAAAACGGAATTCAAAATTCCAAGGCAAAAATAAGAAACACGCTAAGCAGTGCCTAGGGCAGCCACATGACATTAAATATTGTAAAGACAAAAACGTTTTGTGACTCTGTACGCTCTGAATAAAGATGCACCTGGCTGCCCATAGGCTCACATATTTAAATAAGTGGTCCCCAGTAGGGTAGAACTCTTTGGGAAGCGTTAGGGATGTGGCCCTGTTGGAGGAGGTCTGCTATTGGAGGTGGGATTTGATGTCTCACAAGCCCACACCATTCCCAGTTAGCTCTCTCTGCCTCCTGATTGTTGATTGAGATGTGAGCTCTCAGCTTCTGCTCCAGCACCATGTCTGCCTGCCTGCTACCGTACTGCCCATCATGATGGTTAAGGAGTCTAACCCTCTGGAACCATAAGGCCCAAATTAAATACTTTCTGTTAAAAGTTTCCTTGCTCATGGTGGCTCTTCAGCAATAGAAAAGTAACTAAGACAAGTTCAGTGAATGTTTTTATAGAACACATCCTCAACACCTGCCACCCACACAGTCTGGTCCTGAGTGGATGGTGACTGTTATTGTCTTGCTGTTCTGAGTCTTTTGCTGTCAGGAAAGTCCTGAGGGGTCTTGTTGCAGCCACACCCTGGCATTCCTGACTATCTTCTGTGAGCTCACCATTGTCCTCTCGGGGTCTTCTTCCAACCAGACAGCTCTTACTCATAAGTGGGACTTCCTTCTCCCAGTCTCTCTCTCCCCTCTCACCTTTCACCCTCTACAGAGCCAGAGCCTCTGTTTCCTTCTCTCTGCATCTAGAATTCCCCCAAGGCTTCCTTCATCCTGCATAATCTGCCTCTCTGCACCTCTGCTCTGTCTGTCGCTTTGTTCCCTTCTCTCTCCTCACCCCTGGTAGCCCAGGGAGGCCTGAAACTCTTGGTCTTGCTGCTTCTGTTTCCCAAACGTCGAGAATTCAGGTGTGCAGCAACACACTTGGTTCTTTACTTCAGATTATTGTTTCAAATGTAGGCAGCTCCTGGTAATTAGTGGCTTCTTGTATCAGACAGACAGCTCTAGACTGTTACATTGTAACCCTGGCTGTCTCTTAAATGTCTGAACCCTGTCTTAGCCCTGCACTGTAAGGATTAAGGGAAAAAAAAAAAAAAAAAAACTTCTGGCTCCAACTCCTAGGCTCTCTGCAACTGACCTGCTGGCAAGTAAAAAACAAAAAAGTCAGTTTTTTCCAATGGGGTCTCGCCAGGTACATTAACCACTTTCCAGGACAGGCTCCAGGCCCAGGAGTATTTGGGCACACAAAGTGAACTTTATAATATTCTTGTAGACTTTTTGTCTCATTTCACTTTTCTTGGCCATTTTTCTTGGCTGTTTTTTTTTTTCTTTTCAGTCTTTTGCTTGTTTTTATTTTATTTTATTCAATTTTGATTTTTGTGGTTTTATGTGTCTTATTTTTATAGTTATTGTTTTATCTGTATTGTTTTAAGGGGAAACACACACACACTCAGAGAGAGAGAGAGAGAGAGAGAGAGAGAGAGAGAGAGAGAGAGAGAGAATATGAAAGAAGGGACTTTAACTCCATTGTTAGCAGTGAGTCCCAGCCTAGTACTGTAGTACTACCGGGACCCGAGCCCTCAGACTATTTTCCCATTGGGACACTGGGATAATATAACCTATGCAAGGCAAGGTTGTGCTGTAGGCTGAATGACAAGAGCGTCTGCCAACAGCCCATGGATGGAAACACTGAGGAAGTTAAGTATAGAGGCCATTGGCTATAGCAGAATGCACACAGATGCACATGCATCAATCCCACAGCACATGAACATGCTCTGCATGCCTTGATGTGTTTCTCACATAAACACATACATGTTCTTTCATTAAAAGAAAGGAAATAGATGGCAGTAACAACTTAGTGTGTGGTACAAGCATAAAGACTGAGTTCAGTCCCCAGAACTCATGTAAAAGCTGGGTGTTGGTATATGCCTGTAATCAAGTGCTGGGGCACAGGAGACAGGTGGGTACTATGGCCAGCCAGTCAAGCCTAATTGGTGAGTGCCAGGTCCTAGTGAGAAATCCTGCCTCAAAAACCAAGGTGTCTCGAGGAATGTCAAGCCGGTGTATTTACACACATAAGAATAAATATACATATACCCATATACTTTAAACTCTAAAACCTCTACAAAAAGTGTCTGTGTGTGTGTATGTAAGTTTCTGCACATACGTGTGTGTGTGTGTGTGTGTGTGTGTGTGTGTGTGTGTACATGAGCATATGTGTGTGTATGTGTATGTCTCTCTGTGTGTATACACAAACTCCATTACTAAGGAGGCATAAGGGGAAAGTGACAATTCTTCTTTCATTCATCCATTCTTCCCTCTCTCCCATGGCATTTATCATTACCAACTTGGTTTAGATTCTGCTCCACTCTCCTGAACCCTACTTGTGTCACCCCACAGTATGTCACATTCATTTTTCAGTTGTCATGTGTTATTCTGACTTGGACACACCTCTATTAGGCTCATCTTGCCACACAGGTGACAGAGACAACCTGCATACTCTGTACTTGGAAATATGCTGCTGTGTGCTCTGTGTTTGTCTCACTGTCTGACTCCTCACTGACTGGTTCCTCCCAATTTCTTCTTTCACATGGTTATCCAGTGAACAAATTTTTTGCTTTATTTTTTTTTATTGGATATTTTATTTACATTTCAGATGCCATCCCCTTTCCCCATTTCCCCTCCCTAGAAATCCCTATCCCATTCCCACTCCTCCTTTTTGCTTTTATGGGTATTAGAATGTTAATCAAAGGCTTTATAAGTCTAGTAATGCTCAATAACAAGATGCCCATACAATCAGAAGTGTAATCCAATATCCAACCCAGATATACCAACTATCTTTGACTGGAGGAGACATGCAAACATCTGTCTCCATGTTCCCCCCTTCTCTCTCTCTCTCTCTCTCTCTCTCTCTCTCTCTTTCTCTCTCTTTCTCTCTTTCTCTCTCTTGTCTCCTAGCTCCTCTCCTTCTCTCCTTACTCCTCCTCTTCCTCTCTGTTCTCCTCCCACCTTAGCTCCTCCTACATATCACCCTTCCTGTTAAAATAAAACTTTTCTCTCAAAATACAATTAGAGCATAACTATACCAATTTGTGTCAGTAAGGTACAAGATAGACCTAATACCCAGTGCATCATTTTGTTGATTAACCAGAACCTTTGTCATCTCTCCTAACTAAAAGACTTAGTTCTGAACCTGGCTTTTTTTTGGCTTTAGAATGAATGTCAACTGAAAACCATTCTCTCGAATCTTTTCTCTCAAAGTAAATAGCTGGGGTTGGCTATGAGACTATAAGTCTTCAACCCTGTCAGAAATTCAGAATGACTGAGTTAACTGAAATTATGAGAAGCACAAAGCATAGCTTCTAAAACTTAGCCAATTTATAGAGACCACTGAACACTTGAACAGTCCTGTTTTGGGATGTGCCAAAACGTTGGAACATCTGATCTTCAGCCTTCTGGCCCAGGATCATTTGACAGACATAGTGATGCAGAATCATTAAGGGCTGATTACTCTGTCTTGGCAGATATAATCAGACGACTATTCTGCAAGTGTGTCCTTTTCTGGACAGTGATTTGTCTGTAGATGAAAAGAGGCAATTCTTGCCTAGTGGCTGTCTCACCACAACTGGAGTAACTCCAAAGATGTTCAATTTCTTCTTAGAATCCAAGACAGGAAGCTATCAGGAGCAGACAGGTCTCTAATCAAAATGGACATTAATACAGAAATGTTTGTAACATCAATTCTGTGGACTTTTGACGTTTTGAAAACCAACTATCCATGTAAGGCAATCTGGATTGTTGTCTGTTAACTCCTCTCAGCTATTTCTAAATAAAATATAGAAAACACCCTAACAATAAACTCAGAGCCACGAATTTGCTATAGGCCCTTAACTCACAGGCTAACCATCTCAAATCATTAAAAAAGTTAAAGAAGGACTGGGTCTAAGCCTTGTATTCCTAAATATGTAATATGGGCACAATGCCTATGAGAGTATCAATGTTAATCTCACTTTTATATCAATAAGAAACTTGTACTAATGAAAACCTTAAGTTTGAAATCAAAGTAAATTTTGTACCATTTAAGAAATTATAACTTCATCTTAATAACAATTATACATATTTCTACCAATAGTTTATGGCTATCCAATAAATCCTAGCTAATCCTTCCTGTTCCAACAAAACCACTACTTTTCCCTAGAAAGACAGCCCAATATTAACCACCTCAGTCCCCAAGCCCAGGGAATAGGGATGCCAACTCTTCATTAATTTCTTCAAGCTGATTATGGGCGTTGAGATATTAGAAGAGGGGCAGGGGGAAGAGTAAACTGATAAGCCTCTGACGCTGTGTCTTCAATGCATCCAGCTGGAATTCCAGGACATCAGAGGTTCGAGCAGGTCTGCTCAGCTTGTTTGATGAGTAGATACACCAAGGCTGTGTATTCTGCAATATACAATTCTCAAAACAAATTTTAGTATCAAGATAATATTTTGTTTGAATTCTGGAATCTAGTCTTCTGGAGGCCTGCCTTTGTCATGTCTAATCCATATAATTCTGGGAGTTTCTATGAGAGTGTGCTCCCATCGTCCTCCCATTCCCACCTCCCTGCTCTTGAAATTCCCCAACACTAGGGAATCCAAACTTTCAGGCACCGAGGCCGTCCACTTCCATTGATGCCTGGCAAGGCCACCCTCAACTACCTATGCAGGTGGAGCCATGAGTCCCTCCCTTTGCATTCTCAGACTAGAGATTTTAGAATGGCTACTCCAGCTTGTTTCTTAGGACCATTTGCTTGAAAAATTGTTTTCCAGCCTTTTACTCTAAGGTAGAGTCTGTCTTTGTCACTGAGGTGAGTTTCCTGTCTGCAGCAAAATTCTGGGTCCTGTTTACATATTCAGTCCGTTAGCCTATGTCTTTTAATTGAGGAATTGAGTCCATCGATGTTAAGAGATATTAAGGAACAGTGATCGTTGTTTCCTGTTATTTTCGTTATTAGAGGTGAAATTATCTTTGTGTGGCTATCTTCTTTTGGATTTGTTGGAAGAGGATTATTTCCTTGCTCTTTCTAGGGTATAATTTCCCTCCTTGTATTGGAGCTTTCCCGCTATTATCCTTTGAAATGCTGGGTTTGTGGAAAGGTATTGTGTAAATTTGGTTTTGTCGTGGAATATCTTGGTTTCTCCATCTATGGTAATTGAGAGTTTTGCTGGGTATAGTAGCCTGGGCTGGCATTTGTGGTCTCTTAGGGTCTGTATGACATCTGTCCAGCATCTTCTAGCTTTTATAGTCTCTGGTGAGAAGACTGGTGTATTTCTTATAGGTCTGCTTTTATATGTTACTTGGCCTTTTCCCCTTACTGCATTTAATATTCTTTCTTTGTTTTGTGCATTTGGTGTTTTGATTATTATGTGACGAGAGGTATTTCTTTTCTTGTCTAGTCTATTTGGCATTCTATAGGCTTCTTGTATGTTTATGGGCATCTCATTCTTTAGGTCAGGGAAATTTTCTTCTATAATTTTGTTGAAGATATTTATTGGCTCTTTAAGTTGGGAATCTTCACTCTCATCTATACCTATTATCCTTAGGTTTGGTCTTCTCATTGTGTCCTGCATTTCCTGGATGTTTTATGTTAAGAACTTTTTGCATTTTGTGTTTTCTTTGACAGTTGTGTCAATATTTTCTATGGTATCTTCTGCACCTGAAATTCTCTCTTCTAGCTCTTGTATTCTGTTGGTGATGCTTGGGTCTATGACTCCTGATTTCTTTTTCAGGTTTTCTGTCTCCAGGGTAGTCTCCCTTTGTGATTTCTTTATTGTTTCTACTTCCATTTTTATGTCCTGGATGGTTTTGTTCAATTTCTTCACCTGTTTGGTTGTGTTCTCTTGTAATTCTTTAAGGGATTTTTGTGTTTCCTCTTTAAGGGCTTCTACCTGTTTACCTGTGTTCTCCTCAAATTCTTTGAAAGTGTTATTTATGTCCTTCTTAAAGTCCTCTATCATCATCATTAGAAGTGATTTTAAATCTGAATCTTGCTTTCCTAGTGATATGGGGAATTCAGGACTTTCTTGTGTGGGAGAACTAGGTTCTAATGATGCCAAGTACCCTGGGTTGCTGCTGCTTATGTTCTTGTGCTTGCCTTTCACCATCTGAATCTCCTTAGTGCTACCTGCCCTGACTCTGACTGGAGCCTGTCTTTCCTATTATCTTGGTTGTATCAGAACTGTGTGGGGTGGGTGTTACTGCTGGTATTAGAGCTGCTGCTTAGGATCCGCTCAGTGTTCGGGCCCAGACTGGAAGGAACCAGTACTCCTGGCCAGGAGTG
Source organism: Rhabdomys pumilio (assembly GCA_030674055.1). Classification (NCBI taxonomy): domain Eukaryota; kingdom Metazoa; phylum Chordata; class Mammalia; order Rodentia; family Muridae; genus Rhabdomys; species Rhabdomys pumilio. The sequence goes on from JANHMN010000008.1 coordinate 20,869,988, forward strand.
ATTTCTTGGGTCCTAGTGGGTCCCAGTTACTCCCTGTTTGGGATGGGTGTTGCTGTCTCCTTACCTAAGATACTGCCCGGGTTAGAGCTCCTGGGAGGCCTGCTTCCTCTGGGTTCTGTGAGATTGAGGGCAGAGCTGCCACCCGGGATCTGCTCAGTGCTTGGGTCCAGACTGGAAGGACTCTAGTGAACAATTTTATTCCGATTCCAATGTTTTAATGTGTCAAAGTTTGTGCTTTGTTTTGTGGGGGTGGTTTGGTTTTTGTTTGTTTTCTTGTTTGTTTTGTTTTCTTGTTTGGTTTTTTTTTTTTTTTTGCATTAGTCTCTAGAAGTGGGTTTATTGGAGTAAAGAGAATAAGCATATAAGATGTTGGGAGGGCTGGGAACTGTCTGCTGTTCCGTCCTGAGGATAGATCTTAACCTTGATGCTGAGAACCCATTAAAAAGTGTCAGATGTGATGGTAAGCATCTAATCCTCCTTATCTATCTATCTATCTATCTATCTATCTATCTATCTATCTATCTATCTATCTATCATCTATACAGCTATTTTGAGACAGAGTGTAGCTATGTAGCCCAGACTAGTCTCAAATTCATGATCCTCTTGCTTTGCCTGAATACTGAGATTGCAGAACACCACAGCTGCCTTATTTATTTATTTATTTATTTATTTATTTATTTAGACAATGTCTTTCTTTGTAGCCCAGGCTGGCCTCGACTTCTGTTATGCTCTGCCTTAGAAGTGGTGAGATCATGGAGTGTCTACCTAAGGTTTTCGTTTCTTTGACCTCCTCTTCTGGCTTCATCCTAACTCTGCACACTTGGGCTTTTGCTAGCAATCAAAGCTCTTGGTCCATTTGGAGCGTGGAGAACCTTTTCCTATGCTCTCGGGGGCTCATCTCAGGGCATTCTCTCTCAGATGCGGGTACCCATGAGGGTATTTTGGAAGGCAGAGCTTCAGGGTGCTCTTGTCGAGTTGGGGAGAGCAGGCATAGTAGGATCAGCTTTTATTTTGCAGGCTGTTTTCTGAACTCCCCAGGAGGCAGTTTGGGGCCCAAATACTCACAGCTCACCATCTCATTGTTCTCTGTGGGCTCAAAAGTGCTGGGCACACCCTCATTTTCAAGGATTTTAAAAAACTATATTTTGCCCTGGATTCTGTCCAGGACATCCCTGGATTTCAGAATAATATTTCTTTTGTCTTTCTCTAGACTGAAGTGGAAAACTATTTAGAGTTACCTCTGGACAACCTCTAGGGAGTCAGGTCCAGGAAGGAAGGCTGCCTGAGGCCAGGAGAGTTCAGGGCCTGGGGAAGGACCTACCATCTCTCACTTCCTGTCTTTCCCTGCCAGGCATACATAGCTCAAGGCCCAGGAGGCTCAGATCATGAGTGTTTCTTCTGTGGAATGAGTGTGTGTGATTGCACAAGTGTTTCTGTGTGTACGTACTCCAGGATGGACAGGGGCTCTGACTCATGATGACAGGATGCAACCGAGTTACTGGAGATTGAATTGTGATATATATATATATTTTTTTTTTCAAAGATGAGAAACTGACCCATAGTGACTGTCTTTGAATATTGCAAGTATAGTTTCACAATTATAAAAAATAAAGAAATAAAGAGACGACCCACCTGCCCTTTACTTTTGTGGATTCTTACTATGTGTCCCTCCCTCCTTCCCTCCCTCCTTTCCTCCCTCTTAGTCTTCCTCCCATTTGAAAGTAAGTCATATTCATCAAAGTTGCAGTTGTCTGGTCCTAAATATTCCAGGGCAGATTTCTTAAGATGAGGGCTATTTCTTTTCATAGCTAGACTTCATATTAACCTCAGCAGATACATTACGTGGATGAACTTCATAGATGGAATCTAAGCTTTACAGCATCCTATTAACTGATCAAGAAATGCTTTTCCAAACAGTGCCCGCCCCTCCCCCAGGGCCAGATCCAGTTTAGAGTCCAACATAGAGTCATATTTCTTTAGCTTTCTAGTATTTTTTTTTTAAGTTTTGATTGTTTGATTTTTTAAGAGAATCTCACTTGACCCAGGATGGCCTCCAGCTTGCAGTGTAGCTGGAGTGACCTTGAGACCCTAGTCTTCCTGCCGCCATCACCCGAGTGCTGGTATTATGAGTGTGTGCTGGCAAGGTCTGCTATTCTAGCCTTCTTTAATCCCACCGTCTTTATCTCTAAGGACAATTTATTTTTATTTAAAACATTTTTAATTAGAAAATTCATATACTGTATGTGTATGGGTGTTTTTCCACATGTATATCTCTATCCATACATGGGCCAGGTACCCACAGAGGTCAGAAGAGGGCATCAGATCCTGTAACACTGGCATTACTGATGGTTGTGTGGGTGCTGGGAATTAAGCCCGCTCTTTATTTCCCCTCCTTTGGAAATTATCGGATGCTTTCTCAGGATTAGATCACATCACCATAGAGGTGGTGTGTTTGTCTTAGGCTTTGGGGACACAGGTATTTCTCTGGATATGTGGCTCTACGTGGCCTTGGGCTCTGGGGACACTGTGTCTCTCTGGGCATGCAGCTGTCTGTGGCCTGGCCTGGTGCTGACTTCCCACTGTGTATTGCTGTGCATTTTTCCTCTTGGGGTTAAAGCCATGCTCTAGGCCCATACATATGTGCTGCTCCTCAGTGTCTCCCTCACTCAGCACCTGCTGTGTTCCTTCCCTGATCTGCCTTCCCAGGATGTGGTAAACTAGTCTCCAGCACTCCTTCCTCCCTTCCACACTCTTGAAGTCACAGCGGGGTGTCAATTCTGAGCACCACCCATAGATCTGTGAGCACACTGAGCTTTGTCAACCCAGGCTTTCCATGGAGCTCGCCCTGCCGCTGGTGCTTTGGTTCCATGTGTCTATCATGGAGGACATTCCAGGAAAGAAGAAGCCATTCCTTGACTAGGCTGTTTTGTTGAAGTCTCTCACTGCTGGACCACAGTCTCCCTGTGTAATGGGTGTATGTATACATCCGAAGTTAATTTTGGGTATTAATCCTTAGGCATTTTCAACTTGTTTTTGAGACAGGGTCCCCCTCATATTGGCTGCACTGGCTGTCCAGCAAGCTCTCAGTCCCTGGCAATGGGGAACACCATCATGCCTGGTTTCTCATGTGGTTGCTGAGGATGAAGCTCAGGTCCTCATGCCCAGGCAACATTGCTGTGCCAACTGAGCCATGCCACCAGACTATTCTGCATGGACTTCTGAGATTCATCTTTTTTATTCTCCCTTCAGAGATCAGACCTCATAGGAGCCTCAGAGCCATTTAGTAAATGAGAATGTGCAGAGGGCATCAAAAGGGCAAGCAGGGTGAGGGAAATGGAAGCAGAATTTACCCAGCTACCTGTGCTCCAGGCCATGCTCTGCCTGCTGGGGACCTTCCTAACTGTCTCCAGGGACTGGCTACTCTGGGAGGGTCAGTGTCTCCAGGTCAATAAGGTTCAGGACATCAGAACACAGGAAAGCACCAGGCATGCATGGCTTGCCCCTGGAATACTAGCACTAAGGAGGGTGAAGCGTGAGGGTCATGAGTTCAGAGTCCATTTAAACTCTCTAAGAAGACCTTATCTCAAGTCAACAACAACAACAAAAAACAAAACAAAAACAAAACAAAACAAAACAAAACAAAAAACCAAAAATCACCAGAAAACAAAAGCACGACAATACGGTTCAGAACAAAATGATTTGCAGGGTTTTTGCTTTGTTTTGAGTTGAATTACATTAACGACGAGCCATAATGACATGAATGACACATAATAATTACACATGTTTGTGGGGTCCGGTGTGATATTTTGATTCATGTACTCTGACCACACTGGGTGATGAACAGTGCCCTCTCCTTAGCATGCCTGCGTATTTGGAGCCTTCAAGCCCCTCTCTTCTCGAACCCTTCCTGTGCCATGGATTTATTATATCCATGTGTATTTAAGTACCTGCTATCCAGCCTGCCACTACCTCCCATCATACTACCAGTAATCATTCTTATATCTTCTGGGTCTTTTTTTTTTTTTCTAAAGATGACCTAGAACTCCAAATTCCCCTGTCTCTACCTCCCAAGTGATGGGATTACAGGTCTGTACCACCATATCTAGTTTCTATGGTGCTGGATGCCAAACTTAGGGCAACCAGCATGCTAGGCAAGCATGTTTTAGATGTGTGGGCATTTTGCCCTTGTGTGTGTGTGTGTGTGTGTGTGTGTGTGTGTGTGTGCGCGCACGCATGCATTGCAAGTGTACAAAGCCTATAGAGAATAAAAGAAGATGCCTCAGCCCCTGAAACTGGAGTTATAAACAGTTGTTAATCATTATGTGGGTGCTGGGAAAGTGAACCCATGTCCTCTGCAAAAGCAGCAAGTGTTCTTAACTGATGAGTCGTCTCTCCAGCCTCCCACCGTCAGTGGTTGAACACTCACATATGAAAGGGAGTATTCAAAATTTGTCTGCATCTATTTCACGTCACATAGTACTCTCTAGGTGTATCTGTTTTGCTGACATGAGAGAATATTAATCTTCCTGGCTGAGTATATTAACATTTCATTAATATAGCCTAATATTCCAGCATGTGTATATGTATATATCACATTTAATTATGCATTCACCTATGGATGGGCACCTAGGTGGATTCCATGCTTAGCTGTTGTAAACAAGTACATGCAAGTGTGTCTTTTACACGGTGGTATTTCTTTGGGGTGCATACCTGGAAATGTGAAGCTGGGTTTTATGGCAGATCCAGTTCTAGTTTCTTGAGGAAACTCCATATTGTTCTCCAAAAAAGCAGTCCTGGTTTTTCATTCCACTGATCTTAGCTTGGCATAGATGATTCCAGAACTTTTATTGCTCAACCACCAAGATAGTTGTGAGCTTCCCTTTTCTTATGCAGAAGATGGTGTGATATATGGACTTGTTTTAGCACTTGACCAAGTCTTGAGAACTTTCTGTAGAAATGTATTATTTTACAGGAGAATTTCATAGCACAGATGTGCTGTGCTGTGTCTACACAGTCTTGCGTGCTGTGCTGTGTCTACACAGTCTTGCATGCTGTGCTGTGTCTACACAGTCTTGCGTGCTGTGCTGTGTCTACACAGTCTTGGGGGGTGGACGGCTGGGTTGCTTTTGTGCTTTGTTCTTACAAACAATGATGCAGTAAGACTCAATGTTTTTAAACAAAATTGTTTCCATTTTCTTATATTTCATTAGCATAAACTTAGCCCCTCCCCCCCCTCCGCCTTCACAACTGCTCCAGCCTCAGCCTAGAGGCTCCCACTCAGCATCTGTCTGACAGGGCATTGACATTCACGGATGAATTAGGGAATCAACTCTTTCTTCTGGGGGGGGATGTGTGTCTGTCAAGTCTCAGCTGCTCTCCCTCCACTATGCCCATCCTGCCTTTTCTTTCTGTGGAATGGCAGAGTCTCTTTTAGCCCCCAGGCTTCTGCTCCTATGTTCCAGTGGTTCTGAAACAACAAAGCTAAGAGTAATGACCAGAGGAGGAAAGCTGGGAGGGCCTGTGGTGTTGAGGTGGGGCCAGGCCCACAGGGCTGCTTCTATCTCCGTAGGCTCTGCCACACCCTGCTGACTCCCACAGCCCTGGCCCTTGTAGGGTTCCAGGTCCCTCCTAACTCACTGGATTCTTGTTGATGTCACAGGGCACCTGCCAGACCACTGATTGATGCCCATAGAGCCAAGCTTAGCAGATAGCTGGTCCTAGAACTTGTATTTCAGTGTCTGTCTTCAGATGGAACAGACCAGGGTTTGGGGACCTAAGACTGAGGTCCCTTGAGTAGAGTCACAGGGGAAGGGAATTTGGGGAGGGGCTTTAACGTCCTATTTCCTTTGCAGATTGAAATGGATGAATTTGTGGCTTTCTCCACAACCTGTGATGGAGCCTCAGACCTCATTAACCCACCTCCACAAGTCTCTGAGACTTGCTCTGTTCCAGTGAGCTACACTTTCACATCACTCACCCATATGGGAGGCTCTGTCTCTCTGACTCTTCCAAACTTGTCATCACAGCCTTCCCCTTGGGTCTTTGGACAGGTAGTCTCCAGCCCTTCTTCCTCAGTATATAGGACAACCGGGTACCTTAGAGGGACTAGCCCTAGTTTCTATGGGGACACATTTGACGGCCCCTAAAGAGGTATCAGGGAGGAAATAACAGTCACTCCTAGGCAGTTCTGGGGTCAGCCGGAAGGGCTAGGGCTGGCAGAGGTGGAGCCGGTGCTTCCTTCTGCATTTCCTGCCATTGTTCACCACCCCACTTCCTGGAATTCTCCCTGCTGTCTGGGAGGGCTTTGCCAGCGAGCCAGGCTCAGGTGGTCCACCTTTACTCTGGGCCTCTGGCCAGGGCTCCTAAGACCGGCTTCAGCCACACTGAGCTATTCAGTCCACTAGACTGTTGCTTGTTACTGTTTTGCTGTTGGGCCCGGCCTTTCTGCTGCCAAGGCCAGAAGCATCAACTGTAGACACTGCCCACATCTGCAGGCTCGTTGGGGCAGGTTACTTGTCTACCCACTTGATCGAATCACTCTGCTCTGCTGCCAAGGATTCCCATAAAGGACAGAGTGATTTTGATCTCTTATGTCATAGGGAATCCTGTTTTGAGGACATTCTGGTCACAATACTCGGGACAAGCACTATTCCCAGGATAGTCCTTAGGTTACATCTAACAAGAGCCCCTGCTTAGGAAACCATAGTGCAAGCTTCCTGTAGGTACCAGGAAACAGAGAAGCCCACATTCTAGAAGTCTTGACCTTTGTGGGACTTTAAAACCCTGTAATAACCTCTCTTTACTCTTTCTTTAAAGAAAGAGATGTCAAGCCAGGTGTGGCAATGCACACCTTTAATCCCAGAACTTGGGAGGGAGAAGCAGGTGGATCTCTGTGAGTTCAAGGCCAGCCTGGCTTACCGACTGAGTTCCTGGATAGCCAAGACTATACAGTGAGACTCTGTCTCAAAAAAAAAAAAAAAAATGTAAGAGAAGGGTTGGGGGACAGCCTAGTGGTAAAAGCATGTGCTGTGTTAGTGTGAGTTCAAATCATCAGCATCCACATAAAAGATTGTGGGTCCCTTGTTCTGGAGGGTGTCCCATGACTAGAGACAGAGTGAGAGCAGGGAGGGCTCGCTACTGTCTCTGCGCTGCGTCTCCACTGTCTGTAAGTCTCTTGTCTGGCCTGATGCGGGAGGTTGAGGCCAAAGGACACAGAGTGCGAACAGGAGGGGAGATTGCCTGCCCCCACTGCTGCCTCTGCTCGCTCACCGCTGCTGTTGCTGACCGGTCTCTCCCAGGTGCTGCACCTGTCTCTCAGCGCTGAGCTGGTCCAGGCCCCGGCTGGGCTGGGCCGATAAGGAGCCAGCTAGCTGGCAAGGAGGCAGCATGGTGTCCTAGGCAGGTTCCGGGAGCGCTCTCCCCAAGTGTTACAGCTCTTGTGACAGAAACTCTCGGACACCAGGATGATTCTTGAGCGCATACCTTTACTTCCCCTAAATAGAGCCCTTATATACAGTTTTGGGGTGGGTTAGGGTCTGACAGCAGATAATGTCTATTGATTTGACCTGAGAGCTTGGAGATACCTCATTTGCATGTGGGAAAGCCTGAGGGACTGTTCCTAGTGACTGATGGTCATAAACCTCTCTGTGGGAAGGGTTGTTGCAGAGCTGAAGCTAAGTAAAAAGAATCAGGGCTTGGGAGCAGAGGGAACTCCTACTGTCCAATAAAGGTCTCCGGGCTTCCAAGATCGTTCTCGACCAAGCACCCAGCTGCTTTTCACCCCTACAAAAGATAGGTCCTCATTTCAAGCGGCTGTGATCCCAGTTCTCCTACAGGAACATGGGAGGTGGGGAGAGGCAGGAGCATCCCCAGGAGTATGAAAGGCAGTTGGCATGGAGCAGATGAACAGTGAAGAGATCCTGCCTCAAATGAGGTGGGAGGTGAGGCCTGACCACACAGCTGTTTTCTGCAGCACACATGCACACACATAGTACACACCCACAAATATGTATATACATGCACACAGACACAAACACACATACACATCAACATTAAACACACACACATGCAGTACACACACACACACACAGTGTTTATTGTCTTTCTAACAAGAGAAACTGTAAGGTGACTGAGAATCTCCTGCCTCAAGAGGGTGTAAATACATGTATTTTATTGCCAGGAAATGTAATAATTACTTATTATATAAGTTTATGTTGTTTATTTTTTAATTTACTTAATATATATATATATATATATATATATATATATATATATATATGGAGGACAATCAGGCACACGTGTGCACTTCTGTGTGGAATGCGGAAGTCCACCGTGGTGTCATTCTCTGGAGGAACACTGGATTTTAACAGCTTTTAAATGCACAGTTCTGTGCAGCCACTGCCCCCATCCATCTATAGACCCTTTCTGTCTTCCAAGCGGAAAACCTGAACCGTATTAAATACGATTTTCTTCTCCCCTCCCCCAGCTCCTGGTAACCATCACTCTATTTTCCGTTCTTGCAAATCCGACTAGGTGCTTTGTACAAGAAGATCAAATGACACTTGCCCTTCTGCGTCTCAACACTAACTCTTTTTTATTATTTATGGACAGTACTGAGGACTGAATCTAGCAGCCTCATGCACACAAGGCAAGTGCTCGACCATAGAGCTGCAGCCCAGCTGTACCAAGGCTCGTCCCAGGGAAGTGTCAGGAAGTCTTGCATACTGACCAATAGTCTATGTACACGCATATTTCATTTTGTTTGTCCATCTACCTACCTGGCCTGGTTGCTCCTATCATATTATTTATTTAAAAAGTTAATTTTTTGTTTTATATGTATATAAATTTTGCTTGGATGCAAAATACCACTTGCATACCTTAGCCCTTAAAGGCCAGAAGAAGACACTGGGACCTCTGGAGTTGCAGACTCAGATCTTCTGGTAGAGCAGCCAGGGCTCTTAATCACTGAGCTATCTCTAGCTCTGCCCTGACTCCACTGTCTTTAACCTTTTAAAGACAATGTCTTGTGTATACCAGGCTGGCCTCAAGTTCATTATGTAACTGAGTATAACCTTGAACTCCTGATCCTCCTGCCTCTGCACCCTGATTACTGGGGTTATGAACAACCACGTTTGGTGTATGTGACGCTGGGGATGGAAACCCAGGGCTTTGTGCATGCTAGGCAAGTGCTCTACCAGTGGACACTGAGACACTCTCATCTTCTGATGTTTGCTGCTTGAACGTGTTCTGTAGATGTCTGGAGTCAGAAGTGGGGCTGGAGATTGGATTGCCTGTCTATGTTTAATGTTTCCTTAGCATCACCATCCATCCTAACAGCAGCATCCTCAGTGGGATTTTAATCTCTCCATGTCCTCCTTCTCCCTCCTTCTCTCTCTCCCTGCTGCTTTATAAGGCATTTGTATTAGTTTCTTTTGTTGTTGCTATGACAAAATGCCTGACAGAAACAACATAAAGAAGGAAGGGTTTATGTTGGCTCTCGGTTTGAGGGCACACACACAGTCCATCACGGCAGGAAGTCATGGTTTAGGAGTGGGAGGATGCTCACATCGCATCCACAGTCAGGAAGCAGAGAGACATCAACGATGGTGCTCGGCTCACTCTTTCCTTTCTGTGTAGCAGGACCGCAATCCTTGGGCTATGACCACCCACATTTACAATGGCTCTTCCCACCCTCAATTAACGCAGTCTAGAGATGTCCTCACAGATCTATTCAGAGGCATGTCTACTGAATGGCTCTGGATGTTGTCAAGTTGACAAGCAACACCAATTATTGCAAGTCCATCCATGTCAACCTGATACCTACACATATCCCTTTTAAGACAAAGCCTTCTAACTCTTGTCCCTATAGGCTCAGGGTCTTCTCATGATGCATTCAGCCTGACTTTAGAAGTCTTCAGTTTTTGGCACCATCCTAGTGGAGATGAGGTGGTGTCTTACTGGAGCAGTGTTTGTAAACCTAGCTCATTAGGTCAAGATTCAAATTTCACTCCATGGGTCTATTTAAACCCATACTCAGACCACTGTTACAGACCAGGGCAAGGATGGTCTCTGATACTGGACTAGCTTTATTCATTAGGAGAAATAAGAAAAAGCAATGCTGGATGTGTCCCCATAGCTGTCCCCATGACCTATGAGGATTTGTGTCCTGATGGCTGTCCATAGTTTGGCTCCCAGGGAGCAAGCAGAGGCTGAAGTAGACTCTAGTGACAGGGTTTAGGTGACACAGGTCACTTGCTGCCACTGCAGAGGCAGAGAGTGCATGGTATGTGGTTTAGGACCCACAGAAGAGGACTTATTCCTCTGGATTCTTTGAAAGGCCTTCGTTGGCCATCCACCCAGTGGGTCACTTTCCCAAGATCTTGTCTCTTGTCAGTGACAAGTGTGATCTCAGGTTTGTGTGTTGGACGTCTGGTGACGGGATCTGTCTCCTAGACCAACACTTGTTTTTTTTTCTTGGGTCTGAGGACAGGAAGGTTCCTTGCATCTGATTTGTTATTGGTGCTATGCTTCCTGGGAAACTGGTATAGACTGTGTGATGTGGGTGCAGCCAACTGATGCATAAGGGCATCAAAGATGTGAAATGAAAAGTCACCTCTGTCCTCTAATGATGCTGGCCTGGTTCATCATTAAGATCTAACGGCAGAACTAAGGGTGTGGCTCAGTTGACAGAGTGCTTTGCAAAGCATGCATGAAACCCTAGGCTTGATCTCCAGCACTGTATAAACAAGGTGCGGTGGGGGACACCCGTAATCCTAGCACTTGGGAGATAAAGGCAGGAGAGTCAGAAGTTCAAGATCATCTTCAGCTACATAGCCAGTTTGAGGTCAGCCTGGGCTACATGTGATCCTGTCTCTAAGTAAGTAAATAAACAAATGAGAAATAAATAATAAATAAATAATCTGTCTGATGAGAATCTGCCTCTACAAAGGCAGCAGCATGGCTAGGCCTCTAAGGCTGGACAGAAAGAGGTTAAGATTGAGCTTGGGGAAGGGAAGGGCAGATGTCTCTGATCTCTCTCTTCTCCCTAAGATGGTACCATGGGAACTATATTACATGGGTATATGTTAGCATGAGACCATCTCACATGAGTACATGTTACCATAGGAATTATCTCACATGGGTACATGTTACCTTGGGAACCATCTTACATGGGTACGTGTTACCATGGGAACTATCTCACATGGGATGTTACCATGGGAACCATCTTACATGGGTACATGTTACCATGTTACATGGGTACATGGCACTCATGGTACCATGGATACAGAGAAACCTTAGTGGACTCCAAGGGAACTGGTGGTCCTAGGTAGATGGACTATAACTGGGCGGTGGAGGAGGTGAGAGAAGAGCCAGGTATATTAGGTTGGTTCTCATCCTTGGATTTCTTTGTCTTCTCAGGTTCCTGGGGGAAGCCAAGATCCCACTCCAGGAGGTCCTTGCCACCCCTAGCCTATCTGCCAGCTTCAATGCACCTCTGCTGGACTCCAAGCAGCAACCCACGGGGGTAAATGTCTGGACTTCTCTGTCCATAGCCAGCTTTTATTTGGGGCCCTGTGTCTTATTCCAGGGGCTGGCTCCTGGGAGCCAAGCCTGGCTCTCCTTGGCTATAGGTTAAGGTGCTAGAAGAGAGTCATGGTTGGAATCTGCAAGGCCAGTGAAGCCTGCCAGACCCCTATTTGGCTACTTCTGAGTCTGGCCCACTTGGTCACCTCCTGTCCTGTGTTCTAGTCAGCCTTGACTGGCTTCCTTTGTCTGCCTGGCAGACTGCCCTTCTTCACTGCCAGCTTCGTTCTCCAGATAGGGAATATCTGAGTCATCTGGGTCACAGGTCACCAGGGAGGGAGGCAGACAGCTCTCCCCTACCCACCTGGGGCCAGCCAGGACCCCTTCCTTTTCCTCTCTTGTCTGTCTAGCCCCTCCCCCAGCTTTCCCATGCTCTCCTAGTCCACACAACCCATCCCCAATCCTCCTTGCTGGCCTCCTGTTATTTTTAGTGGTCTAAATATACCCTTCAGGGTTCTTTCTTCCTGGTCACTAGAATTCTGGGTCTGCCTACATGACAGGATGCACAGGGCCACTGCTGATCCTGACCTGACATACTTCTTCCCAGTGAAGCCTGCAGGGTTGTGGGCTGTCAGGCCTCACAGACAGGCTGTGTGAGTGCGTGAGTGTGAGTGTGTGAGTGTGTATGTGACTGTGTGTGAGTGTGTGTGAGAGTGTATGTGTGAGTGTGTAAATGTGTGTGAGTGTGAGTGTGTGTGTGAGTTTGTGAGTGTGTGTGTGTGTGTGTGTGTGTGTGTGTGTGTGTGTGTGTATGTGTTTGAGTCTTTGACTGGTTAGGAAAATTGGGATTAACTTGGGCTAGGCTTAATGGGACCATACTGGGTCCTCACTGGGAAAAGAGAGCCACTGGGGTTGCTTTCATGTAGTGTTTTCTCTGTCACCTCCTGTGTCACCTCTTACCTACTCTTTGAGCTCTGTAGTCAGCTAACACTATGTTAATGTAGGAGGCCTCAGGTGACATTTTCAGATGACTCTTCTGGGACCCTGAAGAGATGCCTAGCTGGCTCTGTGGCCTGGAGCACCAGAGGAGTTACAGATACCAGGTTTTCTGTCAAGAGCACCTCTTGGAGTCAGGAGACCTGTCTGGTGCTTTCCTGTTACCCTCCAGGTTGGAGCAGCCTCCTCCCTATAGCCTTCAACCAAAGAGTCTTAAATCCCTGTCACAATATGTATGTCTCTCTTCCAACCTCCAGCACCTGTGACACTGGTGTTCTCCGTACTTGCTCTCTCTAAACTCTAAACTCATTGTGCCCTGCGATGGAATCTTTCAGCCTCACTTCTTCGTACTGGGCTGAGGAAGGCTGGAAATCATCTGTGTTCCCTGCCCTTAGCCTGGCTTCCAAATTCTGTTTGCACTTCATGCTCAGAAGCTGAGAACTCGCTGCCTCCTCTCCATTGCCCTGAGACCCCAGGCTGCCTCTGGAGCCTGACCATCCTTCACAATGACTCTAAGATGAATGCAGGAGAGTCAGGATAGGAGAGGAGGGATGGGCACTGCTCAGTGAGCCACCAGCTAAGTCTGCACAGAGGTGGGGAGAGGTTAAGAGCCCCCCATTCCCCCTTGCTGCCTGAGATGCAGTCCTCATTTCTTGGAGAAGGTCTTCTATCCCTCTTACTTGCATCCCCCGGCAATTCCTGTACAGCATGGGCAGGTGGAGAGAACCTCTGAGCTGGGGGTTCCTGCCGGGACCTGTGCCACTGGGGTGGGGGGACATCCCCAGTGTCTCTAACACTTTTAATCTCCAGCAGGTGCAAAACATCTGTTTTTTTTTGTTTGTTTTTGTTTTTTTTTTTTTTAATGAATGCTTAAATTAATGGAAGAGTGGACAAGCAAAATACATCAGGCAGGGTTGTCATTCTTTGTTGTCAGATGTGAGTTGGCCTGGACTGGCCCAAGCAGGCATCCCTCCCAGGCACAGCTGCAAAGGGCCCTGAGCTTGACTTAACTCTCTGACGCTATCTTTAAGTTCTAGACAACATTTTAATAAATGCCTTTATATCTCATTTTGCACCAGGTCTGACCCTGGAGTCAGTGTGATAGCCGTAAGCTTTCTTTAGCTCTACTGAGTCCAGATCCTATGGAAATAGCAGAGGCAATCCCCCTCCACAACTTTTTTAATCCCACCCTTACCATCTGGGGGGTCCCTGTGTAGCCAGGGTCTCTCTGTGTAGCCCTGGCTGACCTAGACTCAATATGTAGATCAGGCTGGCCTCAAACTCAAAAAGATCTGCCTGCCTCAGCCTTCTCAGTGCTGGCTTTAAAGGAATGCACCACCACCACCTGGCTTGGATCTTTTATTTTGAAATGATTTAAATGTAGAAGCAGGCCTGGGGAGCTGGCACAATCAGTAAAGTGCTTGCCTGGCAAATCTCAAGGTCCTGAGTTCCAATCCCCAAACCAACATTGAATAAGATAGGTGTGGTGTGACCATAACCTCAGCATGGGGGAGACAGGTGGATTCCTGGAGCTTACCTCACTGACCATCTAACCTAGCCTAATGGGTGGACCCCAGGCCAATGAGAGACTGTCTTAAGAAACAAGATTGATGAATCACGAGACATGATACCTTGGATTGACTTTGACTTAACACACACACACACACACACACACACACACACACACACACGCACACACATTCATATGCACCCAGATTCACACACATGTATTCATATCTTCCCACATTCACACACACAATCATACACCACCTCCCCAGATACATACATACGTGTGCACGCGCTTGCGTGCACGCACGCACACACATCACCACCGCCACCATCACTAACAACAACAAAGAAACTGGGTTTGATGGTTTATACCTGTAATTCCAGCACTTGGGAGCCTGAAGCTGGAGGATTACTCTACGAATCTGAGGCCAGCCTAGAAGATTTAGTGAAACCAAGGCCAGCACAGAATACAGAGGAACATAGTGAAAGAATCTGTCAGAGAGTGGGAGAGCGAAGCGTCTAAGAGTAGTCCAAACCACTCTGTCCTGGGCCACTTGAAACCATGTCACCACTGCCTAGCCATCACCCGGGATGTCAGAGTGTGTATTTTGAATTAAAGGCCTTCTCCATAGCATCTCTTTCAAAGGAATATCGATGCAGATGGCATCCAGCTCACAGACCTCCTGGGGACTCATTAATTGTGTGTGTGTGTTACATATATTTGTTCTTATGTGACTGCACACAGCAATGGAGGCCACAGGGTAAGACTGAAATGTCTTCCTCCTTCACTCTCCATCTGATCTTTTGAGTCAGGGTGTCTTGCTGAATCTGGAGATTATGGATGTGGCTGGCTGACGAATGGGCTTCAGGAGTTTGCCTGTCTCCACCCCACCGATGCTGTGGTACTATAGGCATGTGCCACCATACCTGGTCTGTGTGATGCTGGGGCTTGAACCCAGGGCTTCTTGCATGTTATTGGGACCTAAACCTTAGTCTTCTGGAAGACCAGCAAGGGCTCTTAACCTCTGAGCTATTTCTCCAGCTCCTTCTTGTCCCTTTGATGTTTCTGTAATTTATTGAGACTTTCCTGGAACAAAAAGATAGTCTAGGCTTATCTTGTAAAATTTGTTATATCTCCAGAGAGCTCCAGCGGTTCATCAGTCATAGGAGAGAGGACACTGGGGCCAAGGAAGCTGGTTCGAGCAAGTTACCAGCTGACACTATTAATACTCGCTGCTCAAGGGGCGACACCTAGTGGTAGCTTTTAGCCATGCAGGGCCAGTTACATCCAATCCTTGAATGTGATGTCAAAGGGGTGCCTGCTGCCTCTGGGCTCCTTCCTCAGTGTTCTGAGCCTGAAATGTTGCTAGTCCTGCCTTTGTTAGTCTGTTTCCCCTCCTTGGTCCCCAGTCTGGGGGGGTACAAGCCTGAGATACAGTGGGAGCTGGCATCTTCTCAACCTCAGGGCAGGGTTTGCCCCAGCAGTCAGGGTATCCTCACTACTGATGGCTCTGCTATTATGGCCAGTATTCCCTGCCAGGTCACTCAGATGAAGACTGTGTTAGCAAACATTTGTAAAGGATTTGCCAAAATTGTGGAAAATGCTTACTGTCTAATACTCAGCTAAGTACTTATTTAAAAGACAGAGGTGGAGGGGCTGGAGAGATGGCTCAGTGGTTCAGAGTACTGTCTGCACCGTCTGCTCTCCCAGGGAACCCAGGTTTGATTCCCAGCACCCACATGGCAACTCACAACTCTCTGTAACTCCAGTCCCAGGGATTCCCGAATGTCTTCTGGCCTCTGTGGGCACTGAACACACAGAGTACACAGGCAAAACAACTGTACATATAAAATAAAAAAAGAATAAGTCTTAGAAACAGAGAGGGGATTATCTCCACACAGGAAGACAAACAGAAGGACAGTGGCAACCTCTGTTACATTATTTTTCCTCCTGGGGTTGTCTTAGTTTCTTTTCCTGGTGCTGTGATAAAAGATTCTGACAAGACCAATTTAGGGAAGACAGGCTTGTTTGAACTCACCGTTAAAGACGAAGTTCCTCATGGCAAGACGGTCAAGGCAGCAGCGGGAGCCTGGAGCTGCTGGTCACACCAAACCCACAACAAGAGGCAGAGATGCATGAATGCTGTGCTTAGCAGCTTTTTCTTCTTTCTTTCTTGGACCCAATCCCACTGAGTGGTGCCATCCACTTTTAGTGTCCATCTTTGTGTCTGAATCAACCTAAGCAACACAGTCCATCCCAGACACGTCCAGCGTGGCAAAAACCAACCCAGGCATGCTTAAGGCTTGTCTCCTAAGTGATGCCATCGAGAGAGGTTTTGTATGTTCTTAAATTGAGCGCTTATTACTTGGATCTGGGGTGGATGGGAAGGTGAGAGATCAATTCTTGTATATACAGGCTGGCCCTGAACTCCTTATGTAGCCAAGGATGACCCTGAACTTCTGGCTCTCCAGCTCTACCTCCCAAGTCCTGGTACTGCAGGTGTCTACCATCACACCCTGCTTTTACTTGGGCTTTTCCAAAAAGTCTGCCTTTGACCCCGGGAGAGACTCAGACAGGTCTCTGATGGCCTCAAGCTGCCAGGCTGGAGTCCTGTGACCTTCTGGCTTCCCTTGGACTCAGATCTCCTCTCCTTATGGAAAGTGGAGTGGCCAGGGAGGAGGTGAAGTGTGACTTCAGGCAGCCTTTCCTGCCCACATGTAAAGTGTGATCATTGTCTCTCCTCTTGTCTGAAGATGTGGTGGTATCAGGGCTTCCAGGAGGGGGAGGGGAAGAAGGTGAGTGGCTTCCGTGGGCTTCTCAAGTGTAAGCTGTAGCTAGAGCAGAGCCAAGCTGAACTGTCAGCACAGGGTGGGGCTTGGTGAGCAGAAAGGTTGAGGGACTTCTTCCAAGAACTGGACAAATTCCATAGGAGAGGTGACATCCCTCATCCAATTTTGGCCTCATGAGACCTGTTGCCCTGGCAACCTCCCTTTTCTAAGCAGGAAACTGAGCTTGGGTGAGTTTATACAACTTGTCCAATGTTACACAGCTCCTGAATGGGGACACTTGACCCAAGATGATGCACCGGTACCTGGCTGGCTGTGCTTACAGGTTCCTGGGTAGCTTCCCTACAGCCTCCTGCAGCCCTGACCCTGTCAGAGTCAGAGGACTTGGAGAGAATGGAAGACTAGAAAGGACACCGGAGGGAGGGTGTCATTTCTCCTTTATACTCACCTGTTACCGACTCATCTCTTCTAGGCCTCTCTGGTCCTGCAGGTGTCCTACACGCCACCCCCAGGAGCTGTGCCCTTGTTCCCACCTGCTTCACTAGCACCCTCCCCGACACTGCCTGACATGGACCTGGTGACTGGTGAGGAGCCCACCCATCCCTTGATAGGGCACAGTCCCTGGAAGATGGTCAACATGTCTCCTTAATCCTGGGGTTAAGGGATGTCCAGTATGGAGACAGAGGTTGTGGGTGGATAGAAAAGGAGAGATGGAGATGGCTCCCTAATAAGGCTCCCCAAATCCTGGATGTCCGGCAAGGGCAGGGTCCAACCTGTACACTCCATGTGGTAGCTCTGGAGACTAGTATGTGACCAGAGGCTTAGTGTTTCCCTAAACAGTGCTAGAATGTAACCAAAGAGCCACTCACCCCACTCCACCTCCAACCCTGTAAGGAACTTTGAGCCAAAGTTAGGGGACAGGAGCTTCCATCTTGCCTTTGACACTGAGTAGCTGTGGGCTTTGGGCTGGTCCTTTTGGACATAGGGATGATCATACCTGAGGTGAGCAGACAGAGTGAGTAGGCTATGTCCTGTGCCCGCCTCAAGCTTCTGCTAGGCTTGTCAAGTAAAGACATAGGCCCGGGAGGCTGGCTTGCTGGCAGTGCTTGGGAAAGCTAGCCTGACCACTAGGCTGTCTGCATAGAAAGCAGCTGAGATGGGACAGTGCATTTGCTTAGGGGATGATTCTAGAGTTTATCTGCTGGTGAAGAAGGTGTAGCAGGAGTGGGGTTGGGGGAGAAGCAAGTTATAAAATTTTGAGAAGCCCTTGCCTTCCCTGGGTAAGCCTGTCTTGTTGGCCAGCTCGACGTGGGTTTCTGTGGAGAGGGAGGCTGAGGGAAATTTTGTTGGCTTAGCACACCCACCCCTGGAGATCACTGGACTGGGAAACCCCGGGGAGAGATAGCTAAGCTAGGCTGGGGGAGGAAAGAGGCTGCTGGGGAAGGAGAGTGGGTGGAGGCTCTCAGCTCTGCCTGGTTGGCAATGAGAAGGGACAGTCACCTCTGAGCATGGTACTCAGGCTGTGTGGATAAGCATATCAGAGGTGAGGGTGGGCCTAGGGAAGGTGGGCTTCTCTCATCCCAGATCCCTCCTGCCCCTCCCTGCTTGGGCTATGCCCTGATGCATGCCAGGTGGGGGACAGAGCCGGGCTGAGACTTGGTCCCTGCTCAGTGACAGCACCATGGACACAAGATACTCTGGGAAGAAGTGGCCGGTCCCCACGGGTGAGACGCAGCCAGACCCTACCACCTATAACTGTCTCACCTGGCAAGGTGGCCAGAAGGGCCTGTCTGTTAGGGCTGGGGTGGGTGGGTCTGGGCCATTCTGTCATCTTCTTGCTGACTAACTGACTATTGACTGTTTTCAAGGGCCAGCTGTGGCAGCTGCCCTTCTTTGATTTCATCCCTCCTGGGAATGGGTGGGCAGGCTTAGGGCATGGTATCAAAGCATGCATGCTCTTTGGTCCTCCCCCTGTTGGACTGAGACCTCAGGGCAGGACCAAAGGCACACAGTGCTCAAGAGGGACCTGTGCCCACAGACACAGGAGGGGAGGAAGACACCGAGGACCAGGGCCTGACTGGAGATGAAGCTGAGCCGTTCCTGGATCAGAGTGCTGCTGTGGGTCCAGGGGGGCCAACCACACCCAAGAAGCCACCTTCCCACCCTCCTCCCCACTACCCAGGGGTGAAAAGGAAAAGAAGCTCTGCTCCACCTAGAAAGTTGCTGTCAGACAAGCCACAGGACTTCCAGGTGATCATCCGGGAACTGTCCCTATAGTTCATCAGCGGTTACTAGTGTTCAGTGCCTGGCTGGGTTGCCTAGCCTCAGGAGGATGCGCTGGCATCCCAGAGGCCTCCCATGAAGAATCTGGGCTGCCCTGAACCCTGACAGCTGAACTGAAGGTTCGAGTTTTGGGGTCTCAGAGCATGCCTCTGCCCAGTCCCAAGGAGTCTGATGTTTAAACAATGAGTGAGATTAGCCTAGCCCTTTATCTCCTTTGTTGTGGCAACTGGCCTTTGTCCTAGGGCTAGCTCCTTGCTCTTTAAGGACTGCACGCCCCAGGAGGTCCTCCTCCTGCAGTAGTAGTAGTAGTAGTAGTAGCAACAGCAGCAGCAGCAGCAGCAGCAGCAGCAGCAGCAGCAGCAGCAGCAGCAGCAGCAGCAGCAGCAGCAGCAGCAGCAGCGGGGTCCTCTGAGCTTTTCCAAAAATCAGCGTCTGTTTGTTTATTTATTGTGTGCGTTAGCATGGAGTGTACAAGTCCCACTGTGAGAGATCATTGGGTGGAGGTCAGAGGAAAACTTATGGGACTTGGTTCTTTCTTTCCACCATGTAGAACTTGGGGTATAAAGTCAGATTACTGAACTTGGCAGCAAGTGCCTTTTCCTACCTTGTTGGCCTATTGTTTAAAAATTTTTAAATTACATTTATATTCATGTGTGATGTTTCTGTGTGTTTGCACATGCGTGTGCCACAGCATGTGTGTGGAGGTTGGAGGATAGCTTTCTGCTCATTCTCCTCTATGATCTCCCTGGGCCTGTTTGTTTGCTTGTTTTTTTTTTTTTTTTTTTTTTTTTGGGGGGGGGGGGGCTTTGTTTTGTTTTGAGACTGGGTCTTATGTTACTCAGGCTGGCCTCGAACTCACTGTATAGCTGAGGATGACCTTGAACTCTCGATCCTCCAGCTCTGTTTCTAAGGTGCTGGAATTAGACCTGAATGGCCATCATGTCCAGCTAAGTCCTTAGAAAAGTAGACCTCTGCCCCTCCTCAGAGCTGCTGAGTCAGCTGCCTGAATCTGAGGAAGGGTGTCCAACAGCGGAGGAAGAAAGATTACCCAAGTTTGAGGCCAGCCTGTGCTACCTAGTGAATGACAGGCCAGTCTAGCTACAGAGTGACTTATTTAGAAAAACAGTACCAATAACAAAGTGGGTGTTAAGGGGGGGGGTCTCGGGTGGGGTCTGTACTAAAGGAAGGCAGGGCTGGATCGGTCATTAACCCAGGAGATTTTATGCAGGTGAAACTGTTCTGGGAATCTCTGGGATTTTCTAGACTCAAGGGGGAGCTTGTGGCTGTTTTTGTGGTGCTCTTTCTAGTATCTTTCTTTGGTTCTCCCTAAAGTTGCCACTGAGCTGGTCTTGGGGTTTCTGAGTCTTGGGGCCAGCAGGTGGTCTCCTTTCTCCTATCCACTAGCCTGTCCTTTCTCCTGGCTTTCAGATCAGAGTCCAGGTGATAGAGGGGCGTCAGCTGCCTGGGGTGAACATCAAGCCTGTGGTCAAGGTCACAGCTGCTGGGCAGACCAAGCGGACTCGAATCCAGAAGGGAAATAGCCCTCTCTTCAATGAGGTGAGTGACCTCGGGCATCAGGAAAACACTGATAGCCTCTGAGAATGGTTCTCAAGAGAGCAGATACCAGGGCATTCGTCCAAGGGTGTGCTCTTGGGGCACCAACTTTGAGTGTGAGAGCCAAGAGCAGTGTAGATGATCAGAGGACTTGGAGAGCCCCGCTCCACACAGTCTCAGAATCCTTGTCCTCGCAATGCCGACCTCTGAGGCAGAGGTCGGGACAGCCCAGCTTGTTAGATCCCTAGACTTTGGTACTGGGCGCTGAGCTCCACCAGTCTCCTCAACTCAGGCTCCAACACTGGTGAGTGGCCACGCCCCTCCACCCAGCCTGAGGGGCAGAGACACTGATTCCCCTCCTTTCCCATTCTGGATCAACAGACTCTTTTCTTCAACGTATTTGACTCTCCCTCGGAGCTGTTTGATGAGCCCATCTTCATCACGGTAGGTCTCCGTGGGTGGTGGGTACGAATGCTAGCTGGCAACAGTGGGATGTCTGTGAGAGCCACAGACATGTCTGCCATTGTGCCTGTAGGCCTGTGTATGTGTCTGGGAGAGAGAGGTGGGTTGAAGCTGCACTCTGGGTGATTGACAGACTCACAAAAGGTCTCCCAGGGGCAGAAAAATACCCAAATGCCTCAGGCCAGAGGCCTGAAATGCCTGACCTTTGGCTTGCTTTCTCTGTCCATGCTGTAGCCTCAGATTTCTCCCTGCTGCTGGGGATGGGTGTGCACTAGATGTGTGGGCCCCATCTCTGCTGTGTGCCCATGCGATTCTGCACATGCTGTGTGATTTCCCTGTGCTTTTGTCCCCTTATTTGTGAGGTAGGGACCCACATCTAATCACAGGGTTCTGTGAAGTGAGACATTGCTTAATACCATCTCTGGAGTGGAGACGGTGCCAGCTGCTGGCTGTTGTTGTCTGGAAGGGACCTGGCCAGAGCCACACTCTCACCAGAAGATCTTTTCTTTCAGGTGGTGGACTCACGCTCCCTGAGGACAGATGCCCTCCTTGGCGAGTTCCGGGTAATTGTTTGTTTACTTGGAAGTAGTTAGTTTTCATTTCCCCTTCAGCGTCAGACTGTACTGGGAAAATCTAGTTTCAGCCCATCTCTCTAAAAACTCCATAAAATCTCCCAACTCAGGAAACCTCTCACCAAAGGTAGAAAAAAATAAAGCAATTATTATCTACTGGAATCAGAATTCTTATCTTTACAGTTCAGGCTGGCCTCAAATTTATGGTGATCCTGCTGTCTCAACCCCTTGCATGCTGGAAGTATGGAGGAATGAGTCCATGCCTGGCCTCACTTTTACTGTTGGGTTTTCCAGGAAGGGATGTGTGTCATAGACAATCTCTGGTACTAGACAGACAGGAGGAAGTCAAAGTGGGTGGCACACACATTTCCCATCACGTGCCTATAGTCAGAACAGAGGCTGGAGAGCAGGCACCTCAATCCTCAACCCCCAACCCTGGCACAGAGTCTCTCCTGGGTTCCCGTGGTAATTACGATGGTCCTCTATGTGTGTTTATTATTTTTTTTTTATTCAGAGGAAAAAAAACCCACAAAACTTTGGCCTCTATGACAGGTTGTTTGACATCCTGGAGCTTGGTACCCTCGAAGGTCAGGCTCCTAGGTCTCTAGCTTTTCTCCGCATTCACCTTTTCCTTGAATGGCACCCCACAGCTTTCAAGCTTAGTTCTGTTCTGAAAAGATATATCTCAATGAGCTGGAGAAAGTACTTCTACTTTTCCATTTTCCTGAGGTCGGGATATTACAGAAGGAGGGGGAGTGAACTTACCCTTGTCTCCACCAGAGTGAATTTCAACCCCCTTTAAAATTTCTCTCTGTCCCTGCACTCTGGAAGGGAAGCAGCCCTTACTCATTTTTGGCTATCTTGTGTGTCTTGGTTACTTTTTATTGCGGTGATAAGATAGTGTGACCAAGGCAACTTATAAAAGAAAGCATTTAATTTGGAGCTCACAGTTCCATGACCATCATGGTGGGAGCATTGTTAGTCAGGCAGGCATGATGCTGGAGCAGCAGCTGAGAACTTACATCTGATTTATGAGCAGGAGACAGAGAGCTAACAGGGAAGGCCTGAGGTTTTGAAACCTCAAATTCCAGTAACACACCTCCTTCAACAAAGCCACACCTTTCCAAGCAACTCCACCAACTGTGGACCAAAGTATTCAAATATAGGCACCTACAGGGCCATTCAGACCACCATATCATATGAGATGGTACTCTACTCCCTGACCCCATCTTCCCTGCGGGTCTGGAGTGGAGTTCTCATACACACCCAGGAAAGGTGCTCTGGCCTGCTTACTTTTCATGGTGGCCAGAAGTGGGCAATGGACGGTCCACTTCTAAATTACTGAGTCCTGGAGACTCCAGGTAGACTTAGCAGATCTTACAGACTGTAAAATCAGGGCTGGAGAGATGGCTCGGTGGTTAAGAGCGCTTGCTGCTCTAGCAGAGGATCTGGGTTTAGTTTCACACATCTACGTGGCAGCTTAAAGACATCTGTAGTGTCAGTTCCAGGGGATCTGACACCTTCTGAGCTCCACAGGCATAAGGCGCAGGCATACATCAAAGCAAAACACTTATGCACATATAACAAAAGTAATTAAAGTCTTAAAATACATGTTAAGTGGCATTATGTGGCTATCTATTCAGCTACTTGGTAGCTTTCTTAGTCTTTTAAAGAATTATTTATTTTTGTTTTATGTGGATGGGTGTTTTGCCTGTATGTAGTCTGTGCTTATTCATATGTATGTTTTGCTTGCTTGCTTGCTTATTTATTTATTTATTTAAGCAGTTGAAGAAAGGTGTTTATCAGGAGTAAGAAAACACACACATACAACAACCTTTTGCAGAGTAGAGGAGGGTCTCAGGAATCCAAACATCCTTTGTTTGACTGTGTCTTCTCTCTATTTCAGATGGATGTGGGCACCGTGTACAGAGAGCCCCGTGAGTTCTTATCCCCTTGGCTAAATCCTGACATTATGGTTCTAGAAGCTTCTTGGAGACACTCATTTGGTTGGGGGGAGGGGGGACTCCTTTTATCTTCTTGATGCTTTAGAACTTGGAGGTGGGGTCTGTACTTGGAAGGGAAGACAGGGCTTTCTCTTCCATGCAAAGCAAGCTCCCAGGCACGTCTCTCAGGTGGCTTCTTCAGAGATGATTATTCTGGAAGGTATGGCCAGGGTAGGTGGAGCCTGGGCCTTCTTCTGAGTCACTTTGTGAGTACAGTGCTCTCCCTTGCTCTGGTCTGGGTGATTTACTAAGGAAGTGGAAAATGGGCCCGAGTTAGGCTTTTTATCACCTCTTTTAGACGTTTCTGCTAATCTTTCTCTGACACACAAATCTTCAAAGTACTTTTTATTCATTTTCCAATATCAGTAGTGTGATTGCCAGTCTTCCGTATGTCAAGAAATACTGCTCTGCTAAGGAACTGTTGAGTCCAGTGGGCAGTTCTTGGCTTCATACATCCATGAGGTGAAACCTGATTCCTTTGCCTGATGGCTAAGTTTTCTGTCTCACCTTAAAGGGTCTGCCCTAAGCTCCTGCCTGTCTGCAGACTCTAAAGGGTCTGCTCTAAGCTC
>JANHMN010000008.1:20894255-20928701 GCA_030674055.1 Rhabdomys pumilio
CTAAGCTCCTGCCTGTCTGCAGACTCTAAAGGGTCTGCTCTAAGCTCCTGCCTGTCTGCAGACCTGACCTTCAACTCTCTCCTGCAGGACACGCTTATCTCCGGAAGTGGCTGCTGCTCTCCGACCCTGATGACTTCTCTGCAGGGGCCAGAGGCTACCTCAAAGCCAGCCTGTGTGTGCTAGGGCCTGGAGATGAAGCTCCTGTGAGTACCCCCTTCACAGTACCTAGTGTAGCACCTTATAAAACCCCTAGCTTGGTGCTTTCTTGTCTTAAAGGAGTATGTAGTAATCATGAGAACTGTATAACACACAGAAAATATAAATAACTAACAAAGCACTTGAAATTCCACTGCTGGGATGTGGGGCTGCAAAAGAAAGAATCAGGGATTTTGGAGTTTTGTTTTGTTGGTTTTTTTTTTCCAGACCCAGTCTCTCTGTGCAGCCCCGATTGCCTTCAAACTCACTCTGTAGACCAGACTGGTCTCAAACTCACAGAGATCCACCTACCTCTGCCTCCCGAGTGCTGGGATTAAAGACAAGCACCACCACAGCTAGGTAGCACACACAGACCACCACATCAGGGTGCTGACCCCTTGTGGTTAGACCACTTTGTCAAAGTGCTTCGTAGCTATAACCCAAGAGGTGGCCTGTGGGCCTTGCAGGAGTTGCAGGTAGGCAGGTCAGGGGTGAAGTGGTCAAGCATCCGGACACTGAGGAAGGGAGGGAAGTAGGAAGGGAGATGAGCGGAGGGCAGCTCAGCCTCTTGAAGGCTGCCGAAGCTGAGCTGCAGTAGCCAGCCTAGTCTGGAAACACTCCTGGAAACAGAGATGACAGAGGACACTCTGCATTAAGAAGAGGTGCCTCAGGCCACCTCACTCTTCCCCTGTTGAAAGTGGACTTGTGCCTCTCTCTTCCACCACATTCAGCCATCCCTCCTTCATCACCCTCGTTTTTGTCCTCTACTTTTCTTCTCCTTCCCTGGAACCACACACCCAGCCCTCTTCTTCTAGGAAGGCTCCCTCCTTCCTCGCACTCTCATCTCCTTGTGGACATGGAATTAGAGGAGATTAAGGGTTTCTGACTCTCATGGACACTTGCTCCTGCATGTGCTGGGATCAAATATCTTGCTGCAGATGCTGTGTAAGCATTAGGCTATGGCTCTTTCCCTTAGCTTGCTGAGGAGAAGACTGCGGCACCAGCCTGACCTCACTCTCTCCTGACCTTCTATTGCTCTCCTGCCCCAGGAAGCCTCTAGAAGGCTTGTGTGTCCCTGTGGTGTCTGACACTGTGTTTATTATCACACAGTGTTACTGTCTTCATTTGCAAAGAGTCTTGTTCTTTCTGACAGAATGAGCTCTATGAATCAGAGCCTCAGTCTACCTTACCAGGGGTGTCTCTTACCCATTAGCACCATTCTGACTCTTTCTCTGGGGTGGCTATGTTAATATTTGTATGCAGGAACACGTTCCTAAGATGTAGCGTCTAGCTTAGATTCCCTCAATGACCATGCTAGTTTTAAATGGGGGTTTGGGGTGGTGGTGGTGGTGGGTGTGGGACTTATGGGAAAGGGGACTCTGTCGGATTGGTTGGTTTGGATGCATGCTGTGTGCCAGTGCACTTTTTACTGTTGGAGGTGGTCCTCACATAGCTAGGGAGTGTGTGTGCTTGTCCACACTGCTCTGTTGAGAGCTTAAACCAAGCGAATGGCCAAGGGGCTGCAGGTGCCAGAGTTCAGGACGCACCCTTCTGATGACGGCCTGATGAGAAATCCTGTGTGTTTTCTTTGCAGCTGGACAAGAAAGACCCTTCTGAAGACAAAGAGGACATTGAAGGCAACCTGCTTAGGCCCACCGGTGTGGCTCTTCGTGGAGCCCACTTCTGCCTGAAGCTCTTCCGGGCTGAGGACTTACCACAGAGTGAGTGTGGTGCCCCCTTCTGGATGCTTATAAGAGTCTCCTGCCAGGCTGTTTAAAGTATGGATTCTGGGCCTCCAGCAGTTCACGGGTGCAGGGAAGAAGAGGCCTGGACCTTTTCTCAGTGCTTTTGTTCCCAAGGACCACCCCCTGCTCATTCCCTTCCTCTTTTTGATCCGGTTTCCTCCTTGAGGGTCTGTTAGTGTTGTCAGTGATACCCACTTTCTGTTGTCTGGCTGATGTTGCAAACCTTAATTTGATGCCCCCCCACCCCCCACCCCAGCAACAGCAGAAAAACAACCAAACTTTTTTTTTTTTTTTTTCTGATGGTGCTGGTTTGAGCCCAGAGCCCCATGCTTGCCCTCCACAGTGAATGCCACTCTCAGCAGAGCAATCAGGTTTTAACGGAAAGCAGCACCTGGAGTGGACTTAGGTAGACGAAGGAGACTTGAGAGCAATGTCTCTACTCCAGCGTCCCCTCGCCTGGTCTGCTGGCCTTATGGAAATGGAAAATCTCAGACTATATGCTGGGCCTCTCTTATTTTTCTATTTAAAGCAAGATTGGCCTATGGGAAAACCTACGGGTGGATCGCTTTGGCCATGGTGTTAAGGGAATGTCACCAGGCACCCAGAGAACTTCCATCCTTTTCTGGGTTGCTTACTGCTCTTAATGGTGTAGAGTTTAAGTCAGTCCCACACGTGGATAGGCCCTGAAGCTTGGGGTTTGAGGGGGCAGTGACAGATGTGCTTGGGAAAAGGCAATGACTCTTAGCTGCTGTTTTGAGTCCCTTCTTCATGGAGAGCCTGAGCCGACTCCTTCATGAG
Source organism: Rhabdomys pumilio (assembly GCA_030674055.1). Lineage (NCBI taxonomy): Eukaryota > Metazoa > Chordata > Mammalia > Rodentia > Muridae > Rhabdomys > Rhabdomys pumilio. The sequence goes on from JANHMN010000008.1 coordinate 20,896,994, forward strand.
AGACCACAGCATGTCACTTTTGTAGTTATGATACTGCCTGGAGATGCAGGGATAGTTGGGTCTGGAGAGCCACAGAGGCTGGCAGCGTGGGACAGAGAGGTCTGGAGGACTTAGGAGGAGGCCAGAGATGGGTATGACACAAGGCAGCTGATTCTGGAGGAGAGATAGCAGGCAGTCAATGACCAGTGTATCATGGGGATGGTCAGGTGTGGAGGGGACATTGGCAAGCAGTGACAGGCATGTCTCTTCCCCAGTGGACGATGCTGTGATGGACAACGTCAAGCAAATCTTTGGCTTTGACAGCAACAAGAAGAACTTAGTGGACCCCTTTGTGGAAGTCAGCTTTGCTGGGAAAATGGTGAGGAGCAGGCATGGGAGGGGATTGTGGGAGAGAGAAGGCCTGGGGCGGAGGGTCCAGACAGAGAAAGATACCCCTGGCAGAAGTACACATAGAGGGGTCTCTGAAACAACATACCCAGGTTGGCTCTACACCTGAAAATGGACAGGTGTACCCAGATGCCCAGTCTGGAAATAGTTGTGACTGAACAGAGAAGAGGGGCGGGTAGTAGGTAGTGTGGGGGAGTATTGGGGAGGATTAAGTAATAGTGTGGGACAAGAGGTGAAACGCATAAAATCAGAAACAAGAGATTAAACTAATTTATTTATGTGTATGTGTTGCTAGGATGGGCACAGCCACAGTGCACGCATGGAGGACGTGGGAGAACTTATGGGTGCTGGGCCTCTTTTCCCCAGGAATTGAACTCAGCTTGTCAGGCTTGGTACCAAGCTCGTTCACCTGCTGAGCTATCCTACTGGCCTATAAAAAATTATTTGTGTGTATGATTTGTGTTTGTGAGGGCAGGCAGGCCAATGTGTGTGTGTGTGTGTGTGTGTGTGTGTGTGTGTGTGTGTGTAATTAGAGGACATCTTTGTGGAGTTGGTTCTGTTCTTCCACTGTGGGTTCTGAGGATCGAAAAAGTTTACCAGGTGAATGAGTCAAATATCTTTATGCTCTGAGTCAACTTATTGGCCCTCAACTTTGCACACGCGTGCACACACACACACACACACACACACACTCTTAAACTTGAAAGTGACAAATAGATTGTCTTTCCGGGTGAGTCCTGCTTATTTCACGTAGTTGTGCTGTCCAGTTACACTCTTTGAATGCTCTGATTCCATTTTCTTTAAAGTTGCATAGAACTCTAGTGTTATGGACCATATTCTCTTTCCCATTCATCTGTTAAAACAGGGAAACCATTTTCTTCAAGGTGTGAGGAAGCATAACAATTATTTTTACACAGTAGCTCAGAAGGCAGACAGAGAGGCACCTGGTGGCCATCCAAGGAGTCACTTGATCATCTCTCCCTCCTTGCAGCTCTACTTTCCTGCCAAGGGTAGAGTAGGGTAATAGTTCTTTTCCATGTTGTTTTTGGTCCCACAACCCACAGCCCCAGCTGTGGTTCTCTCCTGTAGCCATGGCCACACCCAGGCTCCAGTCACCTAGCTGCAAGGGACTCCACATAGCCGCCTAGCTGCAAGGGACTCCATACAGTCTTTGGCTCTGACACTTCTCTTCCCCGACAGACTTTCTCAATGCCTGTGACCTGCTCAACATGTGGTCCTTTTGAGCAACTTTCTCCCCAGGTGCCTTCCTTAGAGGAGCCTCCATCTTAAGGATGCCATGGTCCAAAGAGGAGTATGTGAACCTGCTTCTGCTCTTTCTTCTTTCACATCCAACATGCTGAGTCTGCCCTCAACCTCAAACATGCCCCAAGAACCAGCCCTTCCTAGCTACTGTGCTCTTCTAACCACTGCCATTTCCTTCCAGGATCACACAGTAGTCTCTTCACTGCCTTTCTCCATCTCAGGACAAGGACATTTTGGAGAACCTAGGTCATTTGTCCAAATTCTTGAGTTCTCTGGTTGCTTTCTCTGGTATTTCCTTACTCCTTTGGCTCTTGTATTTCCTGGGCACTGAAGGAGGGCTGTTACATTCAGAAGATTTTATCTGGAGCTTACCACAGGCCATGTTTCCTATGTTATGTTGCAACATGACACAACACTAGGTGTCCCACTCCCCCTTGGTTGATTCTTTACCTTCTGCTCTAACCATGATAAAAGTAAATGCCCCTCCCCACCCCCAAAATTGGCAACTAGTCCTTGGATGACATCTTGATTCCCTGAGGATGTTCAATGTACCTTATGATCCAATACACTGAGTGTTCACTGACTTCTGCCTGAATACATCACTGCTTGGGGTTACCCAATGCTCATTTTGTCATTTCTAGCCCTCCATTTTATTTGAAAATTCTTTATTTTTTGAATGTATGTGCTTAGGGTCTTACTGCTGGGAACAGACACCATGACCAAGGCAAGTTTTACAAAGAACAACATTTAATTGGGGCTGGCTTACAGGTTCAGCGGTTCAGTCCATTATCATCAAGGCAAGAGCATGGCAGCATCCAGGCAGGCATGGTGAAGGAGGAGCTGAGAGAGAGTTCTACATCTTCATCTGAAGGCTGCTAGCAGAATACTGACTTCCAGGCAGTGGATCTTAAGCCCACACCCACAGTGACACATCTACTCCAACAGGGCCACACCTCCTAATAGTGCCACTCCCAGGACCAAGCATATCCAAACCATCACAGTATAAATGAGTGTGTGTGTATGTGTGTCTGCATTTGTGTGTGTCTCTCTGTGTGTGCATGTGTCTTTGTGTGTGTACGTGTGTCTGTGTGTGTGCATGTGTGTGTGTTGCTAGTCCTTAAACATGCACAGAGGCTGGAGGAAGATGTTGGGTATCCTGCTCTCTCTGTCACAGGATTTCTAAAATTGGAGCTAGGCTCAGCTGTGAGCCCAGTGAGCATCCTCTTTCTGTCCTGCAGGGTTAATAAGTGCTTACAGCCATGTCTACCTTTTTATGAGTGCCGAGGATTTGAACTCTGGTTCTTACAATTGTTCAGAGAGCCTTCTTTTCCCTCTTAGCCATCTTCCCAGTTCTCTTTGGATTTAAAAATATTTTTAAAAATTTTAGGATTATATTATAATTACGCAATTTTCTCCCTTTTCTTTTCCCTTTCCAAAACCTCTCCTCACCCCTTTTTCAAATTCATAGTCTCCATTTCAGATAACAAATCTATGTTCTTTCCCCGGGGAAGACTATGAATCACAATCTCAGCATTCCTTAGTGGCCTGTAGTTCTTTGCCTAGGGTTGAGGGCTCAGGGTTTTTCCCCTTTCTCTGTTAGCACGTCCAGTGGTGCTTATCCTTATTCAGGTCATTGTTCAGACAGCCGTATGCTGAGACTTCATGGGTGTGACTTCTGACCTTCCTAGAAGACATCATCTCACAGCAAAATCTCTGTTCTTCTGGCTCTTACTCTTCCCACCTCTTCTGCAAAGATCCCTGAGCCCTGGAAATTATATTGTAGGTGCATCAGTTAGGACTGGACTCCAAAACTCTGCATTTTGATTGGTTGTGATTTTCAGTAATGGTCTCCATCTGTTGCACAGAGAAGTTTCCTTGATGAAGGTTGGGTTTGGCTGGACTCGAACTTGCTTTAGTGAGGATGAACTTTGAAGCTGAGGATGACCTTGAATCCTCCTGCTTCCACCCCCAAAGTTCTAGGTGTATGTGGTGCTAGAGATTGAACCCAGGGCCTCATGTGTGCTAGGCAAACATTTCAATAACTTGAACTACAGTGTCAGCCTGTCTTGTCCTGTTGGCGGTAGGAGCCTCCCCTCCTCTCCCAGAGCCTAACACAGAATCTCAGGGAGAGTGTCATAGGCTCAGTCACTCACTCAGCTTGATACCTCTGAGGTGGCAATGTTCTCTGTAGATCCTTGCTGGCCCCAGGCAGGTGTTGGTGTGGACTTGGGGTCTGTGTGTGCGGCTTCAGAGTTGACCTCCCAAGTGTCAGGATGATGAAGGCAGAAGGCAATCAAAGTTTTCCTGGACATTTGTACTCTGAGGCTGAGGATTTGGCTTCCCTGTTGACAGCTGGGAAAGATGGTGGCAGCTAGGTTTGGTTGTTTTTATCTACAGTTCTAGCATGCTTCAGTAGTGGGTTCACCATCTCACCTCCAGGTCACCTATTTGCCTTGGAGCCCAGGCTGAGTGCACTGTGGCCTCTGTCCCCTGCATCCCACCAGCACCCACACCAAGATTGCTCTGGGTCTTCACTTCTCTAATGCTCTTCTCTGGCCATGGAGATTTTCCTAGAGTGAGGGTGTTTGGGGGAGGTAACTTGGGAGATTAGCTAAAGCTTTGGCCACCCCTTGGTCCTGCTTGAGAGGGTGGGGCAGAGGAGTGAGCTGGCAAGGAGGGGCAGACAGCTGCTTTCGTGGTCCTGAGGCTTCGGTCTTTTCTGCCCTGAGCCCTGTCTTCGTCCTGTCATGTTTCCCCATTCTACCCACCCCCTCTCTAGCTCCAGATCTATGCTTTCATTTCATTTCATTTCATTTCATTTCATTTCATTTCATTTCATTTCATTTTATTTTATCTTTACACCTGCTTACATCAGGAGAGCCCTAGGGCTTTGCCAGTGTTTGCCTAGCCATACTTGGATGTTTCTGCACTTCTGCTTATGGACACTTGGGGGCACTGTTACTCAAGATATATCCAACGACACAGTAGTTACACATAGTGTGCATGTGTACATTGTATGCAGCACAAGAAAAAGGAACATACTTCAGGGCAGGACAGATGTTTTAGACCTTTTCCTGGATCCAAGAATGAGACCCATTTATTGCAAAATTTAAAGGACATAAAAATTCAGAGAGAGAAAAAAATAAAAGAAAGAAAAAGAAAAAGAAAAAGAAAAGTATCCATGTGGCAAAGCTTGTTTGGCCCGTTCTCTGTGGCTCTCATCTCCCCTTCTCAGCTCTGTGACTGGAATCTGACTAAGGGGTGGGGTAGCACTGAGCCTTGGCATCTCAGTTCCTGTGTTATAAGGCCTTTCCTTGATCGATTTTTCAGGGAGGGGTACTTCCCGCTTTTTGTTGGGGTTCTTCTGTTTCAGCGACTTCAGAGTGTAGTGCCGACAGGCTGTCTGTTCCCCAAGTGTGAAACGGTGCTTCGTGACCTTAAGTCAGATGTGCTGTGGGCGGTGAGCGGGGTGTCAGAGAGTCAGCGATGCGTGTTAAACCAGGGGTGCTGCAGCAGACAGAGCAGCAGGCTCTGTGAGGATCACGAGAAACATGTGACGGACGGGCAGTAATAACCTTGCCCATTTCCTTTAGATGATGAGTGGGTAGTCCTGATTCATTGTTCAGCGTGACTCTGTAGAGCCATGAGTAAGCGAGAATCAGTCCTCTGGGAGCAGCTTGGGACAGCTGTATTATCTAGCATTTCCTCAGGTCAATCCACAGCCCAGCTTGCCACTCCATTAGACAAATACACAACAATATGTATCTTACTGTATGGATGGATATGATTTCGTCTTTTTCCTTTCTAACTCTGTCAGCATACAGAAGTCTTGGTCCTTGTGCTGCTTTCCACAGAAAAGCTTCTAGAACCACCAGGATTATTAGGTTAGAGGTTATGGACTTTCTTGATAGAGGTTGAAGCAAGAAGTTGGCAGGGCCTCCCCTTTGTATATGCTAGAATGATTTCTTTCATTTTATAATAAAATTTGTATTTATTTTAGGTTTGATACTGCATGCATCTACTATCTATGGTTGATCAATCAATCTACCTACCTATCATCTATCTATCTATCTATCTATCTATCTATCTATCTATCTATCTATCTATCTATGTATCTCTATCATCTTCCTCTGCTCTGACTCCAACTCAACAATCTTCTCCTGTCCTCCCTTGCAGGTGCGTTTCCTTTACAACCTTTTGGTTTCTTTACGTGTGTGTCAGCATGAGCGTGGATTCTCAGCATCTCCCACTGGAGTCCAAGCATTTGTTCACCGTGCTCACTGCTCGGCTCTTACGTTTCTACCCTGGCAGAGCTTGTTTCACTTCTGTACATACAGGGTCTCCTCTCCTTTGAAGCCGCATAGTACTGTGGCTGGACCATACTTTCTTTAGCCCATCCTCTATCGGTGGATACCTTGCCCGGTTCAGATCCCTGCTAGCTCTAGCCGTCCTGCGGTAAACAATGTCACTCTGATCTCTGTAGAGCATGCCCGGGAAGGACTGCCAGGTAAAAAGGAACCGAGTTTCTAAGTTTGCTAGCCCCAGCTCCCTCCCCATAGAAATCAAACTACTTCATTTTCCTCCACTAGCAAATTCAAGAGTGTGTTTTCCCTGCAGCCTTGTTGACAGTGGTGTCAGGCTATAGAGGCATTTATAGATCTGGGTGGGAGTAGAAACTCTTTGGCCTATTTCTGCTCCAGCCCCTTCACATGCTCCCAAACAACAGTGGCTGCACCCCTGCAAGGCTGGCCTTTTACCTGCTGCTTTCCCACCCCTCCTCCCTTTTTACTCTGCTAACATCCTCTTTTGCTCCACCCTGGCAGTCTTTGGCTGGGTTCTTTCCACAAGGACTAGGAGAAATGGCAATAGGAGTTGAAACTGGATGTTTGGGAGCAGAGATGAAGCCATCGCCCCTGGGGACCCAAAGTTCTGGATCTAATTTAAATGCTCATTATTAAGATAATGCACTTTAATAAAATTCTTGCTTAGCATGTGACAGGCCTACAGGAAAAGCCTGTTCACTATTGTTAGGGGTGGACTCATCTGCCTTCCAGAAACTATGAACTATATAATCAAGATTGAGTCTCTTAAATTTTTATTTCCCTCTCTTTCTCTCTCTCTCTCTGTGTGTGTGTGTGTGTGTGTGTGCATATGTGCGTGCAAGCACAATATTTGCACATGCACATGTGTGTGCTCTATGTCATGTTAATGTGTGAGTGTATACATGTACTTGTGTGTGCATGCTGGTGTCATCCTCTGTAACTCTCCAACCTATCTATCTATCTATCTATCTATCTATCTATCTATCTATCTATCTATCATCTATCTATCTATCTATCTATCATCTATCTATCATCTATCTATGAGACAATCTCTCTATTATGTAGCTCTGGCTGTCATGGAGCTTGCTATGTAGACCAGGCTGGCCTAGAACTCACAGAGCCCCACCTGCCTCTGCCTCCTGAGTGCTGGGATTAAACATGTGCGCCACCACAGCCCCCAGCCTTTCACCTTATTTTTTGAGACAGGATCCCTCACTAAACCTGGAACTGGTTGGACTGCCTGGCTGGGGAGCCCTCGGGATCCTCCTGTCTCTGCCTTCTGGGAGTCGTGATTACAAGCATGTGCTACCATGCCTGGTTCCTACATGGTTTTCTGGACATAGAACTTGAGTCTTCATACTCTTGTGGCAAGGATTAACTCATGAAGACATCTCCCCAATCCTTAAAACTGAGTCTTTACCTTCTTCCCCACTTGTGGGTATTGGCTCTCCTGATGCTTCATGAACACAACATGGAACCTTTGGCTTAGAACACTTTGTTCTTGGTCTATTTCTTATTTGTAATAGGCCTTCAGGCAACACGTGTCTGAGGCAAGCTTCAAGACTTCACTACTTGTTTCCTCCCTCCCTCCCTCCTTCCCTCCCTCCCTCCCTCCTTCCCTCCTTCCCTCCTTCCCTCCCTCCTTCCCTCCCTCCCTCCTTCCCTCCCTCCCTCCCTTCTTCCTCCCTCCCTTCCTCCCTCCCTCCCTCCCTCCTTCCCTCCCTCCCTTCTTCCTCCCTCCCTTCCTCCCTCCCTCCCTCCCTCCCTCCCTCCTTCCCTCCCTCCCTCCCTCCCTCCCTCCCTTCCTTCTCCCTCCCTTTCTCCCTCCCTTCTTCCCTTCTTTCCTCCATCCTCCTTTTCCTCCTTCCCTCTCTCTTTCCCTTTCTCCTTTCTTTCCTCCCTTCCTGTCTTTTGACATACTGGGCATTGAATGTGGGGTTTTGTTCATGTTGGGTGAGTGTACTCCCTCCCCCAGTGCCATATGGAGTTTGTATCTCCACTGAATTCTATGTGGGTGCTGGTTTGTGGGCCTGGGCACCTGGCCTTAATGGGAGGTAAGGTTGGGGTGTCTCTGTCTAGAGCTGTGGGTTTAGGGCAACAGGGTGGTGGCATTTGCACCAGCCACCCCACTCTGGATCTTATCTTCCATTGAGCCCTGTCTCTGCAGAGACTCCCTGCAACTGAGCTTGCTCTGTATGGCCCTGAGATCTAGGGTTTCAGGCCCAGCTCTAAGAGCAGCCAGTGTGGCAGAGGATTGCTTCTGGGTTATACAGTTACCACAAAGCTTGATTCCACACAGAGTTCCATGCCCCAATCCTCTGTGTCTCCTAGCTCTGCAGCAAGATCCTGGAGAAGACGGCTAACCCTCAGTGGAACCAGAATATCACATTGCCTGCGATGGTGAGTGGTCCTTCGGAGGTCCCTGACTCTGCTGGCATCCTTGACTTCCGCTAAGCGAGGGGGTTGCTTTCTTCTAAAACTCTGTTCTCACCTAGCTCCCTTTCCTTTCCCAGTTTCCCTCTATGTGTGAAAAAATGAGGATTCGTGTCATGGACTGGTGAGTTCTGGATCCTTGAAGGGGTGTCTCAGGGGTCTTTGGATCTGTTGTTTTCATGCACCCGGGCTGCCACTGTGACAGAGGGTACATGTATCAAGGCAGGATATGCGGGCTGGAGGCTTTTACGGGCAACCTGGAGCTGAGATGCTGTACTGACAAGATTAGGAGGGCACAGCCAGGGGGCGGCAGTGGCGAGGAGCCCATTTCTGGAGGCTTCCTGAGGAGTTGCTTTGATAAGTCATTGGTAAGGGTCACATGTGAGATATAGAAGCTAAGCCAGCTGTTGTGTCCCTGGGGGATAGAATGAAGAAGAGACCCCTTCCCCAGTGGGAAACAGCGGTTGTATTTCCTGAACAGATGAACATTGCTGATGTCAAGCAGGTCAGAACAGTAGCCTGTGAGTGAGTGTCTTAGACTCTTACCACTTGGTGAACACCAACTTGCAGTCTAGGTTTGTGTCCAGTGAGCACTTTCCACATGTATGGGTTTAGCTGACCCTTGACAAGACGGCATGGTTCTACTTCACAGAGGAGACAGGGAGGAAAGGCCAAATGAGCTGTCTGCAGTGACAGTTCAGAGGACCAATGTGAATGCCAGCTGGAGCTGGTGCTCTTTGTCCGGCCATGCTGTCTCTCAATGCAGCAGCGAGGTGGCGGCCTTTCTCACACTTGAAGAGACAACAGGGCCCAAGCTCTGAGAGCTCTGAAACACTAGGCTTTCCACAAAGAGCAAGCTGTCCTTTTTCTGCCCCCAGAAGTGCTGGTCATGTGGCCCCTGGCCATTCTCCTTTGGTTGCAGGCCCATGGCACCCCCAACTAGGAGGATAATGAGAGACCAGGGGAAAAACCCCAGGCCACAGAGCCATTAAAGTGTGTGCCAGTTCCCCGGGCCTAAAGAAAACAGATTGAGAGAATTAGAGGGAGAGAAGTGTGGGCAGGGGGCAGGGAGAGGTCCTGAGGTCCGCCACGGCTGGTATGAGCCTAGGGGAAGGGGAAGCGGTTTGGTGGAAAGCTACTCTTTGCATTCCCAGAGCCGTCTCTGGATGTCAGCTGGAAATGACTGTGCTGTTTGGACTGGGACAACCCGGTGTACATGTGTGTGCGTGCATACATCTGTGTGGATGTGTGTGGGTGCGGTTAGCCCCATGGATTGTGGCTGTGCCTGGCCTGACTCCCTTGGAGCTGTGTCAAAGCTATCAGCATACTGTACAATCCAAACACATTACGGAACCTGGTGGCTGCATCTCTGGCTTGGGTTGAAGTGGCACTTTTATTGTGAGTCTATTTTGAGACTCACTGTTTTCCAAAAGCCCTAAACCCCCAAACCCAGCTCTTGGCCAGAAAGAATGCCACTGCTGGAAGTTTCTATCCAGAAAGTCCTTCTTCTTAGAACGCACAGATGAATGTCTCCTGTCACCTGAAACTTAGAAATATGACACAGTCCATGTGGCTCTGTAACTTAAGCTTTCATTCGAGTCTTTAAGAATTCCTTTTTCATTAAAAAACAAAAATTCCTCAGGGCTGAAGAGAGAGATCAGTGGTTAAGAATACTTATTGCTCTTGCAAAGGATTAGGGTTCAGTTCCCAGCATCCACTATGTGCAATTCATGATTGCCTATATAACTCCAGTCCTAGAAGATTCAACACCTTTTGTTTGTTTGTTTGCCTCTGTGGGCAACTACATCATAAGCTTGTTCAGGCAAACATAGATTAAAACAAAACAAACAACTCTCAAAACTCCTCCTTAATAGAAGCCACCTCCATGGAAACAACAAACCCCACCCACTTCCCTTTCTATTTAGACAAGGCCAGAAGTCAGAAGCCCCTCCCCTTTAAAGGTGTGCGCTTAACAATGTTTTAAAAACACCTCCAGCTTGCTTAGTGTCTTTGAGGCATTTGGTTCAATTCCCATCAGTGTAAGAAGAAACCAAAAGAACATGTACTGTCAGGTATTGGCGCTGCTCACCCATGGCCCCCAGCCCCCTCAGGAAGATTCTCTAGCACTCTCCCAACCCCTTTTCTAGATAAGGTCTCTTATTAATCCTGCAGCTTGTGATTTAAGTTGGACTGGCTGGTCAGTGAGCCTTGGAATCCTCTCAGGCAAGTACTGCCACACCTGGCTCTGCTCCTCCCTCCCTGGCTGACAGGGCCTGCAAGCCTCTGCAGCTAAGTTTCCTCAGTCCATGGAGGATGTTAAAGGCCCCTTGATCTCTAATTCGTTGTGCAGTTCCTGTGGGATAAGGGTTGAACATGCTTTGTCACAGCTAAAGTCTCTGTACAAGGCACAGCACGCCAGCGCTGGCCCCTGTTGAAGCCTCGAGATGACTTCCTGGAACTCCTCCGAATCTTGGCATTTCTTGGACTCCCAGAACCTTTTGGGTCTGGAAAATGCTCTTTCAACAGCAACCCCTGCTCCTCATCCTGCCTGCCTCTGGCGTCCTCCTTGTTAACCTGGAATGGGCCCCATGTAAGCCCACAGATACAGAGTACAAGACCGTCAAGATGAACAAGTTGCTGATGGGGTGTCTTGAGCATGGCTTCTTTCTAGTCTCTTCTCCCCATGGGCTTCCCAGGCCTCAGCAGAAGACTGGACCCCTAGCAATCTGTCACTAAAGTCACTTCCTTCTTGAGCAGGCTGTATCCTATGTCTGCCTCTCATGTTCATGCCCTCTTCCCATCCTGGTTCTAGGGACCGCCTCACTCACAATGACATTGTGGCCACCACCTACTTGGGTATGTCGAAAATCTCTGCCACTGGAGGAGAAATAGAAGGTATGTCCTGCCTTTTCCCAGTTTGCCCAGTCCCTCTTCACTCTGTCTTCTACCTCAAGATCTGAGAGCCTGAAGGCTCAGGGAGATTCCAGTGAGAGCTCTCTCACAGATACTTAGGGTGCTACACACTGAATGGAGGGTATACTGGATAGTCCTGGGGTTGAGGGTAGGGTAGTACAAGCTGGGCTCCACTCTGGCCTCAAGTGCCCCAGTGATTCCTATCGTGCAATGGATTTAATGGTCTAGTAAAATGAAACCGACTGTCAGTTTGTAAAAAATTAACTAGTGATCTGAAAGAAGACTACGGCATTTACCTATGAGCGACCCTTAAGTCAATCACTGCAGGCATCCTGAGCCATCTGGGACACACACACACACACACACACACACACAGACACACACACACACACACGATACATACCTATATACACTAAAATGAGTTGTTTGGTTATTGCTTCTTGTCACTTGGCAATATTAGACTTAGGCCTTAGTTTCTTCTAGTTAAGTATTCTTCTAGAACACATTTTATTTTTTTTTTGGCAGTACTGGGGATTGAACCCAGGGTCTTGTACATTCCAATTGAGTCTATGAAGTGAGTTACACCTCTATCTTTTAGTGTACAATTGTGATAAATATATATTTCATTGTGAGTGTACATAATCGAATGAGCTAGTTGATGTGGTGGACTACTCAGGCATCTTCTGATTTTTCTTCTTTATAAATAACTTTGCAATGAATGTTTTTTATAGCTGTGTTTCATGTGGTGCATAGTTACAACAGCAGCAGTAGCAGCAGCAGCAGCAACAACGACACAGGTCTGGGATGATTGCATAGGTGTTAAGAGCATCTTCTGCTCTTGCAAAGGGCCAGGGTTCGGTTCCCAGCACCCACGTTAGAATTCTCACAGCTGTCTGTAACTCTATTGCCAGGGGATCTGACACCTCCTTCCAGCCTTTGATGGTACCTGCCTGCCTCTGCATACATGCAGGAAAACACACAAAATAAAATAAAATAAAATAAAATAAAATAAAATAAAATAAATAAAAATAAAAATAGGTTTGTGCTGTTGGGGATAAAACTCGGTGCCTCAGATGCTAGGCAAGAGCTCTACCCCTGAGCTGCACCCCAAGCTCTTGAGTGCCCACTCATATTTATGTCTAAAGTCAAAGCCAGCAAAAAATTTTAGCATGTTCAATGCTTTCTGTCAGTGCTGAAGTAGCCCATCAAGAAGCTGAACTAAGTTATGCTCAGAGACTTCCACACACCTGACATAACACTGTTTGTACATGGCTAAGACAGTACTGAGGTGAAACTCGTGCCGGACCCTGTAGACCCAGCACGTGGGATGTGTGTAAACACATGTGTGTAAAAACATCCTCAGCTACAAGGTGAATTAGAGGGCAGCCTGGGCTGCAAGAGACCCTCCCCCAAAGATCACACCAACCAAATAAACCAAACTACAGCAAGTCTCTGAAAACAATAACAGAGAATTTTGTATACATAGGTGTGTATGTTATATGATATATAGATAACTACACTATGTAATATACAATATAATATATAACATCATATTTATTATAGTTATTCTGCTACAAATACACACTTCTAGGATGTATTTCTGATGCTGTGTTTGTCTTTTTCTTAACTGTTCTCTATGGCCACAGGTACTAACTTTGAGCTTGCTTGTAATTTGTCAGTTATATTTGAATATTTTCTGAGAGATGGAAAATTTGCATATCACCCAACCTGTTAATCTCCTCCTTAGTGAGTAAGACACTCCACCACCATCACCTCCTCAAAACTGTTTTTTAGTGAGGTCAGCGATGTTTCTCTGCTGATCGGTTTCTGACATCTCCAAATGCCATCTTTCTCACTTCCTGAGCTGCACAGTGTCTCTTGAGCCCAGCCTTTGGTCTTATTAGTGCTTGCTTTTGGTATCTGGGTTATGCCGGCTCTGTAAAATTAATCGGAAGATTTAAAGTCTTCTAACATCTGGGAACAGTTTATATAACATAGAATATAGTCTTTTGAGGGTTTGAAATAATTCACCCATAAAACCACGTGGGCCTGGTGCCCTTTCCGAGTGGGTGTACCGATGGCTCTTTATAAACTTTGCAGTTTCTCTTGTGATCATTGCTATTTTTAGGTTGTTATTTTTGCTTTTGTCAATTTTGATAATTTACATTTTCCCAGAAAAAAAATCTCTTATGTTGAGGCTTTAAAATATGTGTACAGTGCTTCTCACAGTGGCTTCTAGAGTCTAGGCACGGTCTTCTACCTGTGTTGTTTCTTTCTTCTTTATTGTGTTTGAATTTTCTTCTTTTTCCCTCAGTTAACCTCACAGCCTTAAAAACAAAACAAACAAACAAAAAAAAAACCCCAACCAACCAAACAAAAAACTTCACTGGAGATTTCAGTTCTGGATTCCTTAGCTTCGTTTAGGCTTATTTTCACTATTTCCTTCTCAAATTTTCTAACTAGTTTTTGTTTTTTTAAAAATTTCTTATTAAATAACAAAAATATGGTTTCTGTTTTATAGGCCATGTATAAATATGTGACAAACACCTAGGTTTTATTTAACTTTTTTTTCTTTTTGAGTCGGGGGTCTTCTATAATCCAGACTGGCTTTGAATTTGTTATATTTGCAAGGATGACCTTGAACTCTGGATCCCAGAGCTTTGTGAGTAGGGCGGGGTGTCTCTGTCCTACTCTGCAGATTTGGTAGTTCATGTGTCTACTTCCCAGTGGTCTCTGCCTCTGTTGCTACATTTCAAGTGTTGAAATGCTGGGGCACAAGTGTGCACCATTGCTTAGGGTTTTACTGCTGTGAACAGACACTATGACCAAGGCAACTCTTATAAGGATATTTAATTGAGGCTGGCTTATAGGTTCAGAGGTTCAGTCCATTATCATCAAGGTGAGGGCATAGCAACATCCAAGCAGGCATGGTGCAGGAGGGGCTGAGAGTTCTACATCTTCATCTGAAGGCTGCTAGCAGAATACTGGGGATGAGGCACATAAGCCAGCAAAGCCGCAGAGGGGCAGAGATATAGAGAACCTGGCATTGCCTGTGCAAACACCTCTACAGAGCAGGCCTCAGTAGACAGTGAGTGGCATTGAGGGGGGTGAAATCTCAAGCAGGCTGTGTGCTAAGCACAAAAGCCCCCATCTTAGAGGAAAACACACATTCGTAAGGTTCAGGGCAACCTCCATCTGAATGCTACAGGAAATAGTTTGGGATTCTCAAGTCCAAGCAAGTTTCGGGATAACTTCTGTGGGGAGATGGACTAGAACAAAGAGGACCAGATTTGATGCGGGGGCGGGGCAGGGGCGGAGCATCAGTGGATGATGTCGAGGTACATGAATATCTGCTGCCTCTGACCACTGAATCCCAGACACCGGTGGAGCTGGGGTAAGCCACCAGGTTCCTAAGAGAAAGAAGATGAGAAGCCCCACTTTGTAGAGAAGAGATTGAGTGGCTCTCCTGTTTATAAAGAATTTGAGCTCCAGATGGCTGCAGAACCACTAACCCATCCTACCTGTCTTCAGCTGTCCTAGGCAGAGGGGAGAATAAGAGTCATTCAACTCAAGATGCTTATCTCAGATAAAATTCAAGCAAGAATCTACAGCAGGTGTCCTGGCTAACCATAGGCTTCCAGCACAATGGTGGCCACCCAGTACTATCACGGTGTCTGTTTGAGTGAGCACACTCAGCGGTGTACACACCACAGGAGCACCCAACAAGCTGTTTCTTGGAAGTTACAGAGAAATTCTGTGTGACCAGCATCTTCTAGATTCATTCAGAATCTAGTCAGATTCCCACACAGGGAACCAATCAGACTTTTCTCAGTAAATGCATCAAAACAAATTCAAAGTGTGTTACATATTCAAGGGGGAAATTGGTTTTAAGAATGAATTTAACTAAAAGTTGGAGGTATAGTTCATTTGGCAGAGCATGCACAAAGTTGCCTAGCATGCACAAAGCTCTGGGTTCTTTCACAGGCATCACATAAACCACGTATAATGGCTGTGATGGTTAGTATATGCTCAGCCCAGGGAGGGGCACTATTAGAAGATGTGGCCCTGTTGGAGTGGGTGTGTCACTGTGGGTGTAAGATTTAAGACCCTCATCCTAGGGTCTCCCATCCCCTCTTAACTCCCCTGAAACATTTTTCAAAATGAAATATTTTTTTTTTTGAGATGGAATCACACTATATACATAACCCTGGCTGGCCTAGAACTTACAGCTTTTCTGGTGTCTGGTGTAGAGTGGTTGGAGAAAGCTAGCCTGGCCTTGAACTCAGAGCTCTGCCTGCCTCTGGCTCAGGTGCCTAGGTTAAAGGTATATATTGCACACTGGGTGGTTCTTTTTTTTAAAGGTAGGATCTCTTGTATCTCAAACTGTCCTTGATCTTACTGTGTGAGAGCAAGCCTAGAATGACCTTCAACTCCTGATCCCCCTGTCTCCACTCCCCCAAGTGCTGGGATTACAGGCATGTGCCACCATGCCTGATTTATGTGGTATGGGAAACTGAACAGAGGATTTCATGCATGCTAAGCAGGTACTCTACCAGCCATGTTATACCCTCAATCCCAAAGGCTTCTAGTTACAGAAAATCTCAAATACACACTGAGGTTAAAACTTATCCAGTGTTCCCCTTGGTGCTCTCCTCAGTGTCTAGCATAGATCTGCTATTCTACTCCATCAATGAGACTTTGAGCAATCCAGCATGTACAGAGATACTTCTGGAAGGTATGCTATTGGGGAGTGTCTTTCCCTCCTAAGTGTGAGGACTCTGTCCCAGAGTGCACCCCCTCCACACAACGAAATGGTCAGAGGGTTTGGTGAGCTGCTGCTTTGCACATACAGGTAGCAGCGTGAGTTGGGGACAGCATCTTATGTGGGTACCAACGAGGCAGTTCTGGCTAACCTGCATGTCATGAGTCTGTTTGTTTTTAGTCTGGGTACTGTCTGTGTCTCTGAATACAGGAACTAATGACACTCAAGGCACAGTATGGCATTTTGGGTGTTTTTTTGGGGAAGTTTCTGATATGATACAGCTGTCTCTGTACTTAGCCGTCTGATGAGAGTTTAGGGTTTCCCCAGCCTCATCATCCTATATTTTTGAGGCATCCTTTTTACTACATAGTTATTTCTTCTTTCTATTGTATAATTTATTTATTCGCTCACTTACTTATTGTACTGGGAGTTAAATTTAGGGCCTT
This sequence comes from Rhabdomys pumilio, assembly GCA_030674055.1. Classification (NCBI taxonomy): domain Eukaryota; kingdom Metazoa; phylum Chordata; class Mammalia; order Rodentia; family Muridae; genus Rhabdomys; species Rhabdomys pumilio. Next base: position 20,913,520 of record JANHMN010000008.1, read on the forward strand.
GGGCATACTTGCTTGGCAGGCACCCCACCACTGTGCCCTATGTCCAGTCTCCTATCACCTCGGTTTTAAAGAAGAGAGAAGGTTGTCTCTATGGTCACTAGGTGGCGCTCAAGTCATGAGCAACCAAGTGTGTTCAGGAATCTCTTCAAGGGCTGGACCACAGATTGTTCTTGTAATCAGCTAATGGCTCCTGGAATGTGCAGCAAAATAGCTAGATCAATATGACAATAGAGCTAAATTTATTGATCAAACTGGGTTATTCTTTGGGTCTTCCTGGGTTCTCTAAGGTCCCTTCCTGTAGAGATTGGTCGTTTCTCAGGTGGATGCAGCTATCTAGCCTGAAGGTTGTCACTCCCTTTGCCTCTGGCTAAGTTTCTTTCCCTAGGCTAAAGGAACACATCTCTGCCACTTTTCGATCCTCTCTTTTGTATTTCTTCTTTATTGTTCAGGGAAAGCATGCTACCTTGTTTTCTTGTTTTTCCCCAAACACAACACAGCTGTACTATGTGTTGGTGGAGTACTTGCCCAGCATGCAGAAGCCCTGGGCTCCACTTCCAACAGGGTGTGGTAGTATGTGTCTGGTAGCCCAGCACCTGAATGGTAGAGGCAAAGGGATCAGAAGTTTGAGGTCACCCAGTTTATATAGTGAGTAAAAGATCCACGGGGCTAACTCATTGAGGCTGTATCTCAAAACAGTGACAACAACAACAACAACAACAACAACAACAACAACAACAACCACAAACCAATCAATCAAAACCACTTCTTTCTGCCTTGAGGTTCCTGATGATTTGGTTCAGCCTGGACTTTTGATTCTGAGGTCTTGTTTTTGTCCCCAGTAAGGACAAGACCTAACACTCACCTCTTAAGCACTTCTGCCCACAGTTTGCCTGAGCACACTGAAGTAGTCTTTGGCTCCTGTGCACCAATGTATTAAGGGAAGACTTTATTATTTTTTGATGGAGTATGCCCTCTTAGATGTGACCGTGCTTTTGAAAGGTGGTAACCTCATGGGACCTTGATACTTGCAGGCATTTGATGCCTTCACTCATATGGACATTGTGCTACACAACAGCACTGAGAAAACCAAAGTTGTCTTTGGATTACGGATGATGGTGAATTTCCCAGCCCGGGTGGGTGTCAGCCAAAGCCGTGGGCTTGGGGCTCTGCCGACTCTTGGGAGCTGGCAAGTCTGGCTGAAGGTAATGGCTTGGCTTCCCAAGGTACACGCGTGTCCCTAGGGACCACCTGCTGAGCTGTGACTTGTGGCTGACAGCCTGCTCTGTTCTTTCCAGTTCCTCCAGGTGAGGGAGCTGGGCTTCACTCTCCCAGTGAAAAGCTAGTCATGTTCATCTGGGACTCGGGGCTTCCTTGGGCCTAACTCCCCAGGCTCAGGGAAAATACAGCGGGACACGTGTGTTTTGGCAGAAAGACAACCAGGACTGAATACGGCTTTGTGTTGGGTGGCTTCTTTGCTCTCCCTGCCCTTGACTTTATGAGCTGTCTGCAGACACAGGGGCGAGAACCTGGGTGAACCTCAGCATCAGAGACTTGTGACCTGTTCTCAAGTTGGGAAGTACTGGCCTCAGGCGTCAGCAGGGCTGTGCCAATGTTCACAGTCATACCTACTTATGGTTCCTAAATGAACGGATATACCAACAAACAAGGAGGCCTGTGCAATTTCAACCACCACCAGTAGGTGGTTAGCTTGCTGGTGGGACTGGTAGATAACAGTCTCTGACTGGCTGCCAGATTAAAATTAAGTCCTTTGCAAGAAGAACACAGGGGTCCCATCTGTGATTCTGCTTTTATTAATCCAAGATCACAGGCTCCTCTTGCTAAACGTCATTTGGGAGGAGCTTAAGGTCAAGTCTGGGGACCACAGTTGTGCCTGTGTATGTCAGTCTTCCAGGCTGAGAACTCACCTATGCCAGGGTCCAGCTCAGGTCTCATAGGTAAGAAAATCCTCACGAGATACATTCTCTGCCACACCCATTCTTACCAGCTAACATTGGGGGCCAAGACCTGGATACAGAGATCTGAAGGCCATCCCAGGGCTGTGCCCCTCTTTAGGTCTCTGGCCTCAGTTCTCCATCCCTGTCCTTGTCTCTGGACTACCATATTTGTGGCTCATTCATGCTTCACGCTCCTTTCTGTGAGCCTTCCAGAGCTGTCCATCCTGGACTCTCTGGGTCACAATGGATGAAGAATTGTCTTGGGCCACATTAAATCTAGGCTGTCCAAGCCACATCCTGAGGGTTGTAAGAGAATACATACATTTATTTTGAGTCACACTGGAGCATGTCAGGCCATTATGGACTGCGCGTGACCTGTAGATTGTTCATAGCAACCATCATGAATCTGTGGGAAAATAAAATGGTTAGATTATTCTTATTACATGTATTTTAATGAACGTGCATGTATAAGCTCATGTGCATATGCTAGCATTTGTCTCATCACTGAAAGTGGCTGAAAGAGCCGGACCCAGGCGGCTCATGTTAAGAAAATGTTGCAATGAGAAAATGTGGCAATACTAGAAATACCCACTAGGTGGAGATGTTGTGCCTTAAATGGCCTTGGCTATATGTGCTGGGCCCAAGTGTCAATCTGATACTTGGGTTTCGAGCCCAGGCTATTCTCTTGTCCACAATGGCTCTTTCGTGTTTCCCTTTTCATGTTTCTTTCTCTGCACCATTTCTCCTAATCTGCCTGTACATAATGAAGAAAAAGTACATTTTATCCTGTGTATTGCTTTTTGAGTATATTGGATGGAGGTTCAGGTCACAGAGGTGTGGAGGGCTGTCTGGTTGGAGTTGGGGGGCAGGGTGTGTGCCTTTTGTTGTTCACTCACAAAGCCTGTCAGTCCATCCCGACTTCTGTTCATGTAACCATTCCCCACACTGCCTCTCCCATCCTAACCCCTCTTCCATTTCTTTATGCTTCAGAGGAGCCTGCAGGTGTACTCAAGAGTCCAGCCACTGACCGTACGTTGCTGTCACCTAGGGATCCACGAGGGGATGGGAGATTGGGGTTTCTGCTGGAGGGGAATTTTCTGACTTGCATGAAGGGGACTGAGCCACAGCCAGGTCTCTGAGTTGACCAATGGCAAGTCACAGCCACTGGGTAACTGATATTAATTCCTTGTGATGCTTTAAGGCCAGTTTCCTCTAGATCTCCCAGACCCTTCCTAAGCTTGTTGCCTCAGCTGATGCTTCCAACACGGGGGACGTAGTGGGTCAGAGGGATTGTGAGGCATCTTGGAGACCTGGAAGTAGCCAGGAGAATGACAGATACTTGAAGCCTAATTCATGAGATAGATCATAATTGTGATGACTGACAAGCAGTTAGCAGGGGTCCCCTGAGTTTGATCATTCCAAAGCTTCCCCCTTTGCTTCCCAAAGCCAAGCCTTGTCTGCACTGGGGTCTGGAGGAGGAAGTATGTAGAAAGGTGGTGGGCAGGGTAGCTCTGGCTGCTCCTGCCTCCCCAATGCCCTTGCACTGTCTCAGCAGCAGAGCTTAGTGTGGACAGCCTCATGTTCTGCTGAGCAGGTCTCAGGTCTGTGTGGAGGCTGTTTTCCCTGTGCTTGCCCTGGCTCATCCTTGTGTGGACAGAGACACCGGGATGGTCCTGACGATGGCTCTACCTTGAACATTCTGAATGTTCTGCCTTTGCAGGGTTTTAGAGTCTAGCCTGTGAGGTCTGTCCCAGGAAGGACAGCTGTGGCATTATTGAGAGAGCCTATACCAGAAGAGGGGATGATGAGACCCTCTATCCATTTTCCAACTTTTGTGTGTGAGGAGGGAGGGTCCCTGAGACATGGCTTCTCTGGTCACCTGGCTCTGAAACCACCTCTGTTCCCCTCTCCCATGGTCTGAGCCGCAGCTTGTGTGTGGCCAGCTGAGGGTGCTGCATCCTTGCTATCCTGTGCTCAGTCACATCTCTGAGACTCAGTTTCCTCATTTGTCAAAAAGGACATCATGCCGAGGACTCAGGGGACAGAGGAGAATTGATTATAGTCACTTCTACTGTATTATTTGTTATACATGTTCAGCGGCCACTTATGGAGCATATGGAGGAGACTGAGGGCTAGCGATGAGGTCCCATCTGACAGTGGATAGGTTGAACCCTAAAAGGGTCCACAGGGCCACGTCTCTGATACTTTCTTGTATCTTCCAGTGGATGACAACCTGGGCTTCCTCCCCACATTTGGGCCCTGCTATGTGAACCTGTATGGCAGTCCCCGAGAGTTCACGGGCTTCCCAGATCCTTATGCGGAGCTCAACACAGGAAAGGTAAGCGGCCACACAACCTCCAAGGGACTCCAGCCTGGCCTGGCAGCATGTGGGCCTCAGGAGGTCTGAGCAAACCCCTCAGAGCACTTCCTCTGGCTCTCTGGCTTCTTTCTCCTGGGCCAGCTGGGTCTGTTTGCTGTCTGCACTCCAAGACACCCAGCCCATCTCCCTCAGCTTTCATGCCCTTGTTAGGGCCAAGGATTGGTATATCCCCACTCTGTAGGGGTGAATTACGTTGTCGTGTGTTGTGTTTTTCTGCCCTTCCTTACCCTTTTGATCGAGACTGTGACTTTTTCTTGCAGGGAGAAGGTGTGGCTTATCGAGGCAGGGTTCTGTTGTCCCTGGAGACCAAACTGGTGGAGCACAGTGAGCAGAAGGTGGAAGACCTTCCTGCTGATGATATCCTGAGAGTGGAGGTGAGGATGTGCTCTGGGAGAGAGCTGGCTTGGGAATAGGAACAAGGGAGCTAAGTGCTGTGGTAGAGGGCCTTCTTCAGTTCTTTGTTTGTTTGTTTGTTTGTTTGTTTTTTCGAGACAGGGTTTCTCTGTGTAGCCCTGGCTGTCCTGGAACTCACTCTGTAGACCAGGTTGGCCTTGAACTCAGAAATCCACCTGCCTCTGCCTCCCAAGTGCAGGGATTAAAGGCGTGCGCCACCACTGCCAGGCCCTTCTTCAGTTCTTAACAACATTTAATATAGTGACACTTCTTGGGCCCTTGTGTCTCAGTGGCAAGGGGAGAATAGTGTAATATCCCACCCTAGGGACGCTTTGAGGTTTAAGGAAGATAGATGAAAGTATTATAGAAACTCAGAACTTAATACAGCTAACAACAAGGTCAGTGAGACACCGTTTACCACTGACATCTTCAAACCCAGCATGCTACAAGGTGGCTGTTGTTAACCCTATTTACAGACGAAGACTCTAAGGCCCTAGAAATATCAGAGTCATGAATGGTCTCCAGGAGCATTTGGACACTGTGGTTAGCTGTCCCTCCCATCTGTCAGCTGCCTCATTTTCCCTGTCTGTAGTTATCTTAGGAGATGGTGGTGAGATGAGACTTGATGTGTGCACACAGTAGGCACTCAGTAAGTGTTATCTGTCATCATCTTTCACATGATCCAAACCTCACCTCTTCAGTTCCTTTCCCCCAGCTTTCCAAAGAGGTGACTACGATAAAATTGTGTTGTTTCATGTCAAGACACATGAATGTTTTACATTGTCTCAGCCTCATGCCTTGGGCTTGGGGGGCGGGGTGGAATAACTTGAGCCACACATTATGAGCATTTGATCTATGCAGACTGTAGGGCTGTCTGATGTGTGTGCATGTGAGCGTGTCAGGGCAGGGCATGAGCACTGAGAGTTTTCAGCCCCTTTACGGGGCAGATGAGGTGTAGGATGCCCTGAGGGACACTGCAGGAGACCCTGCTCTGTGGACATGGTGGTGCCATTGATGCTGGTTTGGATTAAGGAGCAGCCTGACCTTGGAGGAGCAGATTGTATTAGAAAACATGAGCAAATGTGCACAGACCTGGAAAGAGTTTGTTCATTCAGTAACAAAGTCTGGAGCATCTGTCACTGTCTGCCCAGCCAGAAGGAGTTTCTGGGTCCTGGTTGTGCCATCTATGGGATCCACACTGCTGGGGGTCTTGTTTGACTCCTCCTGTGATCTCTGGCCTGCTCACTCTGCCTGCAGAAGTACCTGCGGAGACGCAAATATTCCCTCTTTGCTGCCTTCTACTCAGCCACAATGCTGCAGGACGTGGATGACGCTATCCAGTTCGAGGTCAGCATTGGGAACTACGGAAACAAGTTTGACACCACCTGCCTGCCGTTGGCTTCCACCACCCAGTACAGCCGGGCAGTCTTTGATGGTGGGTGAGGCTGGAGGGGACCTGGGACATAGGGCAAAACAAATGCCAACCCTTGTCTCCTACGAAAACCACAGCAAACCTTGTGGGGGGTTCCTCTCTTGTAATTCTTGTGTTGTCCCTCATACTCCTCTTGGTGGGGGGCCCACTGCATCCGCAGCTTGAATTCCTGCAGGCTTGATTATCAGTGTTCTGTAGCTGACCTGGTCCTGAGCTATTGCCATCATCACATGGGGCCTGGAGGCTTGGCTTGGAGACCTTGGTGATATGAGCTTGGGTCTTCCAGAGACATTCTATCAGCCCTCTTATCTTTTTCGAGACAGGGGTTTCTCTGTGTAGCCCTGGCTGTCCTGGAACTCACTCGGTAGACCAGGCTGGCCTCAAACTCAGAAATCCACCTGCCTCTGCCTCCCAAGTGCTGGGATTAAAGGCGTGCGCCACCACCGCCTGGCAGCCCTCTTATCTTGATGTGAGATCCGGAGCAGTCTGTACACCCACCCTGTACCCTAGGTGTGCTCAGGCACCTTGTTTGGATACTGGGAACTACTGACCACACCACAAGCATTTAGGGAGAATGCAAAACAGATCCTGCCTCCTATCTTGAGTCCTCTCTCAAGCTGGGCTCTGTGGCCTGAGCACTACGCTCTGCAGAATGGTGTTTCGCTGCCCTGGGTCTCTGCCCAGTGCTCAGGTCCCTCTCCCCTCCCTGTAGGATGCCACTACTATTACTTGCCTTGGGGCAACGTGAAGCCTGTGGTGGTGCTGTCCTCATACTGGGAAGACATCAGCCATCGAATTGAGACTCAAAACCAGCTCCTCAGGATCGCTGACCATCTGGTGAGTGGGATCCTGTCCAGACATGGTGCCTGGTTTCTAGCCCTGCCAGAAGGATCTGCAGACTTGTAGAGATGGTGTGTCAAGGCTACTTGGGATGCTTCAGGTGGATGTGGGAGATGACTCAAAGACAGAGAGTTGAGAGATAACTTAAGTGTCAGGATATGCCTGGTGTTTTCTAGTTGTGCCAGAAACTTCCAGCCTGAAGCCAGAATTCAGAATTCAGAAGCTAGGGCTCCCAACTTAGATCCAGGTGGCCTTCATGGCTGCTGAGGGAAAGGTGTCAAGTATGGAGGAGATACCAGCCAAGGAGCATCAAGAGGATGCCATGGGAACAATGGGAAGATGAGGGAGAGGAGAGCCGTATCTAGCATATCATGGTAAGGACTCAGAGGAGAGAGAGATGGTCCTGGGAGGAAAATGGCTTTCTGGGGAGCTTGTGAACTTGGGCTGCAAGGCCTTGGTACATTTGTCTTGGGGAGATGAAGTGCTTTGAGAGAAATGATCTGGGGTTCAGAGCTGGGACCCTGGGGTGAGGGCAGAGTGAGCGTGAGGGATAGTCTGCTTTGGGAGTGAGGAGAGGCTTCTGGGAACCCCTCTGTTCTTTTAGGCTGCCTTATGTTTAGTCAGGGCATGCAGGAGAATCTCGAGAGGGCAGAGATGTAAAGGCCAAGGGAGGGGAGAAGGATGCTGGGAAGCTGCTGGCTGGTTCAGGCAGTGGCTCCAGGCTTCCTTCCAGGGAGCATCACCCAAGTGGGGAAAGTGTGGCTACGTGGGAGGACTGAGGGGCAGCACGGGGAGGGAGGACTGAAGAGATCTGGGGACAGCTGATGAGCACAGTAGGAAGGGAGGCAGAAAGGCAAGGAAGGGGTGGTGTCCTTGAAACTGGCTGCTGCTGGTGATGGGCAGCTAATGCCAGTGGGAGGACTTGGAGTTGAGACTGCAAAATCACTGTCCTGCTGTCCTCTGGGTTCCTCATTATTCTACCAGAACTCCACAGTTCCCAGACAGCAGCGACTGAGTTTTCTTCCTAGGGTTTGTCCCCCAGGGTGGAACGCACATCACATGCCCTGACATGTGGAGAGGGCTACTTAGGAGACTGAGGCAGCTTTGGGCTGACAGGTATTTTCAGGTTGGCCTTCCAGCCCAGGACCTTGCCCTAGGACAAGTGCCAAGAGAAGAGGATCAGATGAAACTCCAAGAGTCAAGCTCTGGGAGTCTGTCTTTATGTGGTCTGGTGGCTGAATGGCTGCTGGGGGAGACTGGCTAGATCTGGATCTGGCAGTGTGGGTGATTCCAGAAAAGGATGATCAGTGTTGTCTCAGAGAGATCCACTCCTCTGTGGGGAATCAGGCCTGGCATTGAGGTGGCAGGTGGGAGGGGATGCATTCAGGCTGTGAAAAATCTCTAGTTAGCAAAGGGCCACCTCATGTCTCTGTGTGAGACAGGGGATCTGGCTTGAGAGTTGGGGCATCTTGGAAGGTTCTGGAGCCAGGACGTTGCTGGCAAATAGAGTCTGGCTTTGCTTTTTTCTGCTCCTATCTGTTCCTTTCTGGCTCAATGGCAAGGCCTGGGGTTGGGTCCTGCTCTGTGGGGATACTCCTGACCTAGGGTTGCTTTTCCTCAGGAAGTTAACCTGGAGCAGGTCCACTTGGCTCTGAAGGCACAGTGTTCCTCCGAGGATGTGGATGCCCTGGTGGCTCAGTTGACAGATGAGCTCCTTGCAGACTGCAGGTAGGGGGTACTTGGCACCTTCAGCTACCTCTCTGGCTCAGCCAAGGCTGTCTCCTCAGGAGTGTTCGTGTGTGGTGGTGAGCAGAAGCACGTCTCCCAGCCACGCTTGGCCAGCAGTCTGGCCAGTGCTGAGCCCAGAGGTGCTGGAGCCTGCACCGGGAGTTGAAAAGGTGACGTTTAGAACAGGTCATAAATCTCCCCACAGCAGCAGCAGCAGCTGTGGGCCGGGCGACCGGCTCACCTGAATGGGAAGCATTGTGTGTCTGATCCCCGACCTCATAGCTCCCTGATGGAATCTCCAGGAGAAGCTGGGGTGGGGGCACCCCTCCTTTCCCCAAGGCCATGTTGTCGGGGACCATGGTTTCTGTTTAGGCTTTCATTGCACATGGATGATTGTCAGCTTGAGGAAAAGAGTGCCTGGGAATGAGGAGGAAAGGGAATGCAGGTCAGCAGAGGGGGCTCACCTCAACATCACCTCCACACCTAGGAGGGCTAGGGGTAGTGGTAGTATTTCGATGGGAGTTTTGAAGTTGAATTGGTATGAGGAATGACTCTTTAATAATATCTAATCAACAAAGGACTGGCACCGTGAGGAGGCATGAGTAAAAGGAACCGTGATTACCACAGTGACAAATGCAGAGAACCAGGAGGGCTGCCCCTCACACAGTCTGCTGCAGTTTGGTAGCTCTGCCTCTGCGGCCCTGGTTTCTCAGCTATGAAACGGACTTGGTCATAGCCACTCTCCTACACTCTCTGGGGTTCTGTATGAAGATAGCCGTCCCCCGACCCTATCTTCTCCTTTCTCAGGCTAGCTGGAGAACTCTGTTGAAGGGCATCAGAGAAATGCTCTCACCACAAGAGATGTGGAACTGGTGCTTGCATACCCTGGAATGTGATCCCAATGGAATGGCCTTGCTCCTGCCCCAAGCAGGTCATTCCTTTATTCTCCATACCTTCCCCATGCCAGGCTCAGCCCCAGCTCTGTTGATAAGGACACAACTTGAGCCTTCTAGGTATGATGTGGAGCAAGAGGCATGATCTGTGGGAGCTCAGAATGGATACAGACAGTGGAACTCAGGCAATCTTCCCAAAGAGATTCCTGGTGGAAATGTTAAGGTCGGAAGTGGAGAAGATATTTCCCAGACCAAGACATGTAGCCATAAAATGCCTGCTTTCTTCAGGGTAACAAAGGACAGTTGATTCCTAGCAAGGCAGGCTTTAGGGGCTCTGCCAAGGAGAGCTCAGGCTTGACTACGTTGAGGAGGAAGAAGACTCCTGGGTCAGATGCTTGCTGTGGCTTCAAGATGGCAAGAGAGGAGACACAGGGCTGTGAAGTGACATAAGACACAGGCAGCTAAGGCAGTGGAGCTGGGGAAGGAGGATGTGGAGGGAACGGAGGACAGCACAGACTTTGTGACAGGCACTGTGTGGGAAATTTGTGTGTATTCTATTTACCAAACCTGAAATTCTGATCGTACCATTCTCTGAGGGCCAAATAAGGAAACTGAGGCACACAGAGATTGATTGACATGCCCAGACTCACATGTTAAGTAAGTGGAAGAATATCCCTCAGCTACTCTGTCATAGATAGGACATGGGGCCCTAGAAAGGCCCAGGATGATTCCCTAGCTATGGCCACAGCAGCTGGGTGGGCTTTGGGGGGGCATTCCCTGAGAGGCTTAGCAGGAGGGAAGCAGAGTGGGGTCCATGAGATGAGGCATCAGGAAATAGCTTTGGTCTGGAGGAGGAGGGAATGTGGTGCTGGAAGGGCACACAGGGCACACAGCTTGTAGAGGCTGCAGGGGGAGGCATCTTCTCAGAGCATCCTGTGCCTTGGGTGTGTCTACAGGAAGGCTGCTGTGCCCAATGCCCAGTGCCCAGTGATGCCACTCTGGGCAGTGGCAGGCCAAGAGTGGATTTCTGTAGTACTGCTCAGGCAAGTCTGTGGGTCTGGTGGGACGTAATTCCCGGTAAATCTTAGGTTCTGGGACTTTGGAGCCTGTGGGGCTTAGTCCTAGGCTGTCCTCAGTCTCTCTTAGGGAGGATGTATCTGAAACACTGTCAAGCCAGGCTCTTCTGTCACTGTCCTGGGGGCAGGAGAATGCTCAGGTCTCTGTGGGGCATCAGTCGCAGGGCTCTCACCCTCTCAGGATGTTTGACAGGATCTTCAGGGAAGGGACTCCAGATCCACCCCTCTGAGCACCACCTGAGGCTGCCACCATGCTGCCTGATGCTTTGGCATAAGCAGGTGCCATGGATGACCTGAGCTGACTACCTGCTATCAGCCTTATTGTCTCCAGTTAGAACCCTTCCCTAGCTCATCCTGAGCCTCCCCGCCACTCCCATCCCACACCAATGTACCAAAGCCATCTACTCTGAACTCTGGGCTCACTGGCTCTCCTCTGCATGTGTCCATACTTCCAGCTTGGGCCAGGCTCTGTCTAAGGCCACACGTGCCCCACACAGACTACATCACCATCTATATCTCCTCCTGGATCTATGGGTCCAGCACCTTCAGAGATCACAGCACAAATCACAGCAACTCTTACAGCCTTCATTTCCCCTTCTCTCCCCAGCCCAGTCTCCCTCCTTCCTTCCCTCCCCTTCTCTCCCTCCCTCTCTCCTTTCCTCCCCTTTTCTCCCTCCCTCTCTCCTTCCCTCCCTCTCCTCTTCCCTCCCTTTTCCCTCCCTCCCCCTCCCTCCCTCTTTCCTTCCTTCCCTCTCTCCCTCTCTCTTTTCCTTCTTTACCTGGAGAGGACTGTTTTTCCCACAGGGTGTCTAATAACCCTCTTTCTTCTGAGTCATTGCTGGCTTGCTGGACCCTCCCCACTCCGTAATGCACCCCTTGCCTCTGTGTATTGCTTTCTGCCATCATGTTGTTCTGGCAGCTACAAAGCCTTTCCTAGCATTCTGCACAGGAATAGTTCCTGTCAGCCCTGCAGGTGCAGCTCAGGGACCACTTTTTTTTTTCTGGGAAATACTCCAAGGCTGCTCCTGTGAGGAATGGCAGGCTGCCTCAGTTTTCCCTCTTGAGAAGGCAAAATTGGGGGATGGTCATTTCTTTGGACTGGTCCCCAGGGACAGGTGGTGACTTGGTGAGCAGCCAGATCTGCTTCCCGGTGTTAATGAACCCTGCCATGGCCCACCTTCCATTTGCAGGGAGGGCTAGGGGTGCAGTTTTCTCCTCAGACTTCCTTTCTGTATTTCAGTATTGGACCTTTCTGGGGGTGAGAAAGAGCGGTGAGAACTTGTCTTGGGGAATCTTGGTTGGGTGGTCTGCTGGAGGGTCCTCTGCAGCTTCTGACCTTGGCTAGGCTTCTCCTGCTCTCTGCTCCACTGTGCGCCAGGGCCCCTCACCCATCATGCACGGCCTCCGCCCGCTGCTGCCGACGGCCCGGGGCTGCCGTCCGCGGCACCCTCGGGGCAGTAAATATTATATTACCACAGGGTGTGCAGTACGTGACCTGAGACGGGCCCCGGGGCTTAAGTTTCCCCGAGATGGAGCTCGCGCACCCGCTCCCCCCACCCTAAAAATTCAATTAAAAAAAATAACAGGAAAGACGCAGCGCGCCGAGGGCCTGCCAGAGCGGTGCCGCGGCGCTCCGGCGGTAATTGGTTCTGCATAGCTCGGGGAAATTGGCAGAAAAAATAAATCAGCCGGGAGCCCGGAGTCCAGACGCTGCAGGGAGGGGGCGGGGGCTGCAGTGCGGAGCAGGCCTGGCTCAGCTTGACGAATGTCCTATTTGAGGGCAAGGGCTGGGCCAGCTGGAGGGTCCTGCTTGGGGAGGGAGAACTGGAGTTCGCCCATTCTTTTCTAGCATTTCCCTTGGGTGTGCACATCCAGTCCTGGGATGCTGTGGAGCTTCCATCTGTGGGGCTTTTAGAGAGCCCCTGTGTAATGCGTCTGGGATCAGAGATCTTTGCCCCTACACATGATGGAGTTTAACTTAACTCCTCACTTGGGCTTCAGCACTGTTATTTGAGGGCCGCAGTACCCTAGCTGTGCTCAGAAGGCTTTCCAAAGCTCAGGATTCTGGGAGGGCCGACTCTGGGGCAGCCAGGGTGGATGCTTCTGTATTCATGGCTGCTGGCCTCCCCACAGCGTCTGCAGTAGCTAGTCAGGGGTCCATAAATTTCCTTCTTGGAGAGAGTGTGCGCCCAACACAGAAGGGATTTATTTTAGTGTGGGACAACTTAGCCTCTGGCCTCTGCCCTAGACTACACAAGGAGCCAGGAAAGAGACCCTCTAGGTCCTCTGAGAGCTTGCAGTCAGTGGGGGTGAGTGGGGGAAGTACTCATACAAAAGAACCCACTAGACTGGAAGGTGAAGGTTATTCCAAAAAGAGTAGCCTGGGAATAAGGAGATACGTTTCAGAGCAGGAGTAGGAGGGCCAGGGTGTGTGAGGAAGGCTTCCTGCAGTAGGCAGGTCACTCTGAGGTGAGCACCCAGCAAGCTGGCAGTGGGTAGGGACCCTATAAATGTACATACTTGTGTATGCATGCACCTGCCTCTGTGGTGTGTGGAGCCCTGGTGAACAAACGTGTCCTACCTCTCTCTCGTAGCCAACCCCTGTGTGACATCCACGAAATACCTTCTGCCACCCACCTGGATCAGTACCTGTTCCGGCTACGCACACGCCACCTGAGCCAGATCAGAGAAGCTGCCCTGGCCTTGAAGCTTGGCCACAGTGGGCTCCCCACTGCCCTGGAGCAGGCCGAGGACTGGCTTCTGCATCTCCGTGCCCTGGCTGAGGAGGTAGTGAATCCTGTGGGGCCTCTCTTCAGCCTTCCTGCCTCCTGGAATGTAGACCAAATGTTTACACTGTGGTACATTCCTGGGTCTGTTGCTAGGTGACCTTGGGGGCAGGTCCCTTAACCTTGTGGGCTCTAGTATGCCAATTTGCAGGACACAGTGGCAATCTTACTGGGTGTTACAGTGTCCAACTCAGAGTCTAACACACAATACTCAGTAGCTAGACTCTAGCCTATTGAAGGATGCTAGAATAAAGCTAGTCCCAGAGCCCAGAGTGCCTGGCTCTAGGTATCATGTTGAAGCCTGTTTCCCCAGGGACCTGACTCCTTCTGGACCACTAGTTCCTGTCTGTAGGAAATATGGGAGGTGAGAAGGGATGGTACCTGGGCACGTACAAGGAGATGGTGTCTGGTACAGATGGCTGTAGAAGGGAAATGGGAAAAGCTGCTTGGAGAGGAGTGATGAACCTTAGTGTTTCCCTGGGCACGGTGGTAGCACATGACCGGTTCCCTGGGTATCTCCTCATAATGATTGGGACTGTCCCCAAGACTACTAACTGGCAGCCTCTGGAACCTTGCTTCGGATCCTACCCTTTTCACAGAGTTTGTACCATGTCAGGGAGAGGGCAAGGGCGAATCCTCAACATCCTTTCAGCTCCTACCCCCAAGTCTGGGACCTCAGTCTCTCTGAAGAGCCCTGGGAAGGTGGTGAGGAGCCCCTGTTGGTGTGGCATCTACTCCTCTAAGCCTGAAGACCTTAGGGTCATAGGGTCAGCAGAAGGAAGAAGGAGAAACATCTAGCAGACCACATCTCCCCTGCTCTGTGTAGGAGCGTCTTCTCAGAAATGCATGGGCATCTCAGAGACATTTGCGGGGATTCCTCTCTAAGCTGAGAAGCAAAGGCAGTGTGGGATGGGAGCTGAGTGAGTGAGGCAAGACCTTTGTGGCCTTTGAGCCAGAGATCAGGTATGACTCCATCTGTATATGTCACCATCCCCACCTTGACCGCTACCCTCTCTCCAGCCCCAGAACAGCCTGCCAGATATCATCATCTGGATGCTGCAGGGTGACAAGCGTGTGGCCTACCAACGGGTGCCTGCCCATGAAGTCCTCTTCTCCCGGCGGGGCCCCAGCTACTGTGGCAGGAATTGTGGGAAACTGCAGACCATCTTTCTGAAAGTGAGTATTCTCTCTGTTGGGGTCACCATAGGATTTTCTCAATGCAAGACCTTTCTTCAGCTTCCCCTGATCCCCCCATCCAGTCCTTTTCTGGAAGAAGTATTTGAGTAAAATATCTTTCTTTTCCTTCAGTTCCCTTTAACTCTCCAGATCCCATGCAGTGAGTCTAGGAGGCTTGTTGGGGGGTGCTGGAATGTGGTGTTGGAATGAACTAAAAAAAAAAAAAAACAAAGTATGGTGGTACATTCCTGTTATCCTAACACTTGGGAGGTAGAGGCAGGAGGACCAGGAGTTCAAGATCATCCCAGGCTACACAATGAGTTTGAGAACAGCCTGGGCATAAGATGCAGTTAGAAGAAGAAGGACAGGAAGAAGAAGGAGAAGAAGGAGAAGGAATAGTAGAAGAAGAAGGAGGAAGAGGAAGAAGAGGAGAAGGAGGAGGAGGAAGAGGAGAAGAAGGAGAGGAAGAAGAGGAAGAAGAGGAAGAGGAAGAGGAAGAGAAAGAAGAAGAAGAAGAAGAAGA
>JANHMN010000008.1:20928801-20974322 GCA_030674055.1 Rhabdomys pumilio
GGGGGAGGAAAAGGAAGTAGAAGTAGTGACAGCAGCCCCTCCTCCCGTGTGTGTGCTTGTGTATGTTTATGTGTGTATTCCAGACTTTATTGCTTACTGGGGCTGGTCTCGTTCAAGAATCCTTCCTGGCTTCTAAGATGGCCTCCAGACCTTCCACAGTGGCTTCAGTTACTATTGATGAAGGGGAAGTGTGTGGTGCTTGTGCAGGGACTCCCATTCTTTTCTCTGGGCAAATATTAGGATACAGAGCTCAGGTGGCTTTGGTCATGGCTGTGTCCAGATAATCAGCACACAGTGTGAACCTCATGAGATGCCTCTTCTGTATACAGATAGTCTTAGTGGCCAGGAAGCCAGTTGTTTGCTTCTAGTTGCTCCTAATGTCTCAGCCTTTAATGCCTCCTCAGCCTTGCCTCCATCCCAGCCCATTCTCCAAAGCCTCTCTTGAAGCTGACCCTTTTGGTCCTCATACTTCTGAGCTTCCAGGAGGTCACCATTGACTATGTCTCAGCTGTGACTTTTCCGAGCAGAGCCATCGGCTGGCTGCTGGCCTATCTGATTTATTTTTTTGTTGGCCAGCTATTCTTCTTTCCCCTTGGGGTAGGAAGTGAGGGCTGGTTTCAGCTGCACACTCTTCATGAATGAATTGTCAGTGCTGGTTGGAGTTCTGTCTGGCCTTGGGTAGCTCACCACAGCTCTCTGAGTAGCCTACTTTCTTCCCATCTATTAAATGAGAATGAGCTGTCCATCTTGAATTAGACGATGCTGGCAGTACTTGGTGAGCCAGGTGGTCAATGGCTACTTGTTCTTCTCTCCCTCTGTGCTCCATTTCTTTTGGGGCTATCCCTTGCTTTGCAGACGGTGGACTTGGAGATCCATTCCAGGCTAGTGTGCTGAATAGGTTTATGTCAATGTGACACAAACTGAAGTCATCTGAGAGGAGTGAACTTTAGTTGTAAAAATGCCTCCATAAGATTGGGTTGTAGGCAAAGCCTATAGTGCATTTTCTTAATTACTGATTGATGGGGAGCACCCAGCCCATTGTGGGTGGTGCCACCCCTGAGCTGGTGGTCCTGGGTGTGATAAGAAAGCAGGCTGAGTAAGCCATGAGGAACAAACCAGTAAGTAGCACTCCTCCATGGCCTCTGTATCAGCTTCTGCCTTCAGGTTCCTGCCCTGTTGGAGTTCCTGACTTCCTTCAGTGATGAACAGCAATATGGGAGTGCAAGCCAAATAAACCCTTTCCTCTCCAAGTTGCTTTTGGTCATGGTGCTTCAGCACAGCAACAGTAACCCTAACTAAGACAGTCAGGGCCAAGATAATTGGTATACTGAGAGATTGGCCTTTCAGAGGGGAAGGGAGGTGTGTGTGTGTGTGTGTGTGCTCATTAAGTAGGAACCATGACCTTATGACCTTCCCACCTGCTCCCAGACCATCTGAGGGACATTCTTTGTTTGATCCTAAGCTCAACTTCTGTCGGCCCTATTGCTCTCATAGGCTGCCCCTTTCCTTGTGTATGTGGCGTGTGGAAGGGGAGACAGTGTGGGAATGGGTTGGTGGACTCTGGAGCTTCTACCTCCATTCTGACCTCTTGGCCCCGAAGCCTCCAGGAGAATGTGAGCTGAAAATGTTCCCCGATTCCAAGTGAAATGGGGAAAAAAAGGATATAGAATTGTTTCTCGAAGTCTTCCCCACGGAGTTCATGAGCCTGCCAGTAGTTCCTGAGCAAGCGCTACAAAAATGTTGGCAGCGGGCAGAGACCAAGCAAACACTGGTGTTCCTTAACTTAAACCCAAGCTGGAAAAAGTGAGCACCAGCAGAGGAGAGGAGCCCCAAACTAGACATTTCTTTATTTGCTGTTGCTATTTTGGGTTGGGCAGGCTGGCCCCGTCTGGGGGAGGCTGGTGGTGGGGAGCTCGAGCTGGAGGAGGAAAGTGGGGGCAGGAATTCCTGCCATGTCCCAAGGGCTGGTGGGTTGGAGGGAAAAGGGACAGTTAGCCGCCCTGAGGGAGGAGACGGCTGAAGTGAAGACCACAGGGAGTTCCGGGATAAGAAATGTCTCCACACTTCTCCAAGCAACAGCGGAGAGGAGGTGGACATGAGGAACGGGAGGGTCGGCCAACAATGGTCTGTACCACTTCCCAAGCCTTCTCTCAACACAGGCTCTACCTTCAGGGGTCCAGGCTTCCCCACCATCTTGGTAACCCTTACCCTGGCTTCTCAGCCTCTTTGGAACCCACCCAGACTCCCCTCTGCTCTCTCATTCAGTGAGGTATCTCTCACCACACTGTCCCTGCTAGGGGACAGGCTGTCATTTTAAGAGGGAGGAACTCTGCTCCTCAAGGCCGAATCTGACCTTTGGTTTCAGTCAAACGGTGAAGTAATCGTAGAGGACATATATGTGTTTTTAAATGTTGGGTTGTTGTGGTTGTTCCACTTGGCAGAGCTTCTGAAGCCTTCGGGATAAAAACCAGCTGAACAGCGAAGAGTGGTTAACATGCTGATAAGCACTTGAAATTGTGGGGACATTGGATGCGATGCTCGTGTCTCGCCAGAGCATGAAGTACTGAAACTGAAACGAAGTGGCTTTCATTGCCCCTTTCCTGGAGCTCTGCTGTTTCTAGGATGGTGCTGTCCAGCACAGCAGCCTTGTAGAGAGCTGTTTAAATTAGTTAACAGTCAGTAATGAAAACCCCGTTTCCCTGGTTACATGAGCCACTTTTCGGATGGCTTGTGGGTGCCCTACTGGACCTTGCAGAGTTGAACCTTTTCCACTGTAATAGAAAATCCCCTCAAATGCAGATGTAAGAAGGAGGTGGGGGGAGGGGATATTAGAGACCTTATTGTAGACATGACCCCATCTGTAGAGAACTCCTATGTGGCTGCTATTGTCTTCTTTGATAAACAGGACTCTTGGGGGGAAAAACTTCTATGACATTTGGTGTAGTCCCCCAAGCCAGTGCACCTGACTGGGTGTTGGTATGCCCAGACCTGAGAGTCTGTGCGTGTTTGTGTTTCTTTGATCCCAGTATCCTATGGAAGGCGTGCCTGGGGCCCGAATGCCTGTGCAGATCCGGATCAAGCTCTGGTTCGGGCTCTCTGTGGATGAGAAGGAATTCAATCAGTTTGCTGAGGGGAAGCTCTCTGTCTTTGCAGAAACGGTGAGTGTCTGCCATCTTACTGGCCCTTGGGTTCTGAAGATATGTGACCCCTCACCTCTCCTCCTTCTTGGTCTACAGTATGAGAATCAGACAAAGCTGGCGCTGGTCGGGAACTGGGGCACAACGGGCCTCACCTACCCCAAGTTTTCTGACGTCACAGGCAAGATCAAACTACCAAAGGATAGCTTCCGCCCCTCAGCTGGCTGGGCCTGGGCAGGAGACTGGTTCGTGTGTCCAGAGAAGACGTGAGTGGTAGTCCCAGGGAGTGGAGGGCTAGGCCAGGATATCTAGCCATTGCTCTCTCTTTTGCCCAGCCCTTCTTCCCAAGTCTTGAGCCCTGTGAATCCTCTGCTTGCTCCTTGCTAGTCACAGGGACTGCGGTTTGGACCCTCTCAGGGATGGGGCTTAGCAAAAATAGCTAAAACACTCAGAAATAAAGTGCTTTATGTCCAAGGACGGCTTAGGTGGCAAAGCACTTGTCACACAAAAGTGAGGACTTGTGGAGCTCAGATCCTTGGAACCCATGATAAAGCCCAGTGGGGAGATAGGAGCAGAGACAGGAGAGTCCCCTGAGGCCTTGGACCAACTGGCCTGGCATACTCAGCAGTAAACAACCAAGAGACCTTGCCAGATGGATGGTGAGGACTGACACCCAAGATTGTTCTCTGACCTCCACATGCACGCCATAGTATGCACAACCCTGCACCTGCTGTGTGCACGCACACACACACACACACACACACACACACACACACACACACACATTCATACATATACACAGAGTCCTTTTATTATTAAGTGTACCTGGAAGTTGGCACCCAGTCATGTGCCTTGTCCTCTATGATACAACAATGTCCTGTCTTTGCACATACATGATGCTTCCTGTTCCAGCTCACTTGCCCCCTGTGTAGCCCCACCATGCAGTCCTTCTCTGCTGCCTCAGTCACTCTGTCCTCTCTTTTATAGTTGAGTGACATTCAGGAACTTTCCCTTAAGCTTGACATATAACACAGAATTAAGCATTAAATCTTTGATGTATAGCTTGATGACATTTTCTTAGAGCTACCCATTGGGCTTTGGTGCCTCCTGTTGGTCCGTTTTTTTCTTCTTGTATCTCAGGTGGCACATTCTTTGGCCTGTGATCATCTTTTCTAGTTCTGGGCCTCCTTTTCACTCTCTATTCCAGTTTCTCTGCACTACCCTTCCATCTGTGTCAAAGGGAGGTTGACAGTGCAGGTGAGCTGAGGTATGGTGCCATCCTGGAGGCAGAAGATAGTGGGGTGACCCTGTTACTCCCCCCCCACCATAGCCTGCTCCATGATGCTGACGCGGGTCATCTGAGCTTTGTGGAGGAGGTGTTTGAGAACCAGACCCGGCTACCAGGAGGCCAATGGATTTACATGAGTGATAACTACACAGATGTGGTAAGGGGTTGCTTCAGGTGGGCAGTGCATGCTTTTTCTGGGGTCCTGGGTATTGGGTCTCACAAAGAACTGAGTGTTTTCTCTCCTGCCCCTACTTGCTGAGATGACTGCTCTGTGCTCCAGAGGAATGGTGAGTCACCTGAGTGCCCAGTCTATCTCCTCACACTTGCATATTGTGTCTCTCTTAGAATGGGGAGAAGGTGCTTCCGAAGGATGATATTGAATGCCCGCTGGGCTGGAAGTGGGAAGATGAAGAATGGTCCACAGACCTCAATCGGGCTGTTGATGAACAAGGTGGGAACATACACAACCTGGGGTCCCACCCCAGCCAGCTTCTAGTATGCCAGTGAGACAGCTGAAGGCCCCAGGCAGTTGCCTGGCTCTCAGCGGGCTAACTCACCCAGAAAACTTCCTGTCAATTAATCCCAGAGTTTTTAGCTGCTCAGGGTATGAGAATGCTCTACAAAGAGAGACAGCTTAGGATAGATGGAGATTCGCTGATAGTGACTAACTGGTTTTACTCCACCTCCTAGGCTGGGAGTACAGCATCACCATACCCCCAGACCGAAAGCCAAAACACTGGGTTCCTGTTGAGAAGATGTATTACACTCACAGGCGTCGACGCTGGGTCCGTCTGCGCAGGAGGGACCTCAGTCAGATGGAGGCACTGAAGAGGGTGAGCCAACAGGAGGTGGATGGCAGTGGGGCTTCCGGATGGAGGAGGCCAGTGGACATAGGGTAGACCTGTATGCATTAACAATCATGTGAGAGTGCTTGTAGCACACACTATAGGTCTGCATTAGTTATAGTTACATAGATATGTTGCTGTGTTGACACATGATGGCCAAGGTGACTTATAGAAAAGGAGTCTGTTTGGGCTTACAGTTCCAGAGGGTTAGAGTCCTATCATATTTGAGGGCACTGAGCAGGCACAGCAGCTGGAAGGAAGCCCAGAGCTCACACCTTGGAACATAAGCAGGAAGCAGAGAGGGAACGGGAAGTGGCGGGAGGACTTAAAGTTCAAAGCCCACTCCCAGAGACACAGTTTCTCTAGCAAGGCTGTACCACCTAAACCTCCCCCAAACAGTGCCATAAGTTGGGGACCAAGTATCAAAATTCCTTGGGGACATTTTCATTCAAAACACCACAAGATCCAGTGAATTCATTGGCAGGTCACACCCAGATCGACTTAGCATACATACATTTCACACTGAAAATATGGATCACACTCTGCACACACACAGATCACACCTCCGCGATACAGACCACACTCAAAACCTGTAGTTCACACCAGGCTCCACAGATCACACCTGGTACTCACAGATGCCCACAAACATATAGAGTAGATATGAGTACCATGGAATTTACTGGCAGCATTTACTTACAGTCCTAGGACACTCAAGGATGTCGAAGGAAGTGCCTTGTTTTTGGCTTCCTAGGGGTAGACTCCATAATATGGAGGCTATGCTCTGGCAGGCAAGGCTGTGGCCTGGCAGAGGGCCTTGAACCTCACAGATACCACACCTAGAGGCAGGGCATGGGGTCTACACCCTCTGAGCTGTCTGCCATTGGCCAATGTCTGACAGGCTGTCCCGTGACACACACGTCTGACAGGCTGTCCCGTGACACACACATCTTCACAGGGAGGTGGTTTACTAGTGGTGGGCTGTGTCCTGAGCCCACACTTCTGGCCACTGGTGATAGGCCACAATGTAGATGTGTTGGCTTGTGAAGGACCAAGTGAGAGCCATCAGTGATTATCTGGAACATGCCATGGAACACAAGACAGGCCCACAGTACTTCCTTGTGAGCACACATGACCACATAGGCTTGTCCCAGAGTCTGGGGATGCCTATGCTTACCCCATCCTCAGCACTGACCTTCCTTGGAGTCTCTTGGCATCCACTCTCCATTCCTAAGAACACATTTGCGTTTTGGTAGCAGAACCAGGCCCGTTCTACTCTAAGTGCAGTCTTTAGGGGAACCAGCTTTCTTCTTCCTTTGAGCAGAGGCTCTAGAGTGGGATGTCTTGGGTCTGAGGGGTGGTAAGCATTTTGGACTAGTTGCTATGGACCAAGTTGACAGCTCTTTCTCTCCATGGAGGGCATCCAGTTGTCAGAGGTGTGGGCTTTGCTTAGGGGCTTGGCCCAGAGTAAGTTGACACAGCAGTGCTACGTCACTCTCTCACAGAGCCCAGGTTGCCAGGCTTCCTGTGGGAAAGGATCCCTTTAGAGGAGAGGCAGGCGCCCCTCACAGTTGGCCTAGGTCCATATCCTGGTGAGAAGCAGTCTGAGCTTGGGAAGCAGGCTTGACATTTTGCCTCTCAACTGTAGACCCATTTCTATGTTTAGAAGCTGAGATGTGAAGGATAAAAAGGAAACGGGAAGGAAAACATGGATTTGGGCAGCCCACCCCTAGTTTAAATAAACAGCCCCGAAGAAGCCAGCACCTTTCCCATCCTCGGCTACCGCGTGGCCTAGGAGCCTCCTTTCCCTCCTGGGTTTTCTACTCAAAGCCACCTTCCTTCAGGTGGCTCTTCCAGGCTTACCTCTTGGAATCCTGCCCAGTCTCTCCCTCTCAGCTGCCTCTTCTCTCCTGCAGCACAGGCAAGCAGAGGCTGAGGGTGAGGGCTGGGAATATGCCTCTCTCTTTGGCTGGAAGTTCCACCTGGAATACAGGAAGACAGATGCCTTCCGCCGCCGCCGCTGGCGCCGCCGCATGGAGCCACTGGAGAAGACGGGACCTGCAGCTGTGTTTGCCCTCGAGGGGGCCCTGGTACATTGGGTTGTATCTGGCTGGGCCTGGGTGGGGTATAGCATGCCTCTCCAAGGCTGATGTGGGACAGGCTTGGAACCCCCAGGGTCATGGCTTTTAGATGGAACATTGGCCAGTCATCCTGGCTTTGGTCCCTATGGGGTGGCATGTGGAAGAGAGTGAACAGCCTTCTGGGTGTCTTCCTAAAATAAGACCGATTCTTTCTTGACACTGGAAGACCCACTGCTTCTCTGAGTATGAAGGTGAGTTGTAGAGAGGAAGGAGGCCTGGGCCTCTGAGCGGCTCACCAGACAGCAAAGCCAAGGGACTTGGAGTTTCCTGCAGAGATGGGCTGGGATAGATGGGATAAGACTGGGAGTGACCAGAAAGGTCTGGTGACACTGGCATATCCTGGGCTGGACATAGTTCTCTCCAGGCAGAGACTTGCTAGGGTTTAGAGGAGACATGAACCTGTGAAAGGGAAATCTTGGATGGTTACCTGTCCCCTACGGCATTTCCATAGTTAGTAATACTGAGATTGGCTCAGGTTACTCGAGATCTGGGTGATGAGTCCCAGGAAGAGATGATAGTGTATGGCCTGCTCTCTGCTCTCTGTTCTTCTGGACTAGAGACTCTTGGAGACAGGATAAAAGGCCTGAATAAAACCACCACTTCTGATGTGCAGCCAGCACTATGCGTGCATTCTTGGTGGATGCTCTGGGGGGGGGGACCTGGGAAGCAGGCCCTATTATTAGCCTTTATACATAAGGCTGTCTGCATCAGTATACATGTGCGTATCAGTGGGTCAGGGCAGTTGTAAGGCCTGTGAGAGTTTAGTGGGGTGAGTCCAGGACGTGATGAGTGGAAGCCGAGAAGGAGGTGAACACCAATGGTGACCCCCAAAAGCTGGCCAGAGAGGCCCTTGATCTCAGTAGTGCAGGAGAGGAGACTCTCTGGAGGTCAGGTGATAGCCAGCCTGTCCCAGGCTCATAGAGAGAACCTTTTAGTCCTAGACAAAGCCTAGGAGAGAAGCAGAATCATCAGAGGGCTCTGGGCCACTCAACAGCTGTCAGTCAGGACAGGAACAGATGAGATATATCTGTGGTTTTCATGAAGCAGGGCTGTGGATGGCTTTCTTTGTCCTGTGGTGACCTGGTTTGGGCACTTGGCAGAGTCTTGGGATTGTCATGTGGCTGAGGCTGGAAGTGGAGGAGGAAGAGCTTGAGGAAGGCCAGACAAGCACTGAATGGAATAGATTCATTCCGATTAGGCTCGGGGATGAGTACTGTGGATACTACAGAGATTCTGTTCTTACAGGCTGATGAGCAAGGGGGCTTTGGGCTTTGGGCCTCACTTAGCTAGAAAGTGCTGAAGAGGAACCAAGTAGCAGGAAATTAAGGTTTTCAGGGATGGCTTTCTTCTTGGTAGTAACAATGATGCCAGTGGCAGAAGACATGCCGCATCCTGACAGCCACAGCTAGGCAAAGTCATGCTGCCTTTCTCCACATGGAGAGCCCAGAATGGCTCAACTCTGGAAAGAAAATGGCCTTAGCTGTTTGGGAGCCTGCACCAGGCCATGTGCCTCAGATGGCAGGTGGGAGGTTCTGGGTGACCACACTTGGGCTCTGTGATTGGCAGCATCACTAGGTTTGATAGAGGACGTTCTGAAAAAGAAAAGAAACTGGAAATAGTGGTAAGCAGACACTTCTGGAGGGCAGGTCCAGGACTCTATGGGCACCAGGGAGCTGGGGCAATGTTGAGCATAGGTGAGGTTTGGCTGGAGCAGGGAATGGGAACCATGAATAAAGTAGCTATGGAAAGTCATTGAGGAGATAGTATCCTGTCAGAAGATCCAGGGATGAGGCAACCTCATGAAGAAAGAGCCCAAGGACCAAGGTGGTATTTGGAATGGCAGAGGGACACATAGGGGTGTCAGGCTCAGTGATGTTAGATGGGATGGGAGCCGAGAGTACTGGGACACAGGGTGAGCCCAGCGTTGCTATGAATTCACTGTTGGCTCTGGCAAGTCTGACATTTGGTGTAGCTGTGTGGGGAGAGTAGATCTAATGGCTGCCAGACTGCCCGACAGGCCAGCAGGGCAGGGAAGCAGAGGACCTGGGTCTGAGTGTCAGCTGGTGGTGGTGGGGACACATGGCTAGAGGTGCCCAGAGACACATGCATGAAGGCAGCCACTGCAGCAGGGTGGGACTCATAGAAGAATGTCAAGCAAGACTTGGAGACTTGGGCCCAAGATTCTTGAAGTAATGACTGAAGGAATAGGGCAGGGTGGTCATGAGATTTCCCAGAAGCAGAGACATTGACTAGTCTGCTGTTTATGGGGGAGTATGTCGTAGGAGAATCACTGAAGTCACATGTCAAATTGACTGCCAGAGAATCTGAGGGAGATAGTCTGCTCTGGTGCATCATAGAGTCTACAGTGTCCTTAGGAGTGTCTGGACAGAGCCATTATCCTTTTTGGTAGTAACTGCCTGGATCACTTAGTAACTGAGCACGTGAAATCCCTTCAGCCCCCCCCCCCCCCCCCCCCCCCACACTACCTGACCCCGTGAAAACCCCCCCCCCCCCCCCCCCCCCCCACTCACAAGGCATGAGGACTCAGACTCATGATCACACCCCACATGCCCCCATACCACACTCCCTTTCTTCAGTTCCCTTCACATGCTTCTAGTCTGATCAAAGGGTAGGTCAGGCCTCCATCGCAAAGCTTACTGGCCTTGCCCTGGAGCATTCTGGTGTCTTGGCCCAGGGACCGGAACTCTTTCTCGTGCTGCATTCTGGGACAGATTGCCTAGTTTTCTGTTACTAGGACACCACTGCTGGTCCCTGGTATCTGCTGATGCTTGCCCTGAACTAGGTGTTAGTGTGATAGGGTGACAGGCTTCAGGGGTGTTCTGGATCCTGCTGCTTCTGCCTCCCGGGCCTCTGGGACTCTGTTATGTCACTCATGGAAGAGATTATATCTCAGCAGCCCTGGAAGATTAGCAGTGACTGTGCAGGCTAGTGAACAGAAGTCAGCTAAGGACTGGTTACAATGCCGGCTCTGATGCAGTGTCTGGGTGGGGTACCAAGAACCTCTACATCTGACAAGGTTCTAAGGGATGCTGCCGCTGCTGCCTCCACCGCTGCTGGCTCCAGGGCTATCTTTGAGTAACAAGGACAGAAGATAGCATGCATTAGCCTCCACTTGGATGCTTTTCTGAGAGACGCTGGGTATATGACTAGAGTCATGGATGGTGGGGCAAGATAAGATCGCTTGTTCTGCTGCCCTTTGGTGGATCCGATGCTAGTAGCTTGGTCCACGGGGAGCGCCTGTGTGATTTAGGTCTAGAAAAGAGATACTTATGTGTGACTGTGAATAATCCTGCTGCCTTCTGTATCTTAGCTGTTGTATAGTTATTCCAGCGTGACCATGCTGAGGGGGAGGGTGCTTGGAGGAGATTATAGAGATCTTGAAAGAGCCAGGGAAGGACTGTGGGTGGGGTTAAGGGAACCTCCTGAGAATCTGATGGGTTTGAATATCTGGGCCCCAGCACCAGACCTGGTTATGCCTTGCCTTCTACTACCCCTCCCCTGGCCTGTGCATCCTTGGCAGGGCTGGACCTGGTCTGCCAGCTCCCTCTGGAAATCATCTCTTTGGAAGGCAGGCCCTGTCTGCTCGTTAGCACCAGCAGCAGGGGCCAAGCCTGGCTCCCTCCTCAGAGCGGGAGGCCCTGGCTCAGTCTGCTAAGCGTCTGCTGTCTCCAGCCCGCACATTATTTTATTTTCGTATTATTCTTTTTCCAGCTAATATCCTGGCATTCCCAAAGACACCGGGTTTCATAATCTTCCTGGCGTTCCCAGGGAGCTGGGAATCGGAGTACAAAGCCGCTATTATAGCGCGTTCCTTCAGCCTCCTCCTTACCCCACACCCCTTGCTGCCGCCACAACCACCACCGCCGGGCTCCCACCCAGTCACCCCCCTCCTGACGCCACCAGCCTCTCTGAGAACTCTGGTGACAGCTGCTGAGGATGAGCTCACGGAATCTGTCCTGTCGCCCTTGCCCCAGGCCTGCCCTCCAGGCACAAGGATTTTTCCAAGCCCTGCCTCCGCGCTTGGCCTTGCAAGAGGGGCAAAGCTTCCTGAGCTTCAGAGGCAGCCTGGGAGGGAGGTAGGGAGGAGATAGGCCTGAAGCATGTGCTGGCGGCCTTGGTGCCTTCTAGAGCTGAGAAAGACTTCCATGTTCAAAGGTGCATGTGAGCCTTGGAGCTGCAGAAGCCTTGGGAAATTGGATGCATATTCTCTCTCTCTCTCTCTCTCTCTCTCTCTCTCTGCCTCTCTCTCTCTCTCTGCCTCTCTCTCTCTCTCTCTCTCTGCCTCTCTCTCTCTCTCTCTCTGCCTCTCTCTCTCTGTTCTCCTGTCCTTTAGCAGATCTGAGGCTTGCATATGTATCTGTATGGTGGTTAAATTCTAGTGTCAGGCCCCTAGCATTGTTTACTCCTCTAGAACATCCAAGTCCCTAAGAAAGAACGACAGTATCTTTATAACCTAGTATCACTTGTGCATGTATCACATGCAGATAGGTTTACATGTTGCCTTGTATGCTGACATTGGCCCATTTTACAGTTGGGGACAATTATCCTAGCTTCTATCTATACATGATTCTTTAAATTCTTTTCTAAAGTATCCAGAATAAGGAAGTGCACTTCCTATCACACTGGGTGGTGCAGTTATGGTGTAGTGATGTCATTATAGATGGTTCTTTGAGCCCTGAATGTTACTACAGAAGAAATAAGTCCGCATCTGTCCTAGAATCTACCTAGGGCGGACAGCTGTCCTTCCCCCTCCTCAGGCTCTTTCTGACTCTTGGTTAGACCACTAACTGCTATTTTCACTGTTGCTTTCACTGGTGTCTCTTTTCCCCCACCCAGGGTGCTTTGGGGTGGCCCTAGGGAGAGAAGATCTGAAGCATCAGAAGGCTGGCACTTGCCTGGGTTAGCGTTCTTGGTTACCCTTGCTCCCTCCAAGGATACTAAGTCAGACAGTCAGCTCAGTTCCCTGGGGCAGCCAGATATGATGGATCCATCTCACCACCCAGGGAAGCTGCACCCAGGAAGCCTGCAGTGCCTGCAGTAGGTTGACTGAGACCAAAGTCATGAGAACCCTTACAGACAGGTGTCACCACCCTGGGCTGGGAAGGGGGGTCAAAGAAAGGCCAGTGCCAGTGTGAAGTAACTCAAGACTTGAGCTGGCCAGAAATGAGGTCCCATGTGGCTTGGCCAGGGTGGGGCCATTTCTAGATCTGGATGAAGCTGTGCTGTGTGCTTGGTACCCCGCAGCCCAGTTCCCAGATCTGTTCCCCCTGAGTAAGGCATCCTTCAGAGATTTGCTTCTTGAGTAGCTATGACTGGAGGTGACTGACTTCTTGGATATACTACTCTGTATGTCAACCCCGGGGTTCCTTTTTTCAGATAAGGTTTCGTGTATTTCAGCCTGGCCTTGGCCTCACTTGGTGGCCTAGGATAACCTAGAACTTCTGATCTTTCTCACTTCTTTGATGGGGGTTACAGGTGTGCTCTACCCATTATGGTTTTACATAGTGCTGCAGACTGAACCCGGGGTCTTGCTCATGCTAGCCAAGCATTCTACCCATTGAGCCCCACCCCCTAGATCCTATGGGCTCTTGACCATCTGAAACAAGCACTTGTTCTCTACCTGGCATTGTGCTAGCTGGGGCTTGAGGGCTGGTACCCCATTCAAACAGAGGTCTCCCATCCCTCCTGTTTGCCTGCTAGAGAGGACAGTTTGATAATGTCCCTTAAATATTTGGGCCTTGTATCTGTCTTGCTCCAACCTGGGTTTTACGTTGTTGAGGCCCTGAGTGTGTGTGCCTGCACAGTTGGAACCCTGAGAATGATGTCACACATGACGGTCTATGTTCTTCTATTCCTAATTTTTAAAAAATCTGTCCTGGGGCATTATTAACAGTCGTTCTAAGAAAACAGATGTGAAGAATGAGGGCACTTCCAGGCAAAGTGGGACAGACACTTGTTGAAATTCTTGAGGCAGCTGGCACAGGAAAGAACCTGCCCTGGATGTCTCCTTAGCCTGCACATGCGCACAGAGGGAGGAGACCTTGGGAGGACACTCGGCCTGAATCAGCCCACACGTGGCACTGTGTGCTCTCCAGGTTTCCTGGTGCCTTCCCAGCTCCGTGGAGCTCTCAGGCAGTAGTTTGCAAAGACTTTAGTGAAGACTTTAGTGGCTGATTCCAAACCCTGGTTCCAGCTGCAAATTAAATGGGGTTGCACCCTTGCCTGTTATTCTACTTAAAACCTGGTTGGGAAGGGAGGTCTCCAATTCACTCCCTCTTTTAAAGGGCTTTCGTCTCTTGGTCTGGCCTGCTGTCTTGTGTGGGGCTAGTGTGGTGGCAGCCAGGATAGTGCCCTGGGTCCTGGGTGTGACTTCTGGCCCCAGCCTGGCGCTCAGCCCTCTGCAGTTATCCAGAACGTTGCTTAGATGCTCTGAACTGATGGTTTCTGGGAGAGAAACTTTGGTCTTCTTAGAGAATCCACTGTTTAGCTTCAGGGGAGAGATGAGCCACTCTAAAACCTTGGTTTTATTGCCCATCAGATGGGGAAGATAACGGCACAGTAGAACAAGAATAGAGCAGGCTTAATACACCGTGGGCCACCAGCCAAATCTGACCCGTGGCCTGTTTTGACAAATAAACCTCTGTTGGCACAGAGCCAATGTCAGTCCTGGATGGCCTGTCACCATGTTGTGCCCCATGGGTACTGCATCTGTGACAGACCCTGCACAGCCCACAGTGGTGAAGGTGTGAACGACCTGGCTGCTTGTGGAGGTCCTTCATGAGGTCCTTCATGTCCCGTCCTAGGACATGCACCACAGGTGCCCATGGCCACTGACTTTGTTTCTGGATGATGTCTAAGCAGCCCTGGGAGGCAGGCTCCATCAGGAGCCCAGTTTGAAGACAACTTGTTTCAGTTGAACTGACTTCAGATGGGAACCAGGGAAAGCTGTCCGTCTCTGTGTTATCCCAACGTCCCTGCAGAGCTGCTGATGAGGTCAGAGTGAAGACAGTGGAGATCTGGAGGGTCATCTGAGGGCTGTGCCAGCCAATGCTCAACTGCCAGCTCTCCAGACAAGGCCCAGCCAGGAGCCAGGGGGCATTTCACAGATGTGTGTGAATTTTTTCTTTTTTTACTTTTCTTTCTTTCTTTCTTTCTTTCTTTATTTCTTTCTTTCTTTCTTTCTTTCTTTCTTTCTTCCTTTGACTTTTTAGACAGAGTCTTCTGATAACCCAGGCTGTCCTAGAACTCACTCTGTAACCCAGGCTGTCCTAGAACTCACTCTGTAACCCAGGCTGTCCTAGAGCTCACTCTGTAACCCAGGCTGTCCTAGAGCTCACTCTGTAACCCAGGCTGTCCTAGAACTCACTCTGTAACCCAGGCTGTCCTAGAACTTCTTGCTCTCTCATGACACAGGATCCTAAGCGCTAGGGCTATAGGCGTGTGCTTCTGCCTCTGTTTTGAAACATAGTTTCTTAAGTTTTAAGTGTAGACAGTTTCCTTGTCTGTCTAATAATGGCCTTGCAGAGACCTGAGTCTATAATCTACTCTGTGGGATGAAGCAACTCCAGCACCTGCCTCCCTGAGGTATAGCCCTATTTGCAGGAATGCATGCGCACGGATGGGTGATGCTTAATTCCTTCCCAGTGGACCAGACACCAGGCTCTTCTTGCTTCTTCTTCCTGTCCTGTAGTGGGAGTGGTCTTCCCTGAAAGAAAGAAGAGGGAACCCCCTTGTGCTAGGCTATGGCTCTCTGTTTGACCTGGTCAGTGCAGGGAGGATTCAAGGAGTCTCCCCAATAGGACTTGCTGATTCCTCCCTCTCAGCCATGGTGTAGCATCTGAGGCACTGTCCCCAGCCTTCTAAGCGTGTGTTCCTCTACTTACTCTTTCCTCACTGTCTCCCTCCTACCTCCCCACATGGGTGCTGATAGGGTCCCCGGCATATGGGTCATTCAGAGCTCCCCTTTGACTGTAGAACCTTCCCAGTGGGTGGTGTATAGCTCTCAAAGAACCCCAAACATGCTGTTGGGCCTTTTCTAGGTCCCCATCTCATCTGGATAAGAGAGGGGGCCCTTTTGTAAGGCACCCAGAACCTACCCACCTCCTTTTGGTTGAAAGACTTGGAGGTCAGTACTGGGCAGGCCCAACTAGGCTTGGCTTCAGCTTTGGGGACATTTGGGGGGCACTCCATAGCATCTCTGAGGCCCACTTTCTGTTCCTTACTGCCTCAGGCTCTTTCAGGGATCCATGGCCTCCTGCCGGGCAGCAGTGGGTTGGAGGCCTCCCAGTCCCCCACTGAGGGAGCCACAGGATCCCATATACAGCTTGCCCTAGGACACAGTGTGTGGCCACAGACGGCATGGCTGCCAGCCCCAGCCTGGGAGTCTCCGCATGAGCTATGGAGTGAAGAATGTGACTGTGGGAAACCCAATGCCCTAGGCCAACAAGGCTGGGCAAGAGTGGGTGAGGGGCAGATGGCAGAGACCCCAGCAGCGGCATCCCATGACACCTCACAGAATCCCACTAGGCGCCCCCACTCCAGTGTTCCCACCTGCCACCTCAGCCCTCCTTCGCTCCCCCTACCCGTGATTACACCACACCTATCTCAGGAAGCCCTCCCAAAAGGAAAGCTCCAAAATTCTGCTCTGCCCTTCTGACTTACAGAGCAGCCCATTGCTTACCAAGACATCCTGAGGGTTCCTCCTTTGGCAGAGTCAGACCCTGGCCTCCTGAGGTGAGGGGAACACTGCTAGTCACACAATTAACTTCCTCCTGTCTGGGATCTTTGGTCCCTGAGCGGCCCATGTTGTCCAAGGTAAGGAATGCTAAGCTCTCCATCGCTGGAGCCGGCTCTGGGCCAGGGACATGACTGGGGGTGTGTGATATAAAGGCTGTCTGTGCATGCCTTTCCTGCTTTCCTTCAGAAGACAAACTGGAGAGGTAGCAAGCTGCTGAAAGCAGGCAGCCAAAAAAAAATGCCCATGCTTTTCTGTGACCTAGCTGAGGGACGATCTGGAGCTAGCAGAGCAGAAAGGGTGTGCTAAGTGGTAAGGGCAGCCTGTGCAAAGGCCCTGTGGCAGAAGGAGGAAGGCGGATGTAAGATATGCAAGAAAACTAGAGAGGAAGAAGTGGAGCTCCAGTGAGGACTTGCTTGACACAGGACTGGAGAAGTGACATAGTTAAATAGAGACACTAAATAGCAGGTGCAGTGGGGTTGTCATCCGCTTTTTATGAATGTTTCTAAATGAGGGGCACTGCTCTTCCCTTAGGTGACATTTTGACAGTCATAACTAAGTGGGATGCTACTGATATCTAGCTAGGTGACTAGGGATGCTTCAAACATGCTTAGGGTACCAGTGGCCTCACCACTGGGGATATTCCAATGCAGAGTGTTCACAAGTTCACAGATGAAAACCACGGTTTCGGGAACTTGTCATCGGCTATGCCGGCCACCTTTCCTTTATCCACTCTGGGAACTTCAGGCTCAGGACTGATCCTCCTGCTTCACTGTGGCTGCACATGGCCTGGGGATGGTCCTCAGTGAGCATCACCACCTGGAACAAGGAACTTTGCCCTGGTCTCCTCTTACGAGATGCGGCACTTTAGACTCTGTTCTGCATTCTCTGGGGACTTGTCTTTGTCTAAACCCTGGTTTCTGTCTTCTATCTTGAAAGTTCTAGGGTCCAGCTCTGGGGATGGTCCCTGGATTTGATTACTAGATAGTGATGATGGAGAAGGTAGGGAGTGACCAGTGACTGGTTGGTACTGGCATTGCCAGGCCTCCTTTTACACACTGACTTGGATGGCGTCTTTCTGGACTCCAATCCTCAGCTTGCCCCTGAGAATTGCTTTAGCCCTTCTGGACAAAGATGCTTTCAGCGAGGGCAGGCCTTGTCCTGGGTTAGATCCACCAACTCAGTGAGTGTTCCTCAGGCCTCATTGTGCCAAGCACTGTTGGAGGTGCCTGGCTATTGTGGTACCCTCCTGGAGCTCACACTAGCCATGATCGGGATATTTGGTATATTAACCAGCACATCATACATCGATGTCATGGAAAGGAACAAAACCATATGAAATCTGTGAGGTCCCTTTAGGGTGCATGAGGGTGCTAGAAGGATGGGTTTTAGAGCCTGGATTTCCCCGGCCCCTTTGAGAGGTAGTATCTCTGAGGTGATAAAGGGGTTTCAGGGTATACCTGGTGTTTGAACATAAGTGAGGTGCTGGTGTTAGGATGTCCCTACCCTAAAGCCCCAATTCAGTGTCTACAGACATTCAGTAGGGAAGGATTTCTCCCCTGAGACATTGGTGGAATCTGTTTAGGGTGATGTCCAGACCCCCTGGGAGAGTCAGTGGCCAGGAGATATAAAGACATATTCTCTCTCTCTCTTTCCCTCTCTCTCTCTCTCTCTCTCTCTCTCTCTCTCTCTCTCTCTCTCTCTGTGTGTGTGTGTGTGTGTGTGTATCCAACAGGTGAGTCAGAGGCAGACTAGGCTCTAGGTTGTCCCTCTGCCTGGTTCTAGGAATGTATCTGCCCTGCCTCCCAAAGTGTTTTCCCCAAGTAATCTGTGGTCCCAGATCAGATGGGGATGGCTAGAGGACCCTGTGGACCATATAGGGTGGCTGGGCTTTCTTTGGGAGACATGTCAGGTCAGGAAACCTAGGCCTCATGTAGGACATCTCAAGAGGAATTCTAATGGGCCCTGAGCCAGGCCTGGACTATCTGGTCCAGCCCTGTGTAAGTCCCAGGGAGGGGGCTAACTCTTCTAATCTCAGGCTGCAGGTCCAGTGCTTGCATATGGATCCAGAAAATGCTGCCTGCCAGTGGCTCAGAGAAAGGCACTGTGAAGGGAGGTGTTGGGGAGGTACAAAGTGTGTGTGTAATGCAGTAATGCAGTGTGAGCCCTGTGAGGTGGGCAACTTCCCTGCATGTGCTCATCCAGTTATGCTGCCTGCTGGTAGGTTGCCTGTGTCTGGCTGGGCTAAGGACAAGGGGCTGAAGTCCTGTATTGTCCATCCCCAGAAGAGCCTGCTCGCTGCTCCTCAGTTCAGCAGTGGCAGAAGCATCAAGGTGTGTGCGCATGTGTGTGTGTGTGTGTGTGTGTGTGTGTGTGTGTGTGTGTGTGCATGTGTGAGTGTGTGTGTGTGTGTGTGTGTGCGCGCACGTGTGTGAAGTGTCCTGTTACATTTAGGGGTCATGGAAGCTCCACTTTCAGTGTCCTCACCTGCTTTGCATGTGTCCTCGTGGCTTATGCCTCCTAAGGCTTGTCCACACTTGGTCTGCCAAAGCCCAAAGACCCTCTAACTGGGAGAGGAGCCCTGTGGATATCAGATGCCTGTTCTGGAGGCAGGGTCCTAGTGTGGCAGGGCATAGGCCAAGTGGTTTGCTTTTCTTGAGGTAACCCCAGGACTTCTGGGGTCCATATATGCTTGGGAGACAGGGTCTTAGGTATGACTTCAGTCTTAATCTGTCTCGGTGTTTCACCCTCTGTGCTGTGTTGTTCTCTCTCTCTCTCTCTCTTTCTCTCTCTGTCTGTCTCTCTGTGTGACAAACAGACAGACAGACAGACAGTGAGAGACATAAATACAGAGAGAGCACATGAACAATAGGATATATTTCTCAATGGCACCAGGAAGGCACTGACCTGGGGTTCACTATGTAGACCAAACTGTCCTTGATCCCACAGAAATCCCCCTGCCTCTGCCTTCCTAGTGTTGAAATCAAAGGACTGCAACACTACGTCCAGCTGGAATAACTTTCTTAATGTGTGTGCATGTGTATATGTATGTGTGTGTATGGGAGTCATATGTGTGTTGGGGTGGTGTGTATGTGATGTGTTGGGTAGTGTAAGTGTGGTAGTAGTATGTGTGTGGTATACGTGGTATGTGTTGAGGTGGTGTGTGCATGTGTGGGAGTGGTGTGTGTGTGGTGTATGCAGTGTATACAGTGTGTGTGTGTGTGTGTGTGTGTGTGTGTGTGTGTGTGCTAACCTTTGAGCATGTTCTGGGTGCCAGTTAGTTTCCTAAGAACTGCTCACCTGTCTTTAATGGGCACAACAACTTTCTGCCTGGACAATATATAATTATCTCTGATATACAAAAAGCCGACTCAGAGAAGTTAGACAACTTGTCTGAAGTCATGTGGACAGTTAGTGACAGGCAGCATCAGAACTCAAGCAATCCAGTTCTAGAGCCATGCTGAAACTATGGCCAAAGGAAGTGGACAATACCACTGTACTCCTCTCCTGTCTGCGAGGAGGAGCCCTGTGGTGGGAGCCAGAGCCCACGCAGCTGCAGCAGGACCTCAGTGCACAGCACAGGAGCATGTCCCTCCTGCATGTGTAGTGTGATCCCTTTGCAAGCACAGAAGATGGGAAGACCTTGTTCTAAGGACTGTTAAGGGCAGCTGTGGGGACCATGGCCTTCTTGAAGCCCAGGGCTGGGTTGAGGTCAGCAAGCCTTGATGTTAAGTGGGAGAGATGGGACAAATCACTGGGTCTGAGCAGAAGGACCCTGCCCCTCAGGTATAAGAGCCTCTGAAGGATTCAGACCCACAGCTGGTTCTGGCTAGGAGGTGTGTATGTCCAGAGTAGGACTGGCATCCAGGGGTTGCTAGGAGCAGGGGTCCAGGGTCAATTTTCTATTATTTCCTGATAAACTTTGTGTCTCCAGGGCGGCATGGTGGATGACAAGAGTGAAGATTCCATGTCTGTTTCTACCCTGAGCTTTGGTGTTAACAGACCCACAATCTCCTGCATCTTTGACTGTAAGTGACATCTGAGGGTGTATGCATAACCTCACACTTGGAGTGGAGTTCTATAGTCAGGAGAGAGAGAGAGAGAGAGAGAGAGAGAGAGAGTGTGTGTGTGTGTGTGTGTGTGTGTGTGTGTATTGAGGCACTAGAGAACTGACTGTGTGTGCTTTCTAGCCAGTTGAGTCTTTTGGTATGTGTGCCCATGTGCATGTGGGCATTCCTATCTGTGTGTTAGAGATGGGAGGTGTGCATTCAAGTTCCTGTGACCATGAGTTTGGTCTTGCCCTCCCTTCTTCCCTGTCTCTGTCTCTGGGATTGGGTAGCATCAAAGGATGCAAACTCCTACCTCCGAGCTAGGATCTGTCCTCCTAACCAAAAGAGGCTCACTCTGCATGATGGCTGTTGTTATTCCCATATTCAGCCAGAGCGGGCTGTCCTTCCTGGAGCAGACCCTCCTCTTCCTGTAGTTCCAGCACTTAGCAACCCTATTCATCACATGACATCTCTGTTTCCTCCTGGGTGAAGATGGAAACCGCTACCATCTGCGCTGCTACCTGTACCAGGCCCGAGACCTGCCGGCCATGGACAAGGACTCCTTCTCTGGTAGGTGGGAGAAGGAGAGAATCCAGGACTTCTAGTGGGGGGTGGAGAGTGTTTGCGGCCTCTAGCAGGATTCTTGAGTGACTGTCTTTTGTGAGTGCTGGATACTGTCCTGGTCCCAGGGCAGCTGCTCCTCATGTGAGACTGTAGCAGGATTTGTCTTGGCTGACTGTCCCTTGGATTGCTAGTGATGTCTTTCTGTTCAGGTCACTCTGTGAAGACCCAGCTTCCTTAGGCCCCCTTCCCTTCCAGACCCAGCTCCCAGACCCTGATACTGTTAGACTCAGCTCTTGGATTGCGTGCCTGTGCTTGGGGTCTTTGATGGAAGACTTTGCTATACAGCTCCATGCACTTTGGCTTCAGCAGGGTATTGGCCCTGCTCCTTCTTGGTTCCTGGTCTCCTTGCTTCCTTCCACACTGCTCCAAACATAACTGGACTTACTGCTTTTTTGTTTGGAAGCATGGATCCTGACAGATGAATCTGCCATATTTGCCCGTGTCAGACAAGCCTTTGAGATGTGCTGACTGTGTCATCTCTGTACCTTTCACCCAGGAGCCCTGCCCCCACCAGCTTTGATCCACAGTTGCAAGCCTCCTGCATGTGCCTGGCCTTTGCATTTAATGTTTTCTCAGCCTAGAATGCATTTCTTCCTCAATATCAACCTCAGAACCAGATCACATGACCTCTGACTCCCCTAAGCTGAGCTGATCACTGCATCCCCAGCGCTTGACAGTCTAGTGCATTTCTCTGAGCTGTAATCTTCCCATCAGCTGGGAGCTCACTCAGGTGTACCTAGGCAGATACTGACAACTAGGTGTCCTAAGTCCTTATTTTATGGGTAAAGAAATACAGACTCAGGAAGATTCTGTTAATTGCTTGAGTTGAAATAGCTGAGATGATAGAGTTGAGAAATAAGTCCAAGGTTGTTACCCTGCAAGAACCTACCTGTGGCTAAGAAGGACTGGGTTCCCTGAGAGTGGCCTTCTGGTCACAAAGGCTGCGCTGCGTTGCTTGTAGCCATGTGTCCACCCTTCCAAGCCTCCACCTTCCTTCTTCCCGGCAGCTGTAGTTGGCGTTCAGTTTTCAGTGCTCCCAACGACCTGCTCTCCAGCCCCACTCAGCTAAGCACCATGGCTGGAGTACTGCCCTCCTGGACTTTGTGGCCGGGTCCTGACAGCCCTCTATACAGTGACATTGACAGGATGGGGACGGTTAGATATCTACAGTGGCCGTGTCCAGGATTCTGACATGAGCTTATTCCCAGCCCAGCCTTTTTCCTTTTAGTGGGGGCTTGTGGGGGAGGGTGGAAGGCTGGTTGTCCTCTATGAATGGAGCAGAGGCTCCCCCAGGATAGTAGCCTGGGGACCCAGAGCTCAGCGTGCGGATCATGCAGTGGGTCAGCAGGCACTGGTCTGGGAGACGTCATACTTTCCACAGATAAACATCCCTTGAGCTTTGAGGGCACTGCCCATGGCTTCCTCAGGGGCCACGGGCTTCTGAATGAAAGGGCCGATTGAGCAGCAGCTGGAAAGGAAAACAGCAGCCAACACGGGGGAACCTATAAAACTCCAAGTGTTTATTTTCACTCCCAAACCTAAACCAAAGCGTGTTCTCCCTGGGAACTGACCTTGAGACGGCTGGCTGCTCGATGCTGTGCCCAGCCACTGGCTGGCATTTTGGAGGAAACTGGTGTTTGAAGGCAGAATATCTGAGGCCAGGGTAGGGTCTAGCTGTGACTGCTACTGCTGGGAGCATCTTCCAGCTGCCTAGCTTTGTCCAGGGCCTAGCAATCTTCTTCCTGCCATGTCTCCACCAACAGTCTGTGGATGTGGAGTTCGGAGGAGACACTGGTTGGCTGTGGTTGTTCAGATAGCCTGAGTAAGAACTATTCCTCAGTGGGGCTTGCCCTTGTGGCCACATCCACTCTCTAGATCCATGGAAGGTGTCTGCTCTGTGTATTTGAGTTGTGTGTGTGTGTGTGTGTGTGTGTGTGTGTGTGTGTGCAGGAGAGGTCAGAGAGCATGTAAGAAGCATCTAACCTCCGTTGACTTCTTTGATATTGATACATACTTTGCTCTGAGCTGAAAGCTTTGACTCCAAAGGACTGAGACATCACTTGCCGTCAGCTCTGTTCCTGGCTCCATCTTGCCAGATTTTGTCACCCTTCAAAGTGAAAGCATCCATCTTGCCTGACCCTTCAGAGTGACAGCATCATGTTATTTCCCGACACAGCCCAAGCTCACAGGTTCCTAGTTCTATGTGCACCAATGCTATCGAAGGATAGAAGCTGTCTGCTTTGCCCCATCTCCACTGAGAACTTCTGTGTTGGATGGAGCCATGGCTCTTCTGACAACTGCTATTCCATACAGAGGATCTTTGGGAAAGGTTGTCTCACAACATTTTGGGAGCCCAGATATGTTTATTACATAGCGTCTTTGAGGGCCTCACAGGTCAGTGGGATCAAAGGTGTATTCCTTGGCTAACCCAGTTAAAGAGAGCTGGCCGATACATGATGACCTCTGAGCTGAGGGATCTACTTATGTAGCCCCACACCTCTCTGCTGGCCTGTTGTCTAGTGAAGCTGAGTAATGTTATTCTGAGAGATGTTCCTGTTAGAGCAGGCCACAGTGGGGTCTGTTGAACCTCAGCTCATCCGTGCCATAGTGACCCCTAGATCTGGATGTCATTAGGGACTCCCTGCTCTTGGACTTCTGATGTCTGGATGCTGCTTGGCCCTCCCTCTTCTAAGCCAGGCTCTCTGTTCAGGTTGGCTCTGGTGGGGCGTGGTGGGGAGAGGAGGCATCCACCCGGCAGGCATGGGAAGGGGTTTTCCAGACTGCATTGGAGGCTTGTGAAATGCTTCACTTCGAAAGGGTTCCTGGGAAAGAGACTGGGAAAGGGATCCAGGCTTTACAATGCACAGCGGGGCTGGGCAGCAGGAGGCGTAGGGAGGAGCTGTCTAGCCTGTTTTAGCATTCTTTAAGACCTTCCTAAGGACTGGGGTGCATGAGGGACTCAAGCCAGATTTCTCAGCACCAGTCCAGGCCCCTTTGCTGTCTGCTCACCATTCCTCTTACTGCAGAGCCCTGGCTCTGGTGCTGGCTTCATCCTGTCACCCAGTCAGTTGCTTTCCCCGTGCATGGCTGGTGTCTGTGGGAAGCTGACCCGGATCCAGCCAGGTGACACTGACTGACACGATCTTAAATGTTCCTTGTTTAAATTGTGTCACTTTGTCTCTTGATGTGTGTAGTGACCATCCCCACCCAGGAGTCACATTCAAAAACTTGGTTGATGTCTTCTTCATCTGCATCCTGGGCACTAAGCTACCCTACCTATTACTACCATATATTAGCCAGTCAGTATGTGAGTACCAAATGAGGGGGTGTGTTCCCAGGGCCACTGTAACACAGACTCTGATGACTTTGGACCTAGAGTCTTTGGCTAACTTGGTTGATGCCTAGGAATGTGAGGAAAAGGTTACAGTTTTATGTTTTCAGGGCATCCTTCCCAGCTGCTTTCTGAAGGGTCACTACGTAGCTCCCAATAAGAAAGAACACTCACTTTACCCACTGCTTGTCAATGCCAAGTTTGACAATTTTAAACATTTTAAATTTTATTTTAATTTATTTTAAAATTTTTTATTTTATTTTATTTTATTGTGATAAGGATTCCTGTTGCTCAGGCTGGTCTAGAACTTACTATGTAGTTAAAGATGACCTCGAATCCCCAGTTCTCCTGTCTGCAGTACCCTAGCACCAGGGTCACAGGCAGGCACTATCGCACCTGTCCTTCCTGATTTTATAGTAGCAATATTGCTATGGCATAAGTTGAACTTGCATTGTCTTGATTTCTGGGGTACATCCCCCCTTTCCTTTCCTATGGCGATGTCATAGAGTACCTGACTGGGACTCAGGCCAATCCCAGTCACCTGAGATCTCAGGCTAGTTCTGGATCTGTCACTCACAGCCTCTGCTCTGGTACTTTGGCTGTTTGATGGGGATGCAAGTGTCAGCTACCTCAGGAAGGTCTGACCAGCAGGAATGGTCCAACACCCTGGGGCAAAGCTCCATATACAAAACTCTCCTATTTGGGGCTTGGTGACAAGTTCCTGTGAGGGAAGCTGGTAGTATCCTCAAGTGGCCTATGTTGGGAGCCTTCCAAAGGCAGCCTGTGCTCCTCAGAGAGTCTGTTTAAACATGCCCCTCGTGGGGGGCTGCTGTAGCTTTTGGGTCCTGCAGCCTTCAGGCTGGCTGGGCGATGAACATGGGGACTTGGCTCTTCCCTCTGACCCTACCTTCTGACAGAGGATGTGTCTGTGAGTCCATCTGGCCACCTTGATGCTGCTTATGTCTTCTGCAGGGGTGGGAATGGGGAGATGGGTGGGGGTGGTGGTGGAGGCCGGGCCCTGGGCACACAGTAGCCCAGTGTCTGAGGCCCAAGGCCTCCAGGCCTGTTCTTTACAATGCTTTTGTTGTCCTTGTCCCTCCCATGGGTGGGTGGGGTGCATGCGTGTGGGTCTGGGTAAGTTTTGTTTGTGAGCTGCCCCCTGCCTGTCTCCTCTCACCCCCCCTCAGTGCTGAGCTCATTACCTGAGCTGCTGGAAAGAGCCAGGCTGCTCGGAGGCCTGCGTGGGGGGTGCTGCCAACAGCAATACAACATGCATGGCCGCTACAATGTGCAATTGTGACCTTTGTGTAAACGCGGTCGGTCTGGGGCCCGCACGCTTATAAAAATAAAGCGTTGGGAAGCATAGGGGGGTGAGGGGTGGGAACAAAAGAGGCCTTTTCGCCGGCTCTCTAATATGGTTTTATTTATCGGAACGCGCCCTCCTTCCCTTACTGGAACTGGGAGAGGTTCTCTGCCGAGCTTGGAGCTGATGGTATCACAGCCAGACGGTTTCATTAAACGCACAGACGCCGCCAGGCCTTGCCAGGGGCTGAAGGAAGAGGGCTTGGGGCCAGCCTGCCAGGACCTGTGTGTGGATGTGGGAGTCCTATGCCAGGGAGGCACTCCCCCGGGGAAGTCTCTCTCTCTCTGCTAAGGACATCCCATTGCCCTCTTCCAACCACAGAATCAGGTTCAAAGCCAGTATTGGAGGGAACGCCCTCTACTATTCCTCTACTGCCCCTCAGTTCCTGAGCTAGCAGGCTGGGCTCAGGTTCAGTGCCCATTGGGTAACCCAGTGTGGTTCTGCCACAGGTGCCTGGTGCTTCCAATTGTGATCTGGATGCCCTCACCCTTACAGCTGGCTCCTGAGAGGCTATCACGGCATTGGACCTTGCAGTCCACCCCAAGTGGAAGCTCTGCTCTTGCTTCACCTTCCCACATCTTCTATAGTCACTCGGTGCCAGCCACCTCTCTGTCACCTCCTGTGCAGAGCTTTTGGTTTGTCTCTTGGTTTCCTTATGGCCAGAAAGCCTGGCCCAGCTCCCAGTCTCTCCATCCTGGATTGTTTGGACAGCTCTGAGCCTTTTGAGGCCATGGGAGCACTCTTTGGTCACATGGGAAGATAATGGCTGTGTTGGGGCTGGCCTGGGGGCTCAGCATTTTGGATAGGGC
Organism: Rhabdomys pumilio; assembly: GCA_030674055.1. Classification (NCBI taxonomy): domain Eukaryota; kingdom Metazoa; phylum Chordata; class Mammalia; order Rodentia; family Muridae; genus Rhabdomys; species Rhabdomys pumilio. Next base: position 20,955,141 of record JANHMN010000008.1, read on the forward strand.
TGAGGCTGAAGGCATGAGCTGTGTTAGGGCCCTGTGCATGGTCTTCTCAGACATCCAGCTCAAGCTTCCTGTCCATGAGCCCTAAGTAACTGTTATTTGGAATGAACAGAGCCCTACCCCTAGCCCTCAAGCCCTCTGTCCATTTTCCAATGCTCACACATCCCATAGACCTCATGCTGATTTCCCACAATGCTGCCTGGGACTTGCTAGAAAGACAAGGATCCTACCCAATTCTTCTGTGTCACATGTGCAAGAGAACCGTGAAAACATTCTAGGTGATTCCATGGTGCCTTCACATTTGAGGACCACCATTCTAGAATCTGCTCCAACCATACCAACTTGCCTTTGGACAAGGCAGAAAAAAATGACTGGCTGGATCCCAGGCTGTTGGGGCTGGCAGGCTGCTCAGGAATTTTGGGCCAGTGAGGAGCTCACACTATGCAGTGCCTGGCAGCTCTTGACTCTGCATCCACCTAAGATAGCGTCAGCTCTGCCTGTCACAGTACCGTAGCCTGTGACTGGTTCATGCTATCATGTGTGCATCTCCTGTCTGTTCTCTGGGTAGCAACTGGGGTGAAGAAAGAAACTGGTCCTGTCTGACTGATGGTATCTTAAGGAATCCTAAACTTTATACCTTTTCCCTCCTTAAAGAACCCAGATCGACCACGAACATACTTCCTGCCCTTTGTATTTATCCTTCCACATTCTCATTCAATTTGTCGTCGATTTGGGAAGATATTTTACGTTCTGCTCCAATTGCGTCTCTAACTCCCATTCCCTAGTGTGGTGTGCAGAAGGCACTCGGGAAAGGCTTATTGGATAAATGAATCTATCACCCAGGAACCCACTTTCTCTGGTACACCTCAGCAAGGTGACCAGGTAGGGATGGGAAAGGGAAGGTTTGAAGTTTCAGGCCATCTCTGTCTCCACATGGCTGTGGCTGGCCTCAGAAATGGCATCTGGCTTGCATGTTATTCTTCCAGAATGACAGCCACAACCATGCTCTGGCTTTGTGGCTTCGGAACTCCTGAACCACCGGCTGATTCTTGTCTCCTTCCTCACCTGTCCCACCCAGATCCCTATGCCATCGTCTCCTTCCTGCATCAAAGCCAGAAGACAGTGGTGGAGAAGAACACCTTGAACCCCACCTGGGATCAAACCCTCATCTTCTATGAGATAGAGATCTTTGGTGAGCCAGCCAGTGTCTCCGAGCAGCCGCCCAGCATTGTGGTGGAGCTGTATGACCACGACACTTATGTGAGTATGCTCACCTGCGACCTCTCCCCTTCGTTGCCTGTCCCCAGAACCCTGGGGAAAGCTATGCTGTGAGTGTTGCGTCCCCAAACTTTGAACTGGTGGCCTTCCCCTAGACTGCTCACTGAAATAATTTTAGAGGAGTTGAAAAATAGATGTCTGGCCAGTGTCCTATGACCCTTGGAAGGCATGGCTAATCAAACAGAGAGGGGATCATCAGATCCTGAAAGCACACAGAGTTGTGGGTCAGTAGCTGACTTTTCTCCAGCCCCTTCTTCCCACAATTGTTAATCAAGCACTTTGTTGAACTGGGCTGAGTGGCCCCTTGCCTGAAGTTTGCTGTCTAGATGGGACCTGAGACACTCAGAGTGAGAAGAACCCTCTAGGTGAGACAGGTTATTTGGAGCACCATATGGCCCCATGGTACAGGCAGGGTGTTCTGGCTGTGCTGTCTGGGAGCCACCAGCCTCGCATGCCTGGGAAACACCTGAAACGCAGTTGTACCAATGGAGAAAATGAGCCTTAAATTCTGTTTAAGTTACTGCAACTGCTGTGTGCTGTGTATGGGATGTAACTGGTGGAGTCCCTGCTTAGCATAGACAAAGCCCTGGATTCGATCCCAGTACTGCATAAACTGGACATGGTGGCATATGCCTGTAATCCCAGCATTTGGGAGGTAGACGCAGGAGGATCAGAAGTTCAAGGTCCTCATTGGCTACCTATCAAATCTGAGGCTAACCTGGGTTACTTGAGACCTTGCCAAAAAACAAAACAAAACAAGGAGGCTTATGCTCCAGTGTAAGACAGTGCTGTGCAAAATATCAGGGCAAGCTGTGGTGACGATGAAATCCTGACACTGTGTGGACATCCTAGCAAGCATGGGGGCTGCTGGAGGAGGAAGAGAAAGAATGTGGAGAGCTGGGGGATTGGGCTCAGAACGTGGCTTTAAGTCAGGGAGGCCATGTGAAACCAGAAAAAGAGGACTAGGTAGAGAGGTCGGGTCTGGCAGGCGGTGCAGTGACAAGGAGGAGTGGTTGGAAGATGTTTCCAGTAAGACTTGCCATGGCTACATATCAGAGATCCTGAGAAGGTGTGGCAGCCATAGGGGAGGGGGAGGGTGATGCTGTGTAAGGTGCCCCCCAAATGATGCCAGAGGCTGACAGTGGGCAGTGCAAGTCTGATTTGGGGATTCTTGACTTGGGAGCTCTTGAGAAAGCTGAGCTCAAGGACAGAGAGTGACTGGATGAAGTGTCCCTTATGGGGAAGTCATTCCCCATAAGGGGAAGGAAGCATGCAGGTCCTGGTGCTTGTGGGTTGGGAGGAGGAGAACAGGACCTGGGGGTTACCAGACTGGTTCCCAGGCTGAGCTAGAGCTCTTTGGAGGCCTGTTCACCCATACCCTGCCATGGCAACTTTTTCTAGAAATGTCTTCTGAACTGTGCCTCTCTCTCCATCCCACTGCCGTTTCCTGAGCAGGCAGGGTCCTCTTTGCATTGTCCCTGGTTGGCTAGCCACAAAGACCCATTGAGGAGAATCTTCTGGAAATGTTGCTCCAAGCTGCCCTTCTCATGCTTGCCAGGCTATGAGAGAGGCAAGGGAGAACCATGGTCTATCCTGAGGTAGTGGTGCTTCCAGGGATGAGTCAGAATTGTGCCCATTGTGAATTTAGAATTACCAATTCCCTGGTTTCTGCTGCCTTGCCAGCCCCACCCCTCTGCAGGACTCAGCAGCCAAGGGGGCCACTCCTGGCCCTGAGAAGCCCCAGACCTTTCCCAGTGCTGAGCTACTCTCTACTCTGAGTGATAATTCTGGATTGTCATTAGCATGGTGTGAGTTCTGGAGCTGGTGCCCATTCCAGGATGGCTCATGGAGAAGTTGAGGCCCTCCTGTATTGTCGCATGAGAACAGTCAGGGTTGTCTCTCAACTCCTCTCCTGGGCAAGGGCTGAGGGCTCATGATGCCCACAGCACACTCTGTCTGCGGCCTGGTTCTGCGGTCTACTGTGCCTGAGGGGTGGAGGTTGGGGGAGGTGGGCGCCCCCACAAAGGCATGGGAGCAAGAGCTTGGGGTGGTTAAGGGGCTGCAGGGAGGAGGAATGGGCATGGAAGTAGGCCAGGAAGAACAGACAAGCAGTGACTGGGGGCGGGGAGGGGTTGAACTCTGTCTTATGGGCAGCTGAAGTGGAAGGGGGATCCAGGTTCAAGACTTAGGAGGTGAAGACATCATTTTAGTAAGATTCACTTTGGTAAGTAGGATCACATTTTTTTTTAATCCAAAAAAATGGAGAAGTTAGGGGTGAAACACAGTTAAGTGATATGAGAGCCCCTGACATGTCAAGTGAGGCTGTTAAGGAAATATAGGCAGCCTATTATTCCCTGGTCTCTGATGACCTCAGAGATGGATTAAGCAAAAGCCTGGGGAATACTAGTTGGACATACAGAAGGACTTCCCAACTCTTGGAGGAGTCTCATCCTAGTGCTGAGGCTCAAGGCTGCTAACATCTTGTCCTTACAGTTCCCCCCAAGAGGGCAGTGCTTGCCATTCCACACAAGAGGCTGCCCTGACTTCTGGGGCCCTCTCTAGCCCAGGAGGTAGCATGCAGGCCTAGTCTCTCAGGTGGCTGAAGGAAGACACAGACTTTTCTTTTTCTATACTGGTCTAGGGTGCTGACGAGTTCATGGGTCGCTGTATTTGTCAGCCAAGCCTGGAACGGATGCCCCGCTTGGCCTGGTTCCCACTGACCAGGGGCAGCCAGCCTGCTGGCGAGCTGCTGGCAGCATTCGAGCTCATCCAGAGAGAGAAGGTAAGGCTGGCCACCGTCCAGGTCTGGGAGGCCCAGCTAGGGCACAGGCCAAGGGTGGCGGGGCTGTCCACATGCTGAACTCAGTAGGAACTGAAGTGAGCTCTCATACTGACACGTACGCTGTCCATCTTCTCTGATCTTCAAGTCGAGACACAATCCGTCTGAGGGTAGAGAGGGTAGACTGTTGGCTTCTGGGATGACTTCAGTTTTTCTTCCTGGGTCACTGTCCCCATGTTTTCCTGGAGCCTGTGTAATTGGGGCAAAGGGCTTCAGATGTAGTGAATGGGTACTGGGAGCAGGTAAAGGCAGGATCCTGGCCTGGCTGGGCCATGGTCTGGCTCTGGATCTTGTAACTAGGACCATTCTCTTAAACATCAGGCTGTTTTGAGTGCTGTCCCCAGGCTTGCCATGGGTTCTACATGAACCTTGTTTGTAAGATGCTCTGACAGCAGCTCTGGATGTCTGAAAGACACAGCCTGTTGCCTCTTTAGCTTGTGATAGCCCATATCTCTGGCTTGTCCCCTACTTGACTATAGGTGTGGAAATGAGGGTGAAGATGAGGGGCTGGGATAGGTAAGCGTGACTGACACCTTCTTCTCTCTTCTTTAGCCAGCCATCCATCACATTCCTGGCTTTGAGGTAAGTCTTGTTTGTGTGTTTCCAGTCTCCCAGTATTTGCAGACCCTTCTACATATAGGGAGCCAGTTATCAGGTCCTGCCTTAGACCAACAGGAAGCTCCTTCAGGTAGAAGGTGGCTCAGTGTGACCCCAGGGCAGGCGGGGTTGTGCCCATTGTGAATCTAGAATTAACGTCTTAGAAGTTCTCATCTTATTCAGTGGCTCCATGACCAGTATGGTACTGCCTGCCTGGAGGTCACTGAGCATGGTGAGTTCAAGACTGCAGAGAGCTCAGAGTCCTCTATGTAGGGGCTCTGGGCTGGGCTGTGCATTAGACTCACCATGATGGCTTTAACATTCATCAGACTGCAAGTTTTACCACAGCCTCTGGGGATGTGACCCAGGCTCAGGGCCTTCCAATACCTAAGGCCTTTAACGTGCAGCCCAGGCTGAGGACCATGGACTCAGGCCATTACAAAAATAGTGGGAGCAGCCCAGTATTGTTAGAAAGGCAAATTTCTGGGTTCACTTCTGTTCATCTGAGGGTAGAGGCCAAGCACCCCATACCTCACCCAGCCCCATTAAGTTTCTGATGCACAGGGAATTTCAGTTAGCCCCATTGGCCTAACTCATGTGACCCTGCCCTCTCCTCTGCTGGCAATGTCCCCTTGGTCGTCTTCCTGCCTCTGGAAGTCCTGGTAGAAAAACCTGTGTTGAGTCTCAGGTTTATTGGCTTCCTTGTTCCATGTTAGACCTTGCTCAGCTGGAGCTACGTTGTGTGTTGTAACCACACAAGCCCCTCCCACACTCTTGCTTCTTCCCATCTTTTCCTGCCAACCTCCCCCCTTGTTTAGCCAGAGCTGGGCCCTCAGCTCTGCTTCTCCTGGGGATTCCAGATGGCTTTCTGTGGCTCCCCATGTCCACAATACAATTCCACAGCTTTGCCTGAGACTCTTCCAGGGGCTGCTACACAGAGTCCCAGGTCCCTCCCACCTCCTGTAACCTCTGAAGAGGATCTGACTTTCTCATAGTCCATTGTCCCTTCTTCATATGGGAAGGGGTGATGAGGTAGCCAGCATGCTCACCCTTAGTGGTGGGGCTTTCTGTGGGCACCATCTTTGTCTCAGTCAGTGCTTCAGAATACTAATTGAGACCTTTTGCGCCCCTGGCTCTCCCACTCTCTCCTGGATGTGACCCATCACAGATGCATGAAACTTCAAGGATTTTGGATGAGGTAAGCTGAACCCAAGGATGGGGTGGGGGGGTGTGTGGTAGACCTGGAAGGAGAGAGATAAAGGCCAACCTTCCAAGCTCATGCTAGAGGGTAACTGATCTAGATTTTAGTCCTTTTGCTTAGCGTGGATCCACAGTTACTTAGGGTACATCCTGTGAGGTGATTCTAGCCCCAGAATCTTGACACCCTCTTAGTAGTCTAGACATACACAGATCACTTGAATGACAATCCTGAGTTGTCTGGTTGAGTAGCAGATGGCGTATTTTCAAGAATAAAATGTTGGGCAGGAGCCAGAGTAGCCCAGGAAACCTTTCTGGTGGTGGAGGCCGAGTTAGGAGACTTTGACAAAGCACCAAAGAAGGCGGGAGGCACACGTTTGGTACAGGAGCCTGGGTGCAGTACAAAGACGGGTGGGAAGGAGAGCTTAGGGTGGAGGCTGAGCAGGAAAAGGCCATCCATGTCCTCCGTCAGGGAGTCAGGGACTCCCTGGCCTGGGTTGAGAGCGGATACCACTTGACATTTTCGGTGCAATTTGGACTTGAAGTTCAGATCAATCAGGATGTGGGGTTGTAGTCCCCCACCCCACCCCATTTCCTCACTTCCTTTCACTCCCAGGCAGAGGTGGGGGCCTGCCAGCTGCTGGCCCTCTTCGCGCCTGACAGGCGGCCTCCTGCTTCTGGCGGCCATGCGGAGAGACTGCCGATTTGGAAGGCAACATAGAACCTAAGCCAAAACCCACAGGCTGTGCTGAAGAGGACCCAGCCTAGGGATGAGTTATGACAGACTCAGAATCTTTCATGACCGGATGTGCCATATGGAATAGCTAGGGCTCGGACTCAGGGCAAGGATGCGGCTGTGGCCTGACTGTCAGGAAGCAAATCAAAACTGCAGCTAAGGGCCAGACCCTGAAGGGCTGAGCATCAGGGCTGGCAAGATCCCCTGCTGAGGCATCCTGTGGTCAGCAGGGCCAGGGGAGAATGATCCTTAGGAGTTTGCTGGACACAGACAGGCCTAGCCCAGCAGCTTCAAAGGGGTCTGGGCCCAGGGAGACCCATCCTATAAGATGACTTTGTTATGCCCTTTAACCCAGAGTGTGCCAGTGCAACCCTTAGCCCTGAGCCCAACACACTTCCCCTGGCGGACGGCTGAGTCTTGTGCCAAGAACTTGGGACTTACTCTGTTTTAAGGCTCCCCAGAGGCTGAGAGGAGGCAGGTCACTGCCTCTGTGGCTTTGCTCCTATAGAAAGCCTGCTGACCCAGCAGAGGTTTTCTGTCTTTTTTGTGAGGTGGCCCAGCACCTGCCTGGGCCCCCTGTTAACTTCCTCCAACCTCCCAGTCCACTCCCTGTGCACACTGGGCCCACTCTCCTCAGAGTCTGGGGGCAGAGCAGAAGTGGAGGTGTGCTGGCCTGCAGGCCAGAGGCTGTAAAGAGAGACTGGTGGGGAGGCCTCTGAGACAGCTGTTGTTGTGGGGTCCTGCTGGAGACAGGCCAGGAGGAACAGAGAGGCAGTGTCTCCAGAGTGGTTAAGTCCAGGCACGCCCTACTGCTAGCACAGTGATGTGGGGCTGTCTGTCCGTGTGAATGGCTTCTGAAGCAGTCCAGAGGATAGGTCCCTGGAAGAGGAGACACTGAACTTGTATTTGAAGCAAGGGAGGAGCAGGAATGTTTTGGAAGCAGTGCCTCTGGGCGGTGCTGGCGCACGCCTTTAATCCCAGCCCTTGGGAAGCAGAGGCAGACAGATTTCTGAGTTCAAGGCCAGCCTGGTCTACAGAGTGAGTTCCAGGATAGCCAGGGCTACACAGAGAAACCCTGTCTTGAAAAAACCAAGGGGGGGAAAAAAAAAAAAAGGAAGCAGTGCCTTGGGTTGGAGCAACAGTAGGGGTTTAGGGACAGCAATAGCTCCTCTCCCAGGCTCTCTGCAGGGGATCACCGCTTTGTGGAGTTCCAGGTGGGGAAGTCAGGCTGCCTTGTGGGCCTGGTGCCTTTCGGCCTTCGTCCTCCCCCTATTTTGAGCGTCTTACCCCCTTCTTGTCTCACCCTTCCTCTGTGCCCTCCTTGGCCCATCTCCTTCCCCCCTTTCTGAGTCCTCCCCCCTCCCCCCTTTCTTTTTGGTCTGGAGAACAAAGGCAATTCAGGCTGCCAAGGGGAATGAGTTCAAAGCAACTGCAATTTTAGATTTCCCGAGAACTGGCGGTGCGCATGGGGGCATGTTAGCGAGAACCCATGCGCACGCGCGCGTGCACACACACGGCAGGCGAAGTGTTGGGGTTCCTTGCTATTGGGACTCTTAGAACTGGGAACATGTATAGAGGAAGACCTTATCCAAGGGCTGGGGGATTTGACCTGTCCAAAGGACACTGCTAGTTGTCCCTCTTCTCTTCTGCTCCGAGGTAAGGGATGCCCTTGTAGAGAGCTGCATATGTTTTGTGGCCTTTGTACCAACAAAATGGTGGTCCAACTTGTTACCCTTAGACACCTTCCCAAATCTTGGAGTCAGCAGGGTATATAGCTTACACTGAGACCTAGCCCAGTTTCGCTCCTGCACCCCAGCATCCACTAGAAGGGAAACATTTGGTGTTTTGCAATCAGGAAAATAAGCCCAGTGCCCCCCATCCCTCTCCTCCTCCCCCAAGGCCTTAATTTGAAACACTATTTTCCTGGGAAGTGTAATTAGACCAGCATGTTGTTCCTAATGAGCGGGGTGGGGCCGACAGACAATAGAGCCTCCTGCTGCCTGGCTGCCCCCTGCCTGCAGCTCCCCAAGGAACCAGAATGTGGCCCCCTTGGGTGAGGTGGGAGTCTGAGGGCTACTGGGGACAGGGCAGTCTAGTTGGACGCAGAGGCGTGTCAACACCTGCACTGCCCTGGAAAGGAACATCTGTCTAGTGTGCTGCCACCCAGGACTAGGAGTGGATTTGGGGCTTCTGCTCTATGTCCTGAATTGGTCATTGAGATAAACGCATTGAGTGGAATCTAGGAGTAGCTTCTATTGGTGGGAAGAGATCCTCAACTGTCCCTGGATATCTGGGTCTGAGCTGGCCTGATCAACACCCTGTCTACGTGGGAACCCCCACTTTGTTCTGTCTTCAGGGCAGGCACAGGAGTTGGGTTAATATGGCTGCTTCTGACCAGGCTTATGGTATTGGCTTGTTGTCCTTGGGACCTGGACTCCTCAGTCCTTGTCACCAGTGAGACAGCCAATCAGACATTTTGGCTGCTTTTGAAGTCTGGCCCCTCCCTTCCTGGTGGTGCAGATATGTTGTCCTGTTTTAATAAGTGTTACAATACCCATACTGTCCTGGAGAGACAGCTTTGAGCCCCCTAGGTAGGCTGAGCCAGGAAGAAATTGAGGAGTAGGAGCTGGCAATATGGCCTAGGCTCAGTTTTACTTCTTGAGTGAGATGAACAAAGGATGGTTAGGTTCACTGGAACTATGTGAGGTGTGTGTGTGTGTGTGTGTGTGTGTGTGTGTGTGTATGGTGTGTGAGGGATGAGTGTGGTGTGTGTGTGTATGTGTGGTATGTGTTTGTGTAGGGTGTGTGTGTGTAGGGGGAGTTTGGTAGGGTGTGTGTCTGTCTGTATATGTTATAGGAGTCATTTAGGTATAACAGATGTCAGAGAGCAAGGCTATAAGAAGTTTCTGGAGTGTTTGGAGAAATCAGAGGAAAGGTGAGGTAGACCCTGAAGACTGTACCATGTTCCAGAAGGTAGTGAAGGGATCTGTTTCAGCCATGAGCAGGTGCACCTAGCAAGGGCTCAGAGAGGATGATGATGGCAGAGCAGGTGGCAATATAGTCAAGGAGAACCACTTCTTTGCCCTCTCCTACCTCTGCTTAATCCCTCCCTTCCTCATGGTATCTTTTCACAGTCATTGCTTATTAACTCAGAGTTGCTGGTTAGCTAGGGACAATGACAAACAGAGAAATGGCTCATGGTGATTGATGTGTCTTTCAGTGGGATGAAGGTCGGGAGGACAGAGGATATGGGGGCCATGGAGACACTGGAATATAATAAGCTTAGGTCACCAAGGAAGATTTAAATGACGTATACAGTCCAAGCAGGAAGTGTCCAGATGAAGAGGGTCAGACGGTATTCCAGACAGCTGGATGGCGAGTGCTGACTCCAAAGGTTAAAGAGAACACAGCGCTTCTACTTAGGAAGGGTAATATCCCAGGTGTAGCTAGCCACTCTTTGGGAATCCTGAAGGGAAAAGTCATGTGGTGAGAGAAGTCAAGAGTGGCTGGAAGATGAGGGGTCTTGGGGGCCTCTTCAGGCTTTTCAAGTGTCTTGAGGACAGGGTCCCTTGAGTGACATCCTAACTTCATGCCCACAGGGTGTTGTAGGCTTTGTTAGCTGAGGATGTTTGCAGAACTAGAAGCAAAGAGACCACAGAACGGGTCACTGGACATCGAGAGGAGAAAGGAAACATGTGGATGGGGGAGGGAGAGAGGGGAGGGAGGGGAGCGAGGGGAGGGAGGGGATGGGTAGCAAGAGAGAATATACAGGATAGAGATTTAGAGAGTCAGCAGTGCTTGGTGACCAATCAGACATAGTAAGGCAGGAAGAGGGAGCCAAAGGTGACACTGACTGTTGTGGTGGGTGCTGGGGTGATGTATGAGATCACATTGAGATGACATTGAAGGGAGCATGTTTTGGGGAGAGGGATAAAAATGCTATCATTGGACAAGCTAAGTGTGAGAGGCCACCAGAAGGCTTGGGTCAACTGAGGAGAGAAATGCTAAGAATGGGGCTGTGTGCTTAGGGGGAGACACCAAGGACAGAATGCCTCTGAGCAAAGATGACAGCTTTGCAGAGCTCAGGGAGGAAGTGGTGGAGGTAGCCTGGCAGATTCATCCTTGAGAGGAAGAAGGAACTGAGGAGGTGGCTTTAGAAGAGGCACCGAGTTCAGCTGGCAAGTGCTGACAAGGGATGGGAGAGGTGAGATTCTACAAATGACCTTGGGCTGCCGACCTTAACTTGGGAGAGACATTTCCAGGGAAGAGGTGCTGGAGCAAAGACAGAGGGCAGAGAGGAGGAGGATGGAGGCAGGGGAGAGGAACAGAGAAACAGTGTGGATAGAGAACCCTGGGGTGGAAAGGCAGATACCGAAGGAAGGGTAAAGGACTGGAAGGCTGGGGTGAGATGGGGTCAGGGACTTGGAGAACACCAAAGACTGACTGCACAGTCAGAGCTTTGTGTACCCAGCTCTGGGTAGTGTGGCACATGTGACACAGCATTGCACTGCAGGACTGGACCTGGACGATGTCCTAAAGACTGGGCAGAGAAGGCCATCAGGAGCCAAGTGGCAGAGGGCAGGAATGTTGCGGGAGGCCTGGGGACGGTGTTGGGATGAGAGTGGTGTCCTCACACTAAGGAGGTGGTCCCTGAATGTCTTCTAACCTCTCTCTGCTTCTCTCCCTCCTGCTTCCACGTGGCTGGCTCCACAGCTGTGCGCCCCTGCCTTCTTCCTGCAAGGCCTCCTCCAGACGGTACTATACCAGCTCTTAAGCTGCTTGGGCCTCCTTGCCTCCATCCTACTGGAGAAGTAGGCTCCCACTGTGTGGAGTCTGGTTCTCAGGCCTTACAGAGGATGCCATCACCACAGTGCTCTGGGGAAGGTGGAGCCTAGCCCACAGCTAGCTGATGGTTTCTTTTGGTGATTGTCAAAGAAATGAGTGGCTGGGTGAGGAAGATTTTCCCGCCTCTTCATTTGGCAAAGCTTAGAGGCTAACACTTCCTGTTGCTAACCCCAACCTTTTGGCCTTGGTCCCACAGTAGGTTGGGCATCAGAATATGCCACACAAAGCTTGGCCCTTAAAATAGGCCACCCTACTGCATAGCCACCTGCAGCTCATGGCTGGTGTCACGGTGCCGCCGGGCTTCTGTGGTGGTTGCACAGGCTTGCTGGGGGCACCTGCCTTGGGCTATGTGGTGGGCACAGCTCTCATGCAGGTGTGCATAGAGGCAGCTCCGACTGTCACTCTTCCTATACTATGTCACCTCCTGTGTGGTCTAGGAGTAAGCTAGCCAGCTTCTACCTGTGTCCTGGTGGTTTAAGGGTAGTTACAAAGCCACCATTGTTCTACAAGATGCTCCCTCAAGTGACCCTTGGAAGAACAATTGGAACTTAGTGGTAAAAACCATGGTGCTGACAGCAATGGCGGCCATAATTACAGTCACACCACTTACTAAGTGCTGTCTGGTGCCAGTACTCCTGTTGTTCATCTTCTCGCTTTATTCTCAGAGTGACTTTGTTCAGTGTGTTGTTATTCCCTGTCTTTATGAGGACACTGAGTCACTGCTGCTGAGTAACCTGCCCAGGCCCACACAGCTAGGAAGTAACAGGGCTGGCATTAGAGTCCAGGGCTGTCTACTCCTGGACCTGAGGTCCTTATTACCATGGCTCTGGGTGGTGTGGTATTGGTAGTGGACCACCGGGCAGGAGGTGGCTGGAGTCGCTGTGAAATTTGATGTAGGCAGGAGGAAACTGGCCCTTTTCTCTGTTCCTGTGGCTCTTGTCATTCGCGCTAGCGAATGTCTGTTGACACAGAGTTCTTTCTGAAACAAGACTGTTGGAGAGTAAGTCAGGTAACTGCAATGCTTGTTAAAGCGCAGCCTGTTCTGTAACATTCAAAACCTCCGTATGTGGATGTGCTGTATGCGCAACTCACAGTGATGGTTACTGTGATACACAGATACTCAGGGAGGGACAACTTCTAGTACACCCTGTATGTGCGTTTATTCTGAAGGTTTCCCACTAGGTGGCAGTGAAGTGTCTTGACCTAATAAACTTATAAAACACGTGGAGTCAAAAGTCTTAAGAAAAGGGCATTTTACTCTAAGTGGCCTAGCAGTGCTCGTGAGTATTTACGTGACGCAGGCAGACACTCTTCTGGCTGTGTGGCGCGGATGTCTCAGCTCTCGTGTTAGTGGCTGTCTGGAGAGTGACCTCTGCTAATGATAGCACTTGCAGAGAAGCTGAGTGACAGGAAGGAGGGATGCTGGCCTTTCTCGTCTTGTGGATGGTAGAGCTTGTGTTCACACCCAAAGCCACCATGCTCTGAGTTCATAAACCTGAGATCACACTTCTCTCTACTGCTTTATGTGCCATGCTCCCCACATAGCTCTTGGTGATTCCTGCCTCATACATCCCTGGTCTGTGCGGGTAATGGAGCCTCCTCTGGAGCACTGATGAGGCACTGTGTCATATAAGGACAGTCGCCACACAGCCCTGCATCTCATTTGCCATTGCTCTGTTCTTCCTGGCTCTGTTCTTGTGGAATACAGATGTGGCTATAGGGTTGGGGGTTAGAGGATGTCTGGGTGGAAACCAGGGTGTGTCTCAGCTGGGGAGCGGGCAGGAGATCCAGGGTTGGGGGAAGTGACTGAGAGACTGAAATAGATGGGCCAGGATGGGGCAGGAGGGTGTGCATGCTGTGTCAGCATGAATGCGTTCCTATGAGCACACATGTGTGCTGAAGACAGGAACACATAAGTAGCTTGGTGGTGTTCTGCAGCCCGTGTGGTGGGAGGACCGCCTTGCCCTTGTGCAAAGATGTGTTCATTCTGATCCTGGACAGGATGGTGCCCAGATGAGGCTACTCCTGCACCCTCAGTTTTACTTCCTGTTTGTCCACCTCAAGCGCTGTCCTCCATTCCCGTGTCTCTCAGTGCATGCCATTGCTTTTTGCCTGCCTGTTTGTTCTTATTCCACTGCCTTGGCCTTCCCCAATCCTGTGTTCTTTTTTCCACTTGCTGTCTCCTGCAGACGGAGGACACAGACTTGCCTTACCCACCACCTCAAAGGGAGGCCAACATCTACATGGTTCCCCAGAACATCAAGCCAGCTCTCCAGCGTACTGCCATCGAGGTGATCCTGGCTGTGGGACAGGGGCCGCCAGCCTGGTCTTCCCACTTGCCTCAGACTTGCTCAGCTGCTCTCTCTCCCCTTCTTCTGTCCCTAGATCCTGGCTTGGGGCCTGCGGAACATGAAGAGCTATCAGATGGCCAGCATTTCTTCCCCAAGCCTCGTGGTGGAGTGTGGTGGGCAGACAGTGCAATCCTGTGTCATCAGAAACCTTCGGAAGAACCCCAACTTTGATGTCTGTACTCTGTTTATGGAAGTGGTGAGCCTTACCTCCTTGCTATTCCCTTCCAGAGTCCTGAGGGGTAGAGTGATCTCATGATCCCAGCACCCCTGGGGTTCAGCTCCAGCTCCCAGAAGGGCCCAGGTGTATGTGTGTGTGGGAGTCATATCATCTCCACACTCCACTCTCTTATGAATACAGAAATTACTTTCTGCCTCATTGAAGGCTTTTGTCCTGTGTGTAGCCTGATTCTGGGTCAGCAGAGCCTCAGGAGCCATTCTCAATATGTCTCCTTTAGGAAAGGCTTTCATTGTCTGGCTCCTCCCTGGACCCTCCAGGTCTGACCTTCAGCCCTCCTTCCAAGGTTTTCCTGCCTGGTTCTGTCTTAGCTTGAGCCCTGCAGGGAAACTTCAACCTCCAGTCCCCAGCTCCCCAGTTCTTGTTTCTTAGCCTCCATCCTCGGCCACTGGGCCCTCAGCTGTCAGCTCCATCTCAGCTTTCAATTTCCTTTTCCTTAGCCCAACCCCCCAGGCCCTGGCCTCCAACACCCCAGCTCTCCTTGCTCCCCTAGTTCTCAGCTTTCAGTTCCTAAACCTCCAGACACCTGGCCCCTGAACCTTGTAGCCCGTGGGCTATCAACCATCAATCCCCTGGTCCAAGCCCTTGGCTTTCCAGCTTTTGATACAGCAGTCCTTGATCTCCAGCCATAAGCTCCCAGGCCCTGCCCCTGAGTCTTGAGTTCTTGTCTCCATTTTCCCAGCCTCTGATCCCTTAACATCCATCCCCACATCCTCAGTGCCCAGCCCCTTAGTTCTTACCTTTGCCTCACAGTTCACAGCTCCCAACCCTCTCTAGATAGCTACCAGATTTTCAGTCCCAGCCTCCCTTTCCTCAGCCCTGGCTCTCCTGGTCTGTAACCTCAACTCTCAGGGTCCCAACACCTGACTACACAGCTCCCATCCCCCATAGCCCTCAAATCTGACCCCACCCACATTGTGGTCTCAGTCCATTGTTTTCCAACCCCTTCCCTTTTCCTCACTGGTCTCCTAGCTTCTGACCTCTCAGCCTCCAATCCCTCACCCTAGCCCCAAGTTCTAGGCCCCAGTCCCTGTCCCCCACTACTACCAGTTCTCTGCCATTGGCCCTTGACTCCCAATCCCTGGCCTCCCAGTTTCCAGAACTCTAGTCCTTAGCCCCACCCTCCTGCCCTAAGCCCCGAACTCTGAGTTTCCCACTCCTTATCCCTCTAGTCCTTATCCAGCCCTCTCCAGCTCCCTGGGCTGCTGGGGCCCAGTGGCCGGTGTAAGTCAAGTCTGAGAAAAGGAAAATGGTTTGTGAGATGAAAGCACGCTAGAAATTCCAGGCCCAGTGGCTGTCAACGGGAGCCTTCTCTTGGCACAGCCAAGACGCCACTGAAGGAGTGCATATAAATTATTTCAAGTTGTGTTCAAAGTGCTTTTGGGGTGGGGGGGAGAAGAATCTAGGTCTGCAAGCCAACTTCTGAGTATCCACTTGGGGGGGACTGTCTGTAAGAAATGTTGAGCTGCAGCCCGACTCCATCCTCCCTACCCCCCACCTCCAGGCCAGTGCAGGTTCAGAGAAAATAGACTTGCTCAGACTTCAGGCTGACCTGGGTGTGTTTGGAGGTAAAGCTATGGGAAGCCTTCACACACAGCTGCTGAGGGCAGACAGAAAGGTGTGTGGCCTCTGTCCCCCTGGCCAGCACCTGGGCAGCTGGCCACCATTTGGATTATGGGCTCTTGTGGACTCTCTGGTCCTTGGTCCTGCCTATGAGAACTTTTCCTTACTCCTTCCCCTGAGATTTCCCAGAAATGAGCTGGGGCTGTGTTTAGAGCTTCCCTCCTCTCCATTCCCCAGATGTTACCCAGAGAGGACCTCTACTGTCCCCCTATTGTGGTCAAGGTCATTGATAATCGCCAGTTTGGCCGCCGGCCAGTGGTGGGTCAGTGCACCATTCGCTCCCTGGAGAACTTCCTGTGTGACCCGTACTCAGCAGAGAGTCCATCCCCACAGGGTGGCCCAGGTAAGGAGCTGGAAGTAGCCTTTGCCCCGCCGGCCCGAAGGTAGGGGTCATCCTTTTTTCAGGTTGACACATCTGGACCAAGTGACCTCTTACTTGTGGGTAAGAAGCATGGCTCAAAATAGGAGGAAGAAGTAGAGGGGAAGGGGATGGGTGGGGAATGTGGGAAGAGAAACACCTCTGCCTCTGAGGTGAGATTGTGGGATCTGGTGACAGTCCCCCAGATGAGTCCCTCATAGGTGTGGACTTGCTCTCTCTGCAGATGATGTGAGCTTACTCAGCCCCGGGGAAGACGTACTTATTGACATCGATGACAAGGAGCCTCTCATTCCTGTCCAGGTAGGATAAATGAGATGGCAGCTCCCTTCTGCCCCACCCCCAGCAAGCTAGCCTTTACTTCCATACCCTGTATTCCTCATCCCCTCTAGCTCCTCCCCTACTCTTCGCTGTGATACAGCCATTATACTCACCCCTCTATACCCTGATGGCTGGGTGCTGGTTGATGGAAGGACAAAGGTGGGAACTTCTATTGTGATGGGGGAAGGGTTATATAGTCCTTAGGGTAAGATCTAAATTTTTTTCTGAAAGCATGTGGGAAAAAATGGAACATCTATCTTATGGCTGCATTGAAGGCTTTCTGCCTGAGATCCCTCAGTGAGAAGGGAGTTGGAAGGGAGTGTCTCTTCTTTGAGGGAGGATTAGTCCCTGATCTCATGCTTGGCAGTGCCTTGGAGGTAGCTTAGAGCGAGCATCTTGTGTTTAGGACTATAGTACATCTTTCTTTTCCCCCACCTCTAGGACCAAGAAGGGAGAATTTGGGGGAGGGGCAGGTAGTCAGTCATCCTTTTGCTGGGCACTCTGCAACCTAGGGCCTGCTGGTGACCATGTGACATACCAAGACAAATGTCAGGAAGCCTATGACATATTTTACCGAAGGGAGCATTGTTCCTGTCTTGAGCTCTGGATGTTCTTCAACCCATCCAGTGCTTGCCTCAAGAGAGTTGAAGCCCTACTGTGAAGACTGACTTTGAACTTGTTCAGGATGTCACCCTCCACTGTGACTGTGCATGCAGACGCACACACCTAATGCCATGTGTGTTCTTAGAGCTTCAGGCTACCTGAGGCAGAGCCTCCCATCCTGTATGATGGTACCCTTTCCTCAGATTGCAGTGGATAGATAGGAGGTGGAGGGTTGGATAGATGGTTGGAGGGATGGATGGGGAGACAGGTGACCTTCAGCGAGGCTCTGTGCTCTTTAAGCCACCTATTCAATCTTAGCCTTATACATGAGAGCAAAGCTGAGTACTAAATGGCCTCAAGACCCCAGAGCTTAGCTCTGAAGCTTTCCATGGAGATAGTGAGTGCTATTTCCTGCCTCTTTCCCATCTTCCTGCTACTTCCAGGGTTTGCTCCTGGAGACATGCTGCTGCAGAGGCAGGAAGTCTTACTCTGTGTTTTCACAGGTTCTGAGAATGAGCCAGAAGCCCCAATCTCTATCTCTAGGCCTCTAATACTCATCAGGTCTCTGCCTGCATTCTGTTTACCGAGACAATCTTTGTGTCTGTTTTCCTGCTCAGTCCATCATTTGAGACTCAACTTATTATTGGTCACCACTTCTCTGGCAGGATCTTGGCTACAGCATCAGCTGTCAGCTCTAGGTCTTGAATCTCTCTCTGGGTCTCAGTATCTTCTCTGGACTGAATGCAGGATAACAACTGGGTGCCTTCCTTTTTTATGTCCCCAAATGTCCAGCACAGGACCTGATTTGGAGGAGGTATTCAGTGAGAATCTGTTTAGATGGCCAGTGGGTGGATGAATGAATGGATGTATAGCTGGATGGCTAACTAGCTAGATAAATAGACAGATGGATAAGTAGGTAGGTGAATAGAGGTAGACAGATGGGTAGATAAATTAAGGGATGGATGAGTCAATGGAAGGATAAATGAGTGGATAGGTAGGTGGATGATGAATGAGCAGGTGGGTAGGTAGATGGGTTGATAGGTGAGTGGATGAGTGGATAAAAATATGGATGGATGGATGGATGGATGGATGGATGATTGGATGGATGGATGGATTGATGAGTGGATAAATGAATAGTAAGTTGATGGGTGGGTAGGTGTATGGATGGACAGGTAGAAGGATTGGTGAACAGATGGCTGGATGGATAGATAGGCAGGTAGATGGATAGATGTGTGAACAGATGGGTGGATAGGTGTATGTATGTATGTATGTATGTATGTATGTATGTATGTACAGAAAACTTGTCTATTGTCTGCATGAATCTGAGGAAGAATGTCTCCTAGCAGGGAAACCTAAGTGAAGATTCGAGATGGCTCTACAATAATGTCAGTACAAGTTTGTGCTTTGCTTTCCTTGTTGATGGGTATTTGTAGCTAAGTGAGTCCCAACCCCTGCCTCCTATTTCTTGTCCCTGTCGTAGGCCTGTCTCAGCTACAACTATGTGCAGGGATTCCTAACAAGATTGCTGCTCTCTTTGCCACCTTCAGTGTCCACAGACTTAGATAAGGTGGGACTGTTTTAGTCCTGTTGGCTATATAAGCACAGCCAGAGATAGAGAGTGAAGAGGCCAAGTCTAGACAGCCTCATGGATCTGACATAAGCAGACTAGGGCTGGGACTGAGCAAGAGCCAGATTTAGGCCCGTGCTCTGTGTGAGCACATGGATACTCTGAAGCAGTGGACAAGAGGTGGTTGGCCAGGAGCTAGGTTCCTGGAGATGTAACACATAGGCAAGGCTGGCCTTGCCTAGGTTGAGAGGTGGCAGGAAAAAGGTGGTGGTGGTGGAGGAAGAGGAAGAAGAGAGGGAGGAGGAGGAGGAGGAAAAAGAGGAGGAAGAGGAACTAGCTTGCTTTGATAGAAGAATCCTAGGCCATGTTCTTACTGAACATATCATCTGGAAGAAACATACCATCTGGGGGAGATGATTTGTGTGTTTACATAGCAAGGTTGTATGTAGATGTGTGTGCATGTGCATGTGTGTGTGTGTACAAGTGGTGTATGTATGGGGATATATGTATGAGGAGTGTGTGTGTGTGTATTCTATGCAGGTCTTAGACTTGTAGCTGTGGGCGTGGTATGTACACACACATGTGTATGGTGAGATGATATGTGTATATGTGTATGC
>JANHMN010000008.1:20974332-21004646 GCA_030674055.1 Rhabdomys pumilio
TAGAGTATATGCATGTGTGAGGTGAGATGAGGAAGTATGTGCATATATGTGGTAAGGTTGGTATGTGCATATACGTGGTAAGGTTGGTATGTGGGTTGTAAAGTGGTATATGCACGTGGTAAGGTGCTGTGTGTATATGTGGTCTGGTAGTATGCATGTTTCTTGTATGTGTTGATATGTCAGTGGTAGGTATGTGTGTGTGCATGTGAGGTGTGTGTATGTGGTAAGGTGCTATGTATGTGTATTACTGAGGAGACACCTGGAAGGTGGCATGGAGGAGCCCTGAGAAGGTGGTGAGGACTTTCTCTCACATGGTGGGCTAGGGTGTGGGCAGCTCTCAGGCTCAGGCTAATTTGGAGCTCGCTGCTCCACTTATAGTCTTCAGGCTGCTGTGAAGGTGGAAACACAGTCCCAGAATTGGAGCAGCAAATTATGGCCACAGCCCCAGGGGAACGTGTAATTTCTGCAGCTGCACAGGGCTTTGGCGCTATGTTTAGCCACATTTGTTCCTTCTGCTCTGGTGACCTGCCCGTCCCCCTCTCACCTTCTCTAAAAAGGAAAAATTTCAAAATAACACCAAGGCCTCTGAAGGGTCAGAGCAAGAAGGGGGAGGGACAGGGCCATCTTTGGCCATCTGGGATCTGCTGGTGGCATGTACCAGTCTATTCTGGAAGGTTCTACTGTACCTAGTATTGGCCAGCAGCCCTGGCTGGTGGCTGGTTGCCTTTTAATCTGCCTGCCTTCCTAGACTTGGGCTCTGGAGATCCTCAGTAATACTTCCTCTACAGAAGGAAAAGAGAACCTAAAGCCCATTCTAGGTCTCCACAGGGCCTCTCCTACACTTCTGCCCTAAGCCTTTCTTCCTGTATAGAAAGGGGCTCTGGTCTGAGATTCACCTTTTTCAGGGTCTTCTTGGAGCCTCTGGATCACTGAAGAGGGAGGTTGGTGTTGGTGGCTGTGGGGCCCCAGTACTCCCTGGCTTCTCCAGCCTCAGCTCCCATTTCCCCAGACCCAGGGCAGGGCCTCTTTTCTAATCTAATCTCTCTCTCTCTCTCTCTCTCTCTCTCTCTCTCTCTCTCTCTCTCTCATCTGCTGTTTTCTTTTTCTTCTACCCCTCTCCTCTGTCCAGCTTTACCCACCTGCTATTCTGATGTTCATCTATCTAAGCCCCACCCTCTCATTGCCATGGCTTCAAAGTATGTCTGAGACTCTCCTATAAGATAACTACAGCTCTCGAGATGCCAAGTGGGGATTTATGGTGGGGAGCCATTTCTAGGACAGGTGGCAAGGCTGTACTGTGAGTCTCCTTCAGCTTCCTTCATGTAGGTCTGAGGTGGTCTCCTGCTTCTGGGAGGTGGAAGCTGAGAGCTTCGCCCTTCCTTGGCTACCCTGCCCAGCAGGTATGGGTATGTTGGTGACAGAAGGAGGGATGGTGGGGGTTGGAAATGTCTCTGGAGCAGGCAGATTTGAGAAAGGCGGAAAGAGTGGCTGAGTAGGTGGCACCTTCGGCTGTGGCAGCAGAGGCTGTAAAATAAAACAGCAGCAGGAGACCAGCCAGGCTGGCAAGGCCTCCCTCACACTCAGACCCTGGCTCACCACTCACTGGTGCTCTGGGTCACTGGGATTCAGGGAGGCTGTGGAACTGTCCAAGGTCACATAAATGGTTGGACCATGGAGCCAGGCATGTCCAACTGGGGATAGCACACTCTTCCCACAGCTGGTGCAGAGGGTGCCTGGAGGGAGGGAGGGAGGGAGCGAAGGAGAACCCTACTCCCTCAGAACTGGCCAACCTTCCCTCTCACAGGCCCTCAAATCTCACCCTGGAATCCTGTCGCTAACTGGCATGTTTAATTTGTAGCTTGCAGACGGGCTGTCAAGCTTGGGCCCCACTAACCTGATGCCTTCTCCGTCCAGTCTTCATGTATGTATTGTTCACTATTTGTTGGTTTGATTTTCTTTGTGTGTCTGGGAATAAGAATGAAGGAGGGAGGAGAGGAGTCCTTCCTGATCCTGGTGTGCTCGTGGAGGGGTGGGAGGGAGCTCTGAGGTGCAAACCTAGAAATCTCTGGCTCTGCTTAGTCTCCCGCACTCCTGAACGTTTCTTCAGTCCTGGTTACCTAGGTGGGCTGGGGTTGGGTGTGGCTGCCAGGGCCAGAGGAGGCAGACAGGCCCCTAGCTTCAACTCTGCCCTCTGGCACCTGGGCTTAGGAAGGCTCTTCAAATGGCCATGGGCTAGCCTTCCCTGTTCCTCTCACAACATGTGATGTGGCTGAGGACTCCCGGTGGTCCTGGTATATCTGAGTCCGTATGATTGGGACAATGTCAGCACTGTGGTACCTAATAGGGCTACTGTCTTTCTATCTGCAGAGGTTCAGGCTTCTCTCTGAATTACCTTTTGTGAAAATACAGAAAACAGAGCTATCAGCATCTCCATTCAGTGCTAAAACCGTTTAGATGTGTCCATGTTATTTTATGTACTTGTTTATCCTTTGGGGTTTACAATGTTGGAATCACTGTCCTTTCTTATAATGTGCATTAAAAAGCTTAAAGATACAATGTGAATGCTCTCCCACTATTTTTAAAAGTATGGCTGAATGTAGCATGGAACATCTCAAAGTACTGTATACTAATTATTGGATACTTGATTTATTAATTCCCAGTGCTGTCCCCTTTTACACCGCTAGGCTTAGTTTACTGTCTATAGGTCCAGCCATTTAATTTATTCCTAGGTGTTTTGTAGCCTTTGTTACTATTATCAATAGAGTACTTCTTTTTATGATTATAATTCTTACCAGAAAATGCCACTTCTCCCCTCCCCTTTCCTCTTCTCCCCTCCCCCTCCTTCTCCTCTCTTCTCCCCTCCTTCCCCTCTCCCCTCCCTCCCTCTCCTCTCTCCTCTCTTCCTCTTCTCTCTCCTCCCCTCCTCTCCCCTTTCCTCTTCTCCTCTCCCCTTCCTCTCCTCTCCCCTCCTTCCCTCTCCTCTCCCCCCTCTCTCTCTCCTCTCCTCTCCCTTCCCTCTACTCTCCCCTCCCCCTCCCTTCCTCCCTCCCTCCCTCCTTCCCTTCCTCCTTCCCTCTCCTCTCCTCTCCTCTCCTCTCCCCTCCCTCTCCTCTCCTCCCTCCTCCCCTCCTCTTCTCTCCCTGCCCCTTCCTCTTCTCTCCTCTTCCCTCTCCTCTCCTCTCCCTCCCTCTCCTCTCCCCTCCCTCCCTCTTCTCTCTCCTCCCTTCCCCTCCCCTCCCCTTTCCTCTTCTCTTCTCCCTCCTCTCTTCTCCTCTCCCCTCCTCTCCTCCTCTCCTCTCCCCTCTTCTCCTTCTCCTCTCCCCCTCCCTTTTCCTCTCCTCTTCTCCCCTCCCTCTTCTCTCCCTCTCCCCTCCCTTCCTCTCCTCTCCTCCTCTCCTCTCCCCTCCTCTTTCCTTCCTCTCCCTCTTCTCCTCTCCCCTCCCCTCCTCTCCTCCTCTCCTCTTCCTCTCCCTCTTCTCCTCTTCTCTCCCCTCCTCTCCCTCTCCTCTCCCTCTCCTCTCCCCTCCTCTCCCTCTCCTCTCCCCTCCGTCTCCCTCTTCTTCTCTTCTCTCCCCTCCTCTCCCTCTCCTTTCCCCTCCCTCTCCTCTCTTCTCCCCTCCCCTCCTCTCCCCCCTCTCTTCCTCTCCTCTCCCCTCCTCTCCTCCTCCTCCTCTTCCTCTCCTCCTCTCCTCTCCTCTCCTCCTTCTCCTCCCCCTCCTCTCCTCCTCCTCCTCCCCTCCCCTCCCCTCCTCTCCTCTCCTCTCCTCTCCTCCTCTCCTTCCCTCTCCTCTCCTCTCCCCTCTTCTCCCTCTTCTTCTCTCCTCTCCCTGCCTCCCCTCTCTGGGTCCTATACTCTTCTCTCCTTTGCCCTCTCTTTCTATCCCCTTCTCCCTCTTCTGTGCCAGGAATCAAACCCAAGGCCTTGTACATGCAAGTGCTGTACCACTGAGCTACACCTCTAGCCCAGGAAACAGTACTTTTACGTACATACCCATTGCAACTGTTTCATTATTAAGCCCCCTCCTTAACCCTTGTTGATTTAAGAAGATTTCTAGATGGATAAGACTGTTCAAACAAGCATGGCTTTGTTCCTCAGCACTCACATACGAACCCAGGCACAGCCATGTGGGCCTATAACCTGTGTGGAGGGTGTGGTAAGCAGAGACAGCAGGATCCCTGGGGCTGGCTGGTGACCATCTGAGCTCCAGCTTCAGTGAGAGATCCTGTGTCAAGGTACAGAGTGGTAGAGCAGGACACTTGATGTCTTTCTTCAGCCCCCACATGAGCACATGGCTTGGATAGCTGCACATACATGTGTGTATAACCTGCCCTCGCCTGCACAAAGAAATAGTAGGTATAAGAGTTCAGTCTTATCAGTGTCATTTGGCATCTATCAACATGATACTTTTCTTTACATTATTTTGGATAATATAAAGCATAACCACCTCATATTCCTGGGGTAAATCCAGCTCTCTCAGTCTGTCAAGGGTCCATAGTTTACTAAGACTGAAACCCTCTTCTCTAACACAAACCGGTGGTCAGCTGGCTGATGGAGAGGGTGGGTTAGACTGGGTCATTGACACTCCTCACATTGGTCACTGGCGTGCAGCTTCCCCACTACTGTGTATGCCCATCTCCAGTCTTGTGACACAAGCCAAGCTCCCTTTGCATCTGGATGTGCCAAATGGAGGATTTCCCTCTTTTCAGTTAAAACCACAGCCAGCATGCACCATCTATGAATTTTAGCCTTTTGTTTATTAATGTCTGAGGAGAAGAACGGGATGGTGTGACATCTGAGTGTAGAGTCCTTTGAAAATTTAAGATCTGACTGCCATCTTTATGCCACTTTGTGTGTAGTTTAGAAAAAAGCTGAAAGCATTAAATTAAAATCTTACACTTTTTGTCGTATTTATGTCATTACATTACTAGTGTAGCTGGCACTGGGAGGTTGGAAGCAGACACATTTGACTGTGGTCATAGACACAGCTTGCTTGTCAGGAGCTGCTGAGGGTGCAAGCTTCAGGTCCTCAGCTGGCACTGGAGTTTGTCTATCTGGGCCGAGGGGACGTTTGGAAAGAGAAACTCTATCATATCATTTGACCTGCTGATACTTATTTAGAGATTTTGCATGTTACTTTGTTTTGTCTTGGTTAGGCTTCGATGCAAGAGTTATACCAGCTTCCAGTGTGTCCTCCACCCCCGCTGCTACTGCCTCTGCCGATAACCAGTCGCCGCGGCATGAGCAGTGACTTTCTCTTTAATCTCTACATTTATCCCACAGTGTGTGTGTGCGCGTGTGCATGTGCATGTGTGTGTGTGTGTGTGTGTGTGTGTGTGTGCGTGTGTGCGCGTGTGCGCGCCCATACATTATAGGCTAGATCTGCATGTGAAGGAGTGCATGCTGTTTTGTTTTTTCTGAGGTTGCTTGGTATTATATTTTTCAGTTCTGTCCACTTTCCTGCAAGCGTTATGATTTTTGTTTTTCTTTAGAGCTAGCTGAGCAAAACTCTCCAGTGCAGACGTACCACACTTTCATTATTCATTATCAGTTAACCACCAATGCACATCCAGGCTGGCTCTGTTTCTTGTTCGTTAGAGGTACATTTTCTGGTTAATTGTGATTTGTGTATAAAAAAATCAGTTCTCACTTATGCTTGTCTGATTTTCAAAACCTTTCCTAAGACTTTCATTCATCCTACGGATTCAAGTTTTAGGCAGTCACATAACTTGTGATTAATCGATTCTGCTTCTTCTTCTTCTTTTTTATTTTTATTGTTTTCTTTCTTGCCTGATTGTACTGGGTAGGTCTACAGTTGGATGCATTATGTGATTCATTTTTGAAAGTATTATTTCCATTCCTATTTTTTAAAAAATGAATATTTCTGGCTCATCAAGAAGTATGGAACTTATAAGGGAAACACTGACTTGATCGTTAGTATTTGTTATTAGGAATGTTGTTTCATTGAAGACATTTCATGTATCCCATGAAATGGTCATGTGACATTTCATGATCATGTGACTTTCATGGTCATGTGACTTTTCATGGTCATGTGACTTTTCATGGTCATGTGACTGTTCTCCTTTGGTCTGTTAATGTGACTCACTTTCACTTACTTTCCTTTTCTTTAGTTCAGAAATAGCCTTGTATGTTTCAAACAAACCAACAAACAAAGACATTTCCCCCCCTGCATTGCCAGATTCCATTTGCAGAGATTTAGTTTAGTTCTTTCTTTCCTTCCTCCCTTCCTCCCTCCCTCCCTCTCTTTTACTCTTTCCTTCTTCCTTCCTTCCTTCCTTCCTTCCTTCCTTCCTTTCTTCCTTCCTTCCTCTCTCTCTCTCTCTCTCTCTCTCTCTCTTTCTTTCTTTCTTTCTTTCTTTCTCTTTTTCTTACATAACCCAGGCTGTATCCCTTACATATCCTGGAACTTACAGAGATCTGCCTGCTTCTTCCTCCTAAGTGCTGGGACTTAAGGCATATGGTCTGCCCCAAGATTTCTTTTTGCACCAGTTTTGGGGAATGAAAACAGTTTGAAACATCTCCTTTTATGTCCTCCAGGTCTAAGTGTCTAAGTAATAGTCAATGTATAAAGCCTGGGTGAAAATAAGCCTTCTCTGCCTTCTAGGAAGACAGAGTAAGCCTGGCATCATCATTTGCTTGTGTTTGACAAACTCACTTGTAAAGCTGTCTAGACCTGGTGTTCTTCTTGGAATATTTTAAATTGCTGTTGTAATTTTAAGAATCTTTATAGGACCTCTGAGATTTTCTCCTTCTGGGTGAGTCACTTTTGGTGATTTATATTTTATAGGAATGTATCCATTCCCTTCGCAAATATTGGCATAGCATTCTTTTTGTAATGTCTTCTTAATTTTTCTAGTTAATTTTTTCCTCCTCCCTTTAGCTGTGTCTCCTTCATTTTCAGGATTTTATTATTCTAGTCAGACTTTGTCAGATTGTTTTCATCATTTTAAAGCAATCAGTTTCCCAGTTGATCTTCTGTTTTCTAGCTGATTAGATTATTATTATTATTATTATTATTATTATTATTATTATTATTATTTTCTTCATCCCATTTGAGGGTGTTTATTATATTTTTAACCTCTATGTAAACATTGAAGGCTATAAAATTCTCTGTTAAGAATTGTGTTATGCTTCCCACAGGACTTGGCAAGTAGTATTTTTGCCATTTTTCTGTTCTGAGTATTTTCTTATTTCTGTTATTTCACTTTGATACCTGAGTTGTCTAAAAATATATTTTAAGTTATCTTTCTGTTGTTTTTGTTGATACTGACTTAGCTTAGCTGTACTATGGTCCAGAGTCTGTGTGTAATAATACTTATAAATGACCTTCATGGCCCAGAAAAAGTCCATTTTTATAACTGTCTGTGGAAACCTAAAGAATGTGTATTCTTCAAATGGGTTTTACAGGCTACAGACCCCTTAGAACACTTTGTTAATGTGATATTCAAATTTGCATTACTTAGTTTTGTTTTATTTTTAAATTCTCTCTCTCTCTCTCTCTCTCTCTCTCTCTCTCTCTGTGTGTGTGTGTGCATGTGTGTGTGTGTCTGTGTGTGGGTATGTGCACACAACTGCAGATGCCTGTGGAGGTCAGTAGAGGGCGTCTGATTTCCAAAAGCTGTAGTTACAGTGGATTGTGAGCCACCTGAACTTAATTTAACTAGGACCACAAGAGCAGTTTGTGCTCTTTGTTTTCTTTTTAATTTCTACACAAGGTATTCTATACACAGTACACAAGGCTATAGGTCTGGCTGGCCTGGGCTAAGAAGACCAGGTTGGCTTCAAGCTCATAGTTATGTACCTCTGCTTCCTAAAAGCTGGGATTAAAGCTTTGTATCACCATACCCCTTGGATTCTCTGATTTTGAAAAACGTATCATCCTGTCATTTTAAACTCTGATTATTTGGATTGTTTGTATTTCT
Source organism: Rhabdomys pumilio (assembly GCA_030674055.1). Lineage (NCBI taxonomy): Eukaryota > Metazoa > Chordata > Mammalia > Rodentia > Muridae > Rhabdomys > Rhabdomys pumilio. The sequence continues at coordinate 20,982,274 of JANHMN010000008.1, forward strand.
GTTGACTCTATCCTCTCTCTCTCTCTCTCTCTCTCTCTCTCTCTCTCTCTCTCCATCTCTTTCCTCCATTTATTTATCCCTCTCTCCCTTGATATTGAGGATTGAATTCAGAACCTTGAGCATGACAAACAGGCACTCTACCAATGAGTGACCTCTCCAGGACACACACACACACACACACACACACACACACACACACACGCACGCTCACGTGCACCTCCTCCTCTCTTTTTCTCTTTCTCACTCTCCCCCTCAATATATAAGAATCTTCCTTCCTTTCATGTCGCCTCTCACTTGCCCTTGTAAAGCTGTGTGTCACTTTTATTCCTTTAGTGACTGATGTAGAGTTCTTTCTGTTTGTTGGACAGGCTCTCTAGGTGACCCAGGCTAGCCTTAGTTTAAGATCTTCCTGCCACCGTCTCCTGAATAAAGGGACTACCAGTTTGCACCACACCCACCTCACATTAATCATAGCCTGCATCTCTGATGTAGCAAAGTCTCAACGTAGTTCACATGTGCAGCTTCTCCAGAGTCTGATTATGAGCTTAGAACGGTCTCTCAGGAGTTTCACAGCTTCGTTGAGTGTTTTAGTTCCGTCTTGTAACTGTATTTAAGCCTACTTTTATTTTTATTGAGTAATTAGCTTTCTCATAGCTAAGTTCACATTTGCCATCCCTCTGTTTGGCAGCCCCGCCCTCCTATTTTACTTTCTCTTTAAGTAGAATCTGTTGAATCTCTTATTTTAGGCTTTTCCACTTCTTAATTGTCTGAAGACGCTTTTATTTTACCCTGTTTTGAGGACTCCATTTCACCGACGTTATTTCTGTCAACATCGTCTCTGGTGTCAGCTGCGACCCTGTCATTCTAACTCTGAAGACTATTCCATCTTCACTGGTTTGGGTAGTTCTCAGTTGTCATCTCTTCAAAAGTTATTTCTATTCTCCCCAACATTCCCTCTGGAGCTCTGAGGGGACACACCATGGACCATCTCCACCCTCCGTGCCGACTAGATTTGCATGTTACATTTGGCACTTTATTTGTGGCTTCTGCATTCACCGGTATAAATAACACAGGTTGAAAATATTTAGAGAGTGATTGTGCCCATGCAAACGTACACAGGCATTTCCACACTCAATGCAGTTTAATAATTGTTTGTGTGATATTTGCTTCACAAGAGCATCACAAGTAATCTAGAGGTGATTGGAAGTATGCAAGGGGATATGTATAGGTTATATGCAAATTATGCATGATCATAGGTAAGGGCCTAAGTTTCTTCAGTTTATGACCACTCAGGGTCCTGCAGAAATTGGCCTTACTCTGTTAATTTCTTCTTTTTTAAAAGTTCTTAAAAAGTACTTATGTATGTGCATGCGTGTGTATCTGTATGCATGCAAGTGTGCACACAGGCCAGAAGGGTGGGCACTAGAGTTAAAGGCAGTTGCGAGCCATCTCCTGTGGGTGCTGGGAACCAAACTTGGGTCCTCTGGGAGAGCAGCAGGCACTCTTAACTGCTGAACCTCTCCTCAGCCTTGGGAATACATTTTGTTTGTTTGTTTGCTTGCTTTTTGAGACAGGGTTTCTCTGTGTAGCCCTGGCTGTCCTGAAACTCACTCTGTAGACCAGGCTGGCCTCAAACTCAGAAATCCGCCTGCCTCTGCCTCCCAAGTTCTGGGATTAAAGGCGTGTGCCACCACCCGGCGGGAATACATTTTTAAAAAACGATTTATTGTTTTTTAAAAATATGTTCCTACGTGAGTTATGTGCATGGAAGTGCAGGTGCCTAAAAGGCCAGAGGGATTGGATCCCCCTGATTTGGGAGGTCTGGATTATTGTGCTGGAAACTGAACTGGGGTCCTCTGTTAAGAACAGTGTCAGTTTCTAACCACTGAGCCATCATCTTCCCAGCACCAAAGTTTGTTTCTTGATGTTATCCTTATGCTGATTTCTGAAGATGTGTCTTCTATTTACTTAATGTTACTCGTTTCTGATCTGATATTTAACCCAGTTTACTAAATTTGTCATTCAAGGCTTACATTTTTTATTTTTGGATATTCTTTCTTCTTCAGTCTGTTTAGTTTTGAAGGTCTCTGTCTTTCGTTTCCTGGAGAGTCCTTTGGTTCACATGTTGTTTCTGACACTTCTGCTCTCTGTTCTCACGGGTCTGCTTCTGCAGTTGCTCGATCCTCACTGGCGCTTGCTTGTGGTGTCTGTTCCTCATGTGTTCACTATTTTTTGATTGTGAACTCATGCTCTTTGGAACTTTATCTGAGAATTCTTTGAGGCCTGGATGGAAGTCACATTCTTCCAGAGACGATGTGTGTTTACTTTTACCAGAAGTCTGGAGACACTACAAACCCAGATTCACTTAAAACTAAATGTTCAGCCATGGCTTTTGGGGTCCCCTAGCCAGTGTGCATTTGGCTCCTCACGTCTCCAGATTTTTCCTTTCTTGTTCGCTGTGGAAGACTTCCCTTACGCCCTCACCATCTCCGGAGTGAACCAAGGTTTAAAAGATGTCTGTTGGTGTGATATACTTGCCGGGAAAATTTTGCTGGTTGTCTAGTTTGTCCTTTAGTTGGAAATGGAAATCTGTTTCAATTTTAAGTCTGACAGCCCTGTTTTCCATCAAGCAGGTTATATCTCCTTCAAGACGCGACACTCTGACTTCCTGTCTGTGGCATCTTCTCCAATCTTCCTACGAACACGAACAAAGCCATTGGTTTTCTTCTGGTTTAGCCTCAGCTCTTTGGCTGGGGAAACATTTTTTTCCCCTCAGATTGTTTCCTTCTTTTGACCCCCCAAGGCCATCTTCCTGCCATTTTCTTAGCCTTGGGGAGGGGTGTATTCTTGCTTGTCAAGCACTGGAAGACAGAACCTAAGGAAAGTTCTGCCTGTGAATGAACAGACCCTTTTTAAAAAAGCCATCTCAGATCAAAGAAAGATGGAGATGGTTTAGAGTTGCTAGACTTTTACTTTGCCAGTTGGGAATCTAACAGGCTGGGAGAAATGAGGAGGAGCCCAGAACCACAAGCACCTACCATAGGCTTTTCTGTGAGCTGAAGACGACTGTGTTCACCATGGCAGCCAGCAGTATCTAGCAAAGTCAGCCACAGGTTCTATCTAATGTCCTCCAGTGGAAGAATTTCCTAAGTAAAGCAGGATTGACCTTTTACACTAGGCCATCTGGGCAGGGATATTGCTTGGAGAAACTTCCTCCAGTGTTGATTGAGTAGACTCTAAAGTTTGTGGTGTTCAAGCATCTACATGAGAAACGCCAGCTTGCATTTGCAGAGAGAACAACGGCTTTTGGATCAGAAGACTGTGAACATTGGTCTAGCTCATGGCCCTCCTGTAGGCTCAGCAAGTAGAGAGGTAACTTGTGCTTAGGAATAGGCAAGAAGTTAGATGGTAGGTGATAAAGAATGACAGGTACACCTCTCTTCAAAAATGGGGAAAGCTTTATTGCTTGGAGCCTTGCTTCCCTGATGATGCATGTATAAACAAGAGCGGTACTCATGCCAACTTCTTTCCCCACTCTTTCAGGATAGCTCACTTACTTCTCTCATTTTCTGTCCCTGAATTCTTCTCACTTAGCAATATGTCCTCTGTGAGAGGACATTCTTTCCTATTGAGGTGATTTTTGCCTCTCCTTGTCCTGACCTAGCACTCATTTAGACCAAGGTCACTTTCTCCAGGGACAGCCTGAATTTCCTCTATTCCAAGTGTGGAGAGAATGCCTTATTGTGCTTCATGAGTCTCGGCAGCAATTTATCCCAAGACTTTGAAGTAGATGTTTTTTGACCAAAGCAATCAGTTATAGAGCATCGTTCACAAGCAAGGAGCGTTTCCAGAGGCTGTTTGTCTCTGAGCTACAAGCTACAAGGCCACACCTCTGACATTGAGAGCCAACTTTAACCATGTTTAGTGTGTGTGTGTGTGCACATGCATGTGTCATATGGAGGCTATAGGTCCATGACAGATATTTTCTCCATCATTTTTTTTTTTTGAGACAGAATCTCTCACTGAACCTTGTCTGGCCAGCCAGAAAGCCCCAGAGATCCTTCTGTCTCCACTAGCACCAGGATTAGGGGCACACTGCTATGCCCATCTTCTTACATGGCTCTAGGGATTGAACTCAGATCTTCATGCTTGTAAGACAAGCATTTACTGATTGGCCATCTCCCCAGGCCCCACATTCATAGTTTTATTCCTATATCTGTCATTCACTATTCATCCCTTATTTCTATACCTATCAGCTTAGGAAGATAGGTGTGGGTTTCCTAAGGACGTGCACTCACAGAATTAGGGATGCACACCGCTACAGACATTTGAAAGTTGCAGAATCTCCTGCCATTAACCATATCCCCTTTGTTCATGGTCCAGAGGCAGCCTGCTCTCCTTACTCGCATGAATTCTGTTTAGGTGTTTGATGCCTATCCTTGGTGCCATTTGGGTCTTCCTTGTGACTCATTTTCTCATTTTCTCTGAGCAAATACAAATCACCCATCAAATGACAAGTGAAGGCATGGGTGGGGTGGGGGTGAGGGGAGGGAAGTCGAAGCCACAATCTGTTAGCTATTTGGAGTAATTGGTTATTTGCTGTGTGTGCGGGTTGGGAAGCCCAGCACATACTTTACGGTCTCTCCTGTTACGGGGGCTGGAGTCACCCACCGATATTGGATCCTGGTTGCCGGAGCCCTTGGCTCGGGGCGCCTTTCCCCTGCTTGGCATTCCTGTGGTCTCCTCGGGGGTGCACCCCTCCTCCCTCTGTGCACACTGCAGGGGGGACAGCCTGGGGTGAAACGTCTGGCAGACTCCAGGCCCCCATCAGGGAGGAGGCAGCCCTAGCTCCTTCCAGCCAGCCCTCACTGTGCTAGCACCCTCCTCCCCAAAGGGGTATTTCCCCTGGCATGAGGGACCTACTTGCCTTCAGTAGGAATAAGACCTACTTGCCCTTCTTAGAGGGATATCCGTATCTTACCCTGACAACTGACTGTCCAGAAAGTGTACACCAGTATTTAGCATATTGCCTTCTTATCCTTCTTGGTCCTGCAAATGGCTAACTCCTTAGCCTGGGCACTTGGAAATTATGCAGTCCTCTGTGCTGAATACAAGGTACCTTTGGGGGCTCTTGATGAAGCTCCATCCCTCACCTCTTGTCTTTGACACATCTCTAAAGGAGTCAAGGCACAGGAAATCAGAACCAAGTAACACGTTCGATTTGAAAAGTTAACGTGATTTTGCCTATGAAACGCACACAGTAACTAGAAAGTGGGTTGACTTTGGCACAGAGCAAGCTCCCCCCAAATCCCTTTTAAATTGAATTTAAGATGGCTAATATTAGTGTCTGTAGTTTGACGGATGCTTCTGCAGTCCCGGGAAGGCCTTCAAAAAATAGTTTTTCTCTTAAGTAGTTTGCTGGAACTCTTGTTAAGCAAAACTCTACCCATAAGCAGAACGAAGGTTAGGTAAGCTCCCACGTCCCCCAGGCCCTGCTGGAACCATCGCAGATTCCAAATTAGAGATGTTGCTTTGCTTTCTTCATAGGATTGAAGACTCATCTGGAATCTTCTTTCTCTCAGCCCACTGAATAGATTCCATTCTCTCAGGCTTTCTGCATGATACCCTCAGGGAGCCAAGTTGTAGGCCAAACACCCAATTTAGTCTTCTGAATCTAGAAATGGCTAACAGCCCAGTTCCCTCAGCTCTCTCGCCCATGTGTCCAGAAACCTCGGTTTCCTCAGGCCTTTCATGCGTGTGGCCAGAAACCCAACTTCTCCCGGATATCTCACCCATGTGGCTAAAAGCCTGGTACCCTCAGGTTTCTCACCCATGTGGCTGGCAGCCTTGATTCCCTCCAGCCCCTCACGTATGTGACCAGAAGCCTGAGTTCCATGAAGGTCCCTCACCCATGTGGGGCACATGTCTCAAACTAAAAGTAAGCTAAAGAGTCTCTCTCTCTCTCTCTGTCTCTCTGTCTCTCTGTCTCTCTGTCTCTCTCTCTCTCTCTCTCTCTGTGTGTGTGTGTGTGTCTGTGTGTGTGTGTGTGTCTGTGTGTGTGTGTGTGTCTGTCTGTGTGTGTGTCTGTCTGTCTGTGTGTGTGTCTGTGTGTCTGTCTGTGTGTGTGTGTCTGTCTGTGTGTGTGTGTGTGTGTGTGTGTGTGTGTGTCTGTGTGTGTCTGTGTGTGTGTCTGTGTGTCTAGTGAGTCTGGGTTCCCTACCGAGTCATACTTATATGCTTAACAAGTCCAGTTCCCTGTAATCATCTCATATGGATATGGTCAGAAATCCTGGTTTCACCAGAGGCTCCCTGCTCATGTGGACCATGTATGTAAGAGACTGACAGATGGCCAGGCCCTGTCTTTGCTGAAGCTCATGTGTACATATTTACTGAGCCTTGAAAAACAATTCAGCACTTGAGCTAAAGACTTTTCTTCTCCCATCCTCTCCTGATTGAGCTCAAAGGCAGGATGCGTGGCATGGGAACTTGTCTGCAGACAAGAAGGCAACTCCAGGAAGTGTCAAGAAGAGGCTAGAAACCCAGCCTTTTACTTCATACTTGCTGTGAGTGTATAGAGTCCTTTTGAGTCATTAGTAGCCAAATGTGAGCCTTTGTCTGTGTGGTTTAGGTGTGTTGAGTGATTTAGTGTGCACAGGGAGAGGTAGGCTTGAAGTCATATCTAGGCTGTCAGCCTAAGAACATTAATGTTTGTGCTTGTGTGCTTGTGTGTCAGGAACTGATTTTCCTTGGTTTTTTATTTATTTATTTTTTTGACTTCAGAAAATTAATTGACACCCTGTCGTCATTTGAGCTATGAAGATGTCACACCCGAGTTAGCAAAATTGGGTATCAACACTAAGGGTGTTGACACTGTCAACAGTAACAGTTACCATGGTAACCAACACCAGGCTCAGACTATTTCTCAGACATCAACACAGAGTCTCACAATCCCCTGTTGTCTGGTTGACTGGAAACCATTTCTCCAAGAGAGGGATAGCTTTCTGTGTAGTCTGGGATGTTCACTTAAGCTCGTAAACAGTAGCCCATTGCTTCACTTAGAAGAGGGCAGGCGCTTCTTCATAGTGACCTCCAGCTTAACTTTATAACCTTTGTGGTGAATGAGCTTTTCTCTTTGACTCAAATGGATTTCCTGAGGGAGAGAAGCTCTGTCCATGAGTTGCAGCGGGAGGCGCGCGCCTGTCATTCCAACCACTTGGGAGCTTGAGAACTCGGCATTGATAGTTCCAGAGTAGCCTGGGCAACTTAGTGAGACCATGTCTCGAAATAAAAGTAAGATAAAGGTGTGTGTGGGGTGTGGGGTGTGTGTGTGTGTGTGGGTTCAGTGCTAGAGCACTTAACATGTGCAAGGCTCTGGGTGCCACCCCCAGTATCGGGGCTTCTGCCCTGACCCCCAGATCCCACTTCCTGACCATACAAGAAGAGTTAGGATTTTCACTGACACTCTTGCTTTCCATGGTTGTGAAAGGCGTCAGGCACTGGGGTGATGATGGGGAGTGCATGTTTGGACCACGCCATGCTGACTCAGGACTTTGAGGATTAGAGTGCTTGTTAGCCTGACTTAGTTGCTTGGTTCTGTTTGCTCAACAACTGAAGGCTGACTATTGGTTGAGATCCAAGAGACTTCGGTCTATGCCTTTCTCAGACTGACTTTTCTGGATGATGGAAAGATGAATGGCCTTGAACTCTGGGTGTAGGACAACACAGAGGCCGTGGCCAGACTTCTGGTTCAAGCTTCAGATGATGCTTTAGAAACCAGATGATACTGGTTAGTCTTTGCCTTTCTTCCTCCTCTTTGCTGTGGTCTTGTTAGTGCTTAGCTGTTACCAGATGACAAGGACACGCTTGCATTGGAGGCCATGGGACTAGTTCTCTCCCTTTGGGGAAGGGGCATTTCTGTCAGTGTTGGAGATTCAGCTGCTGGGGGTATGGGTAGGGGACATCTGGCTGAGACTTACAAGGCTCACCTTAAGGATGCGCTAACTTATTCTGCAACTTCCTTGGCAGGTGAAGGGAGAAGTGGGCTTAGGATGACTCCAACAGAAGCCAGGCTGGGGTAATGGCAGGAATGATATTTTCAAGCCATATCCGTGAATGTGTGTTAAAAATATCACTTTATTTTCTGTAAGTCAACTTAATCCCCCTTTTGAGCTCTCATTTTTTCCTAATGGCAGAAAATCCCTGGTAATCTTAGGCATTTTAGGTTTAAACTTAGTCACTTTGGGCTTACTATTCCCCTCCACACCCTAGAGTGGGGGGTAGTGGCTAAATTCTGGTTTGGACTTTCTTAATGTTGTTATTTCTCCTGGGAGGGAGGCCTGTTTCCCAGTATAAGTCCACCCTGGCATCTCTGGGTTCTTACTTTGGGACACATGGATCAGATTGTGTTTGCTGATATCTACTCTTAGTCCCCACAATCTGGTCAGGTCTCAGTCTCTGTCTGTCTGTCTGTCTGTCTGTCTGTCTGTCTGTCTGTCTCTTTCTCTCTCCTTTCCTTTTCCCTCCCACTCTTCCTCCCCCTCTCCTAACCTGCAGGTTTAGCTGTGGAGTGTGTGAGACTTTAATGTCCCATGCCACTCTGAGGTCTACAGGAAGTGCCAAGGACTCTTTCTTTTATTATATCCATGCAGCTTCCTGTCCAGTGCCCTGACACAGCCCCTCTGGAGACATCTGTTTAGCTAGATATTACCCAACCCTGTAGTTCGTGGAGGATGAATCCAGGAGAGAGTAAGGGTGGCTTGTCTGAAACTACCACACCTCTCTGGTTCTTGCTTCTGTACTCCTCTCCCTGCATGTCCATCTTTTTATTTGATGGAGAGGATCTGGTCAGACAAAATGCTTCCTTAAACCTACTTTTACTATTGTTTTCTGAGATAGGTTTCATAGATCCCAGGTTGGCTTCAAAGTCGCTGTGGAACTGAGGACAATCTTGAGCCCCTGATCCTCCTTCCTTGGGCTCCCGACTGCTGGCTTTACAGGTGTGCAGCAGCATGCTGGGTTTGTTCAGTGCTGGGGAGCAAACCTAAACCTTCATGCAGAACTAGACAAGCACTGTGTGAGCTGAGCCACATCCCCAGACCCTTAAATGAATAACTCAGTACCACATTATCTGTTCTTGGGTACTGGAAACCAAAGATTGTCACTCGTTTTCACCCATTATATACCTGTCAAATACTTGCTGAGATACAAGCTATGACCAGGACCTGCACTAAGAATTGAGACTGACCATGTGATCACAGGTTATGGGACTCTTCCCTCATGGAGAAGACACCCAACAATAAAGACCTAAGTGAGGTCTTGCTGATGTCTGATGGGGATCACTGCTGTGTAGACAAAGGGTTGAGGGTGTAGTTGTTGCTGGGAGGCAGCTGTAGTTTGCAACAGAGGGGACAGAAGAGAAAGGCTGTGAGTGTATCGGAGGCTTGAAGGGGAAGGAAGCGGTCGTGGATCCATGTTGTAGGACACAGTCCTTGGAGCAGAACAGATGCCGTCTTCATCAGCTCGGCTTTACCTGCCTGCCAGAGGCCATCAGGAGCGGGGCTGTTCACTCTTGATATTTCCTCACTGAATAGGGGCTGAGGAGGAGCCACTGGGCCCCCACCTAAGTCCTGCTGCTCCTCTTAGCCATGTGGATGCCATTCTGTCCTAATCACACAGTTCTTGGCAGTCTTGAGAGGTACTAGTATACACTTTGCTGAAGTTTAACTGAAAGGCCCGTGTGGCTACGAGGAAGCCATCATCCACACTGGGTGAAGACTTTCTAGTGAGGCTGTTTTGAGGTCACCCGTACTTCTGGATATGGAGTAACCTCCCATTCATGTCCTGTAAGTAATCTCAGGAACCTCACTGACTTCCCAGGGTGAACTTTGGTGGAAACACACTTTGGCTTGTAGTTGGGGTCTTCTGAGTAGGTGGTAGGCATTGCTGATTCCTCCTCTCAGGGTGATAGAAGTTCTTCAAGAGAAAGATAAGAGAGTGCTAGAAAAGCCTGGGGCCAAGAAGACTAGTATGGCCAGAAAAGAATAACTGGCAAGAGGGCAGAAGATGAGAGCAAGCTGTAGGAGTTAGGTGTGTGCAGCAAGCACCTATAGCCACTGAGCCACCTGTCAGGCCACACGCCACCTAATTCTTTCTTGCTTAGAACAAGTCCTTGTGATTTCTACTTTTGGCTTTAGTGTAAGCTTCTAAGCTGTGGTTGGTCAGTTATCTCCCTTTTCTAACAGTTTTGTTGAGATGTCTGGCCAACACAAGCCCTTATTTAAAGTGCACAATTTGGTGACTCCCCAGCCCCTTACCCCCATGTATTAAAAGAGTTATAGCAGCATCCCCACAGTCCATTTCAAAATATTTTGCTCACTGTAGAAAAGACACCAACTTCCTGAAGCCTGCAACTCTCTCCGGCTTTGGCAGTCTGCTTTGGGTTTCATTTTACGCAAATGCAATCTTGCAGTAAGTGGTTTTTGGTTATTAGCTTCTTTTGCTTAGCGCATTTTCAGGGTTCAATCCAGACTGCAGCATGCATCAATTTTTCATTTCTTTTTGTTACCATACACTGAACGGATAACATTTTTCAGAAGATAAACCTTTGGGTCATGCCCACCTGGCAGCCATTATGAAAAAGTCTGCTCTGAGCTTTCAAGTCCATGTTTTTGTATCATTTCCATTTCTCTAGGATGTGTCCCAGGAGCAGAATGGGGTTACGTGGAATGCACTGCTTGCCACTTTTCAGGATGGCCACGATGTTCCACAGTGTCTGCTATGTTTTATGTTCCCTCCAGCTTCTCCTATCTCACTGACACTGTATTACCATGTGTCTACTGTGTCTCTAAGGACAGCCACCCCAGTGTGTTATCTATTTCTCATTGTGGTTTTGGTTTGCATTTCCCTAATGACAGAGTGGACAGTGGCCATGTTTTAATTTCTGATTGGCCGCTGTGTGTTTTCCCTGGAGGAATGTGATCTTAAGACCATTGCCCACTTCTAAAGATTTATTTTATTGTTTTATTTATGTATCTCTGTGTAAGCTTGTGTGCACCATTCACATGTAAGAGTCTTAGGAGATCAGAAGGCACCGGCTTCATTCCCTGGAACTGAAGTCGTAGGTTCTGAGGGACCATGTGAGGGTTTGGGTGTAGACTTGAGTTCTCTATAAGGGTTGTATGATTTTTTTTCCTGAGACAGAGTAGCCCTGACTGTCCTGGAACTCATTCTGTAGACCAGGGTGGCCTCTAACTCAGCCTCCCAAGTGCTGGGATTAAAGGCATGTAACACTTCTGCTTTGCTGTAGTCTGAAATTTTTAACTGTTGAGCTCTCTTTGCCCATTTTGGTATTAAAAAAATTCATTGAGTTGTGTGAGTTCTCTACAAATTCTAGTTACAGGTTCTTATCAGATGTATGATTTGCAAATATTTTCCTCCTCTCCTGCCTGGTGTTCTCTCCCTATTCTTGATAGTGTCTTTTGAAGCCTGCTAGTAAGTTGAAAACAGTGTACTGTGGAGGGTTGGTGAGATAGCTCAGTGGGTAAGGCACTTGCTGCATAGTCCTGGGGAACTGAATTTGATTCCTGTAACCTAGGTGGGTAGAGGAGGAAGGAGAGAACCAACTTAACAATGTCGCCTTGAAATCTATTGCACTCATCCTTTCCATTCCCCACTTCTCAATCACACACTAATAAATAAACACTTAAAAATCTCTCAAAACCAATTTTCAAAAAGTTATTCAAGGAATACTTCTAAACAACAACCACAACAACAACAACAGCAACTCTATCTCTATCTCTCTGTCTCCCTCCGTCCCTCCCTCCCTCCCTCCCTCCCTCCCTCTCCTTCCCTCTCTCTCTCTTCTGTGCTGTACAACAAAGAATAATTTATTCTTTAAAGACTGGTAGAACTTTCTTCCAAACAAAACCCTCCTGGCTTGGTAGCTTCCTTGAAAGGTATTTTTTGAAATTGCTTCCTATTATTTTTGCACTGATACTGGCATTCTTTTTTTTTTTTTTTTTGAAAATCTTCTGGATCTTTCAGAATTTTGTCATCTTCCCCACAATGTCTTTTTATTTCCAATGTGTGTGTACTCTTTGAAGTCAGTTTGATGAATGTGTGTCTCCTTTTCAAGGGGTTAATTATCAGTTGCAACATTCCCCTTTCTGATATGCCATTCCCTAACAACTTTAGTTTAAATTTATGTTTTATATTTTGCTTATAATTTTCCTGCTTTTTTTCCAATTTCATAAATTATCAGGTTATTTATTTTTATCCTTTTGTATAAAAGTGAGAACATTTCAGATTAAGTTTTCCATGCATGCGGGCCTGTCTGCAACCTGGGTGTCTTGGATTTAGTCTTGGCGTTCTCTGACTCAGTGGGGTTATAAGAATATGTCTTTAAATGTCTAACAGCCTGGGATTTTCATTTTATCGTTTCTTATTAACTTTAAGCTTTATTGAACGGTCAGAGAGGTGACCACCGTGAGTTTATTTCTGAGTTTTTATTGAGCTTTGCTTTTGGCTTTTTCCCTCCTAAGAGCTGCAAGGGTGCCAGAAATAAAGGTACACTTCCTGTTTCTAGTTTTCACAAAACCTATTTGGGTGTCACTGTTGATGGTATTATTACCCTCTGTCTCCTAGCTACTCCACCTCTGACCCCTGCCGTGTCTGTGTGTGTGTCTGTGTGTGTGTGTGTGTCTGTGTGTGTGTGTGTGTGTGTGTGTGTTTAAAGATAGAGAAATATATACTATCTTTTCCACAACTCTGTGTTTCTGTCTTTTCTTTGTACAAAATACACTGGTTGGGTGCCTGACTTAGGAAGAGCTGAACAGCTAACTAGGGTTGCAGTCTAGCGTCTCGTACCTAAATCAGTGTGTTTGTCTCTGTGCTCCTGTGTGTTCTCTGTGGGTTTTGTCCAGTACATGGATGACTCGGCATATCTATCTCTGTCGAATGTGACCATGTAAACATTGTCTCCTGTGTGCTGGTCATTGTGTGTGTTCAGTGTGAGTCTGCATGTGTGTGTGTGTGTGTGTGTGTGTACGCGTGCGCGTGCTTACACACGCACGTGCTACAGCAACTCTTGGAATTGCTCTGTGCCATTGTCTTCTGAGCACTGTAAGTCCTGAGGTTCTGCCTCTCTGCACTTTGGGCCTTCTGACCCTGTGTTTTCTTTTGTGGCTGCAGAAGATCCTCCTGGTAAGTGACAGCCCATGCTGACACTCATTCTTTGCTATCTGGGATACCTATTGGGGACACTAGGACCGAACTTCCAGGATGGACCTATGGGTACCTCTGGTATTCTTACTGCCTTCTTGGGCCCTTGGCCTGCCTGGTCCATTCAAAGGAGGGAACTCAAAGGGTTTGACTTAGAGGAAAACTAAGCGTTTTTATGTTTAATGACAGAGACTCAGTTCACCACACAGATGAATGCAGCTTCTGGGAAAGGTCCTACTCAACCTTCAGTCATAGTTCCAGAATGTTCTCTATAGACATCTTGTTCTTAGCTCTTCTCACTAGACTGGCTGGGTTTCGTCAGGAGAGGCAGGTTTCTGGGGCAGACCCTTCAGGGCACTTGCAGATTTTCTAAGGGAGAGGCACACCCTCCACAGCCCTTGGGGAAGGACTGAAGCAAGAGCTGAGCTAGAAGGTGTGGATGGAGGTTTGTGGGACAGGCAGTGGGCCACTCCCAGTGAATATGACTGATGAAGACAGAAAGGGCAGAGTGAGGTGTCACAGTTTCCTGTCTGCAAGCTTAGCTCCCCACACTTAATGGCGTCTTGTGAATGAAGTCATGTAGCAAATGCTTGTTGATCTTCAGGGACTCTACGTGATTCCACCTTGAGAAATCCATGTTCTGATTCCCGCTGCAGAAAGCAGAGTGGTGGGATGCTCTGGCTCTACCTTATCAGAGAGTGTATTCTTTACATTCTCCCTGCAGAGAACTCTGCATACCCTGGACCTCAGCCAGTTTATCCCTGGGTTGCCACTGTGGTTATGCCTGCTTCATAGAAAGACAAGAAAGGCCCAAGTGCCTGATGGAAAGCAGGAGTGGGGGTGGAGTCAGGCCTGAGCCTCAGTTTCTCAGCACCATTAAATTGTCTGAATGGCCTTTGCCCCAGAGAAGCAGAGGTTTCTGGCCCCCTGTTTGTTTGTTTGTTTGTTTGTTCATTTGTTTGTTTTTCAAGACAGGGTTTCTTTTTGTAATAGCCATGGCTATCCTGAAACTCACCTCCTAATTATAATTACTTGCAGGCAAGCCTTAGGATCCAGGTCAGCCTGAAACCTTAAGAGGAAAAATCCCATTCAGAAGGCCTTGATTGGCAGGTGGTCTCCTAAACCTTCTCTGTCTTTCTCTTTGCTCAGGAGGAGGAGTTCATTGACTGGTGGAGCAAATTCTTTGCTTCAGTCGGGGAGAGGGAAAAGTGTGGTTCCTACCTGGAGAAGGATTTTGACACCCTGAAGGTAAGACCACTCTCCAGAATGCACCCCCAGCCTAGTAGTTGTCAGGTTCAGAGATGAGCAGCGGGGGATACAGCGGGAGACAGAGATGTTCTCATGAGACTGAGTCTAATGAGCAGTCAACCACCCCACTTCAAAGCATGGGCTTAGAATGTGGGACAGTTGACAGTACTAAAACGATGGCTGTGGCATGAGCTCTGTAGAGCACTGGCCAGCATTTGCAGGGACCTAGTTTTAGTTCTTGGTAGCAAGGGGTGAAAGAGAAATAGAACACATTGTGAGATGGCTCATGGGTAAAAGTGCTTACCACCATGACTGATAACCCAAGTGTGAGTCCCTGAGCACACAACATAGAAGTCCATGTGTGTGCTAAGGCATGAGTGTGTGTGTGTGTGTGTGTGTGTGTGTACGCAATCAATCATCATCAATCAAAAGACCAAAAAGGGAGAAAATGTTGAAGCATTTATAGGTGAAATAATATTTAGTGTTTGGTTTAAAATGCTGCTTCAACTTTCTCTCCCCAAACAAAAAAGGAAAGTGAGGGCTTCCTTCCACAGATTTTCAAAGTGAAGAATTTCTGAAATGGTGAATCACAGATGTTTCTAACCATGGTGGTGCTGAGGGGTTGTGGTGCCCTTCTCTTGTTTTTGGGGTGCTTTGGAAAACTCTTCTGCAGTAGAACTTCTGTAGTGGGATCAAATGTGAAGGTCCACTGAGAATAAACCTCTGACCTCTAAGCTATGAACCCCACAAGAGAGAAGCTACCTCTCTTGCAAGTATAATTAAGATACTAAACTTTGTTTCTGTGGATAAAAACAGAGATGTGTCCTCCAATGTCTGGTATTTTGAGAAAATTCTACAAATATAATTATACCTTTTCAAGGTAGACTAGTTTTTATAAAGATAGTTAAAGATGACTCAAAAATTGTTCCCCAAGGTGTCATGTGGTTTCCACTGTAGGGTGGCCAGTTACCTCCAATACATATAATATATGATTTTTTAATGTTAAGTATGGTTTAAATATGGCATGGGATACACACGTACCTGAAAATGATTTCCTTTTTATCAGAGTCTTGAGTACAATCATATGACTTATAGCATCTCTTCTGGACTCTAAATGAGGGCGAGTTTGTACCCCACAGCTTCTTCATGGCTAGATGAACAAGTACAGGGCACAGGCTAGGAGATGGGGGTGTTGTCAAAAGACTGGACTAGAAAAAGGTTCAGCTAGTTGGGGTGGGGCAGGCTGGGCCCTCTGCCTTTGGAGTCCTCTAGGTGGGGACTCTGGGGGTAGTTTCACAAAGTGGCCATGTCCTTCAGTTCACTGGAGTCTGCCTGGTGTGCTGTGCCCGTTGTCCTGGCTGGCCTTCCTGAAGGCTGCAGGAGCCCAGCAGCACCTTAGGCAGCAAGTACTTCTGGCTCTGTGGCTGGGTGTATGAGGCTGGGCAGACAGACAGAACTATTTGTACACCAGGAAGAAAGTTTGGCCACTTAGGTCTGGCATGTGGTACTGTGGTCATGCCAAGAAATGTGACAAAGGAAGCAAGGGTGAGGATATCTGCCAGGGTGGCCAAAGGCCCCAGCCCCTCATTCCTCAGGAGGATGCCGGATGCAGAGCTGGCCCTCAGCCTCCAGCTTGACCTCTCCGAGGAGGTCTCCAACGGCTGCCAAGTGAGCAGAGGCTCTCCAGAACAAAGGCATCCGAACTATTTCTAGGGGGAAAACTAGACCTGGAAGGAATGCTGGTCCTTTAATATCAGAAAATGGAAGAAAACCACCGCTACCAACAACACCAGCTTATCGTATGGTAGAGAGAAGATGCACATAGGTAGAGAGGGAGAAAACAACAGCTGTACGTTGCAATCACTAGCAAAGGGGGTAAAAGCTCATAGCCTGAGTAGCAAAGAAATTATAGTGTACAGCAAAAATGCATTAAAATCAGAAATCAGAAAGAATACAGGAAAAGTGAAGAACATTAGCTTTTCTAATGAACAAGAATGGATCAAACTCTCACGCTAAGTGATAAGGACTTTTAATCTACACTAAAAGTCAAAATTCATTGTACTCTCCTTAAAAGACACTTTAAAAAAAAAAAGAACAGAATGACTGGGAAAACACCAAGCATTTTAGGAAGCAGCACTTTGGGAGACATAGTAATCAGGTAACTTTAAAGAGGAATCTGGTAGAATTTAAAGTAAAAAGCAAAGAACAAAAACAATGTTTTTTTTCTTTAATAAAAGATGGATTTCCCAAGTAAAGGCTCTCAGAACTTTGAAATGCTCAGGGAAAAAAATAGTTAGAAATATGTAAAGTAGCATCTTCTTCTCTTTTTGATATCATTTATTTAATGTATATGAATACACTGTAGCTGTTTTCAGACACACAAGAAAAGGGCATCAGATCCCATTACAGATGGTTGTGAGCGATGATGTGGTTGCTGGGAATTGAACTCAGGACCTCTGGAAGAGCAGTCAGTGCTCTTTACCACCGAGTCATCTCTCCAGCCCCAAAGTAGCATCTCATAATGACAGATATTAAAGTTGAAGAGGAAAATTTAATGTTGCTACCTCTTTAACCAAACAGACAATAGATAATAATAAATAATAAAACCAAGCTAAGGCTTTTTTTTTTTTTAAAAAGCTACAGCTAGTTAAGTTGCAGTTTAATATAATGCTAAATTTACAGCTGTGAAGCAGGAAACAAAAATGATAAAAAAGGAAGACAATGGTAATAAAAAATAAAGAATACATTTTCCTCCTCCAGCTCAAAGAACATTTACAAAGCCCGATCACAAATTAAGTTAGTAGTAAGTTACCCAAGACAGAACTCAGTCAGGACATATTAAAGTGCAATAAATGGAGAAATTAATAAATCTAAACAAAAAGTCCATCCAGTTGGAAATCTACAAAGTATTTCATTCGGACTCCCAGTATGAGCGCGCCTGCATAAGTCAGCATTTCTCCCCTTTTCTCTTGGAAATCATTCAAACCCACAAAATCCATTTTTCAGAAAAGCTGGAAACAAATAAAAGCCGCAGACTCCAAAATATAAGTCAGGGCTGCTCAAGGACAATTGAGATTGGGCAGAGGCCACAGGACATGAAGGATGATGGTAGCTCGTGTGGGCAGGGGCTCTCACAAAGTCCAGTGAAACTGTTCTTCCAAATGGCAGAATGTTAGTAACCACGTCAGACAGGAGGTGGATTTTCATTATAGTTTCAAAATGAAGTGCCTGCAACACAAAGTAGGGAGTATGCCCCTTGTTTCCAACGCTGCAGGAGTTTGAAGGCAGGTCAAGCTGACTACAGAAGCCTAAACCTGGTTTGATTCACAGGAGCTGGGAAGGTGGAGCGACATGGAGGAGCCATGTCTGTAGGAGGCCGTGTGCCTCCATAGTGGGAAGGAAGGAAATAGCCAGGCTGGGAAAAGCCAACTCACTTAGTGGTTAGTAAATGTAATTGCATAGCATTAATCCAAAATTACAAAGTGGAAAAAAAGAAGAGAAAGTAGAAATCAAACCAATAAAAGAGAACATGTGCCTACCAGACCTGTCTTCCCTGGGAGCAGAGGAGAAGAAATGTTCTGGTGTGAACCTTTTAGAAAGGAAATTTTGAATGTGAAGCATGAAGGAAGGAACCCAAGAGAGGACAAGATCCATGAACCGGAAGGACTCTGTCAAAACAGAAGAAAGCATAATCTTGAAAATGTGAACAGATATGGGCATAGATATGGTAAGAAAAGAAAACAGGGAGAAAATGTCCTGAGAAATACAGAGAAAGTGACTGATGTGTTAGTTAGGGACAGGAGACCAGACACTGGTATGATCAGTCTTTGAGGATGACACCTCAAACAGTGAAATTAAACAGAAAAACATGTAATCACTTAGTCCATTCACCGTCATGAAACAACACTTGAACCTACGGTTTGAAAAGGTCCATTGTGAGTGAGTGATCCAGACTGGTCAGCTTCAGATATAGTCTAGACTAGGATGCATTTTATATATACTTCAAAGATGAGAAGGAATTCTTTAGGTAATCAAACCTATTGTTCCCACGGCCCCGAAAATACCAAAGCCATTTAAAATAGAAAACAAATCAAAGTAACTTCAGTTTTCATGACTATAAGTCCAGAGACCCCTAAACAGCACACACAGTATTGTCAGTGACACACAGGGGACAGGATCTCAGGGTTAGCCATGCCGTCTGCCAAAACAGCCTGCTGGTGAAGAGGTTCAGTATGGATGGATCCTGGGACCAACCAGCTGGAACTTGGGAAGAGCACAGCAGAGGAAGGAGTGGTGATCACATTGTCCCCTGGAACCAAAGTGAAGACCTCGGGGGGTTCAGGGTAACAAGACCATGGAGACATCATTCTCATTGAAGATGAAGAGAGTAACCATGCTATAAGCTAGAAAGCTGAGAGGCACAGGTACATTAACTGTCGTGTTGTAGAATAAATGCAGCTCTTTGGTCAAGTTGGAAAATTATGTATATGGGTAGATTCTAGGCACACAGTATCAAGGTAAACACCGGGGAGGAGAATCTTACCTAAAACTGGGTGATGGGGGAAGAGGAAGAAGAGGAAGAGGAGGAGGAGGAGGAGTGGGAGGGGGAGGAGGAGGAGGAGGGGGAGTGGGAGGGGGAGGAGGAGGCGAATGGGGATGAGGTGGGGGAACACACCATGAAGGAATTTTAGGAAAACAAATAAAGTAGAAATTCACATGACTATCTGAATCTAAAGTGTATGTAAACTTTCGACCCAAACTATCTGCCACATCAGCGCACACAGTACCAGCCAGTCATTATAAAGTTTTCCTTCTACTGCTGTTCCTCCCTCCCCCTCTTTTCCTTGTAGAGGCCTTGCTGGCCTGGAATTCACTATGTAGATCAAGCTGGCCTCAAACTCACAAAGAACCACCTGCCTCCTTGCCTCCCCAGTGCTGGGATTAAAGGTGAACACTACTGTTACTCAGCTTGCACTTAACAAACAAGCAAAACACAAAATTTGACAAGAGGAGAAAATAAACCCAACTTGTTGAATATTAAGGAGGCTGCAATGTAACACTAGGCTTTGAACTTTAATTAGAGACAAAGCAGCCATTTTTAACCTTGAGAACTCATGTTAATTATAAGAGATTGGAAGGCAATTGAGCAGTGGAATCTGAGAACAAATAGAAGAGTTTTGTTTGTTTGTTCTGTTTGTTAGTCTGAGACAGGGTTTCTCTGCACAGCCCTGTCTGTCCTGGAACTCCCTCTGTAGACCAGGCTGGCCCTGAACTCATGGAGATATGCCTGCCTCTACCTTCTGAGTGGTGGGATTAAAGGTGTACACCACCCCTGCCCTGCCTTGTGTAATCTTAATCCCTTAAAAAACGTTCACTTTTGGGAGTGTCAGATAATTTGAAATTTTGATTAATCTGAAACCTCACACTCTAATAGACTAATAGACTAATACACTAAGATACTAAGACACAGTAGTCTTCCCCCTCTCCCTTCTCTGGGGTTTTCTTTCCATTTCATCCCTCCTCCACCCTTCAACCCTGCCCTTCTGTTTGCTTTTGTTCCTCTGTTAATTTTTGAGCCCGTCAAATGCACCATTTTCTCCTCTGCCCCTCCCCCTTTCCTTACACTGTCTTGTTTCTCTCTTGTTCTTCCCCTTTTGTCTCCCTACTGTCTCACTCTTGAGCGGTTTTTCCCATCCCCGTGACAGGTCTATGACACACAGCTGGAGAATGTGGAGGCTTTTGGAGGCCTGTCCGACTTTTGTAACACCTTCAAGCTTTACCGGGGCAGGACCCAGGAGGAGACAGACGATCCATCTATCATTGGAGAATTCAAGGTCTGGCTCTGGTTTGGCCTACGACTGTGAGGTTGCAGCAGTAGCTGAACAGAAAAGGGTATTGGCAACAGTGGCCATGGTGTTGCTGTTGTTATCCTTGGGGGTGGCCTTGTGGATGACACAGAATTGAATGGTGGTGTGGGATGGTTTGGGGGCTACATGGTCTCCATGGTGACGGTACTCAGAAATGAGAGGGATGGTTCAGTTGGTAACTGTGTTATCGACCATGGTGACAGAAATAAAAATCTAGTCCCCATTTCTTTTAGGGTCTCTTCAAAATTTATCCCCTCCCAGAAGATCCAGCCATCCCCTTGCCCCCAAGACAATTCCATCAGCTGGCTGCTCAGGGTCCCCAGGATTGCTTGGTCCGTATTTACATCGTCCGAGCGTTTGGCTTACAGCCCAAGGACCCCAATGGCAAGGTAAACATTCCTGGAGCCTTTGGTCTCCTGAGAACAGTTGCGAGCCTGTCTTGCAGAAGGCAGACAGAGTTTCTGTCCCAGGAAGGCCACAGTAAACCAGGGAACCCAAAGACGGTTGCAGAGCTGTGTGGGAGCTGGGGGATGTGTGTGAGGTCAGGGAAGGCTAAAGTCTGTTTGGGTTTCTGGAAATATGGGGAAGCCTTGAAGGAAGGAAGAACAAGGGCCCTTATGGGCACATGACTGTTGGTAGGTTGGAGAAAAGTTGGGCTTTAAGAGGGGCTTGGAGCATAGATGGAGGTCTGAAAGCTGACTGCTTAACCATCAGGTAGAACTGGGTTATAGCACGTGGTAAAGTGGGGCAGAGGTTCAGGCTGAGCCTGGTAAGGTTTAAGAGCTGGGTAGGAAGAAGTATTGGGAGGGAAGGAACAGAACTGGTGACTTCTCTGGGCCATGGGGCTGGAGGCAGAGGGTAGCCAGGAAGGTCTGTTGTGCTAATGTTGATAGTCTGTTGATACTGATTTTGTAAAAAATATTTTTATTATTATTTTATGTGTATGGGTATTTTGTGTGTGTGTACCACATATGTGTCTGGTGTCCACAGAGGCCAGAAGAGTGCATCACTGGATTTTCTGGAACTGGAGTTAGAGACAGTTGTGAACTGTCATGTGGGTGCTGGGAATAACCTGGGTCCTCTGGAAAAGCAGCCAGTTCTTGATCTCTGAGCCATCTCACCTGCTCACAAAATACCATAGTAAACATCACCTATCTGGGTTACTGAGTTTTAGATCTTCCCTTAAATTTCATGTCGAAAGCAAGAGAAAGAGCTTAGTTCTGGTCAGAAATGGAGGAGGGGAGCCTAAATGGGAAAAGCTGGCATACAGAGAGGCTTGGAAAGGGAGGGAGAAGAGCAAGGCAGGAGTAGGCTGTTGTAGTTTAGAGGTATAAGCCTGGGCCCTTCCTTGTCCCCTTAGATAGATTTAGGCTCCATATGTGCCCCCAAGGTTGGGAGTAGAAGCTTGGTATCCCATACCCACCGTGGTCCTGCCTTTCAGCAATGAAAAGTTACAGGCTCCTAAGGGCAATGATGGCTGTTTAGCCTGAGCAGCACAGATGGCCTCCAGGATATGCCTGTCATCCTGGCTTGTGTTCTTGAAGCCTTTATGGCACCATGCTAGCCCTTGTTCCTCTCTTATGTCATACTCCTGCAGGACTGTGGGAATGCTGCTGCTTAGCGGTACCATCCAGAAGACAGGCCCAGGCTATTCTAGGTGGGCAAAATGTGTCCCTGTCTGTCTCCTTTCATCTTTGGAAATGGGACACTTAAAAATAAAGAGGACCCCAACCTGGCCAAGGAATAGATGGTCTTGTGTGTATGAGGGTAGGGTTCCAACAACACCTAGCTTTCTCTGTGTGCCAGTGAGTCAGGAGTAGAGGACATGCAGATGTCCCTTCCTACTGCTAGGGATAAGGCTAGAAGACATGTCCAGCCATAATGTGTGACAGGGTGAGGTATGTTGTGAGATACATGTGATAAGGTATGTTATGATGTGGTGTAGTCTGGGTATGTGTGATAAGGTATGTTATGATGTGGTGTGGTTTGGGTATATATGATAAGGTATGTTATGATGTGGTGTGGTTTGGGTATGTATGA
>JANHMN010000008.1:21013377-21046961 GCA_030674055.1 Rhabdomys pumilio
ACACCCATGCATATACACCCATGCACACATACTCATGTATGTACACCCATGCATATATACCCATGCACACATACCCATGCATATACACCCATGGACACATACCCATGCATACACACCCATGCATATACACCCATGCACACATACTCATGCATATACACCCATGCACACATATCCAAACATACATATTCATACACACCTGTGCACACATGCCCATGGACACATATCTATGCACACATATGCACACACCCTTGTGCACACACATGTGGTACATACAGAGGGAGTGGAGGAGGGGTGGGGTAAGGGACTGCTACTTGGTAGCTGAGAATTTTCACCTGGCAGTTCTGAGGGCCAGTTGCAGGTGTTGGTTAGCCATTGGGGCAGCACTGCTCTGCCATCCATGGTAAGAAAGGAAAGCTGGGTGGCTTGTGTTGGGGTCAGGGTGGGGCTTAAACAGAATGACTTGTTGAGGTTACAGGCAAAGAGGGTCGTTGGCCTGGTGGAAGAAGGGAGAGCTCACAAGGATCTTCAGCGTGCAGAGGAGACACACATCTGGGGAGGAAGAGAAGAAAT
Organism: Rhabdomys pumilio; assembly: GCA_030674055.1. Classification (NCBI taxonomy): domain Eukaryota; kingdom Metazoa; phylum Chordata; class Mammalia; order Rodentia; family Muridae; genus Rhabdomys; species Rhabdomys pumilio. The sequence goes on from JANHMN010000008.1 coordinate 21,013,948, forward strand.
CCCCATGCAAAGGATGGTTGGAGATAGGAGGCAGGAGGAAGGGCTCAAGCAGAACAGCAGAGGGCAGCAGGCCTAGTGGGCACTTCGAGGGGTGGGTTCTGAGAGGCAGGCGGAGCTTGCCCACTGTGGGGCACTGATTAGCTGGTCTGAAGGGCAGGGTGAGGTAGTCTAGAGCAGGGACTGCAAAGGCTGTGGGCTCCCAGGCTCTGCTGCAGAGGCAGCCCTCTGCCATGAGGTTTGGGGCTCCTGGCAGGCAGGGAGGCCCTCCAGGGACCCCATTAACCAGACGAGACTGTCATAAAGTACAAGGTCTCCTTTCATCCCCCCTTTTTTGAACCACCGCTGTTGTTCAGCCTTATTTCCCACCTGGAGCCCAGCACACCCACTGGGGCCTGCCATGCAGGCAGGCCCCCACCCTGCAAATAAACAGCTAGTAAAAGGGCCCAGGCCGGGAGCATAATGAGCGCCTGGGACCTGGGGGGCTCATTCCCCAGGCTGAGCCCCTGACCAGCTGCTCCCACCAGGGGCCGTTTGAACCTCGGGCTCATTACTGAGCCTGTAAACCACCAGCTTGCTGAGGAATGGAGGCTGCTGGCAGCCCTGCAGGCAGCCTGGAGCTGGCTGTAAAAGCTGGTTAGAGGAAGCAGGCACCTGCAGGAGGCTGGGCCAGGCAGCTGAGCAACAGAGAGGGGTAGCTGGGGCCAGCTTTCCTTCCATGCAGGCTGAAGCTTAGGCTATGGGGCTCTGCATGATGGCTACACTTTGTGGACAGTGGCCATGTTCTCCCCTTAGGAAGCTTGGTGGGGTGTTTGTAACTGTGGTGGCCAGGATGTTCACGGCAAGTTTAACAAGTATTTGTTGTTGCTGTTGTGACTCAGTACCAGATAGAAATATGAGGGATGAAAGGTTTCTTTTGGCTCCTGGTTTAAAGAGAGACAGTCCATCAGGGTGGGAAGGCACAGAATTGGAACTCCATAGTCACATGGGGAATGTGAAGTGACTGCTAATATCTCTCCACAGAACAGGAAGCAGGGAGTTATGGGGATGCTAGTACTTAGCTGTTCTCCTCATTTCTCCCTATATATTCATTCTGGGAACTCAGCCCATGATGTCTTCTGTAATGAGGTTGGGTTTTCCCTCTGTTAAGCCTTGCTGGCAACACTTCTAGACACGCTTCTAAGTGTGTTTCCTACTTTATTCTAAAACTGTTAAGTTAACAATGAAGATCAACCATTTCCATGACATTGGGGACAGACACTTTTGTGGTGAATTGGACTATCCAGCTCTCATCCAACAGCTTGTACCAGGAGATACGGGTTCAGGACTCAGGTTAGCCCCACAAGGTATTTCCCTATACATGCCACCTGCTCAGGTAGAGCCACGGTGAACAGAGAAGTCCAGTGATTTTTTTCCCTCAAGTTGTGAATGGTTAGACCCATGGGCCAATTCACCCCCACACCTCCCAGATAGACTGGTTCCAGAAGGGGCTGACCTGTGGGCTATGGGAGACACGCCATGAGGGGCACTGCTCTTCTTTCAGCAGAAGGACACTTCTTTGCAGGCTCTGGAGGTGGATGTGGGCTGGAGAAGTGGGAAGGAGGATCTGGGGACCTGCCTCAGCTTCTTATAGTAGCGTGCCTTGCTTCCTTCCAGTGGCAGCTAAGGTTGCACCCTGATGGTCTCTGCCAGCTCACATGTCCCAGAGACCACATGTACAAAGCCTACTTTAGGGCTGGGAGCAGGACCCTGGAACCTGACCATCTGGGTTTGAATCCCTGCTTGCCACTCTGTATTCTGTACCCTTGGATACTCTGTGTGCTTTGGTTTCTCAGCTGAAAGTTTGCCTCTCCGTCTTAGGTTGTTGGAAGACAGTTCAGGACTCAGCTTAGGAAATGGTGCCACCCACAATGGGTTGTGTCCTTCCTGTATCAATGAACAATTAAGATAACCCCTAACAGACATGTCACAGGCCAATCTCATCTACACAGTAGTTCCTCAACTCCAGGTGTTAAGTTTCAGGTGATTCTAAGTTGTGGAAAGTTGCCATTAAAACCAACCATCATGCCAGGCAGTGGTGGTGCACGCCTTTAATCCCAGCACTTGGGAAGCAGAGGCAGACAGATTTCTGAGTTCGAGGCCAGCCTGGTCTACAGAGTGAGTTCCAGGACAGCCAGGACTACACAGAGAAACCCTGTCTCAAAAAACAAAACAAAACAAAAAATAAAAGAAAACCAACCATCACACCCCTGAACAGTGCCGGGTGCTTTCTAGTCCTCCTGATAGGACCTGGCCTGGGTATTACCCTCAACGATACACCACTCCACAACCTCTTTCTTGTAGCTTTACAAGTTAGAGGGATTTCCCTGTTTGCAGTCCTGGACAAACCTTTCTAACCTTGCTTCTCTGATCCTCCTCTGGGTCAGGATGCCTTCTGGAGACTCGACAAGACAGAGAGCAAGATCCCAGCACGTGTGGTCTTCCAGATTTGGGACAATGACAAGTTCTCCTTTGATGACTTTCTGGGTAAGCCTCCTGTCTATCACTCACTGGGTCCTCAGCATAAGTGACACATGTAGCACCGCAATGCCAGCGAGATCAGGGTGATCCTGGAGCGGGTCTTCAGCAGAGATGACCTCTGAGCCACGCAAATAGTCGGATTCAAGAAGAATGGGGACAAGGGTAGAAGCCATGGCAGGGCTATGCTGTCCCTCACAGCTGCCTGGCCTCATTTCTAACAGGAAGGTTCCAAAGGTCCCAGACCATAACAGTATAGCAATACAGAGTCAAAAAATTGTGGAAATCAGATCACTTCTTATCCTTGTGCCCCAGAGATTGTCCTTATGATTAGAGCTCAGCCCAAGAAGCCATATTGGGGCATGGAGAGCTGGGCTGATGGGTAGGAGTGAAGACAAGGACATTGTATGTGGTGTGCTAGCATGGAGTGCTGCGGGAGAAATAGGTTAGTAACCTATCTCTTACCCTTAGTAAAAGGTAGGACAATTAGTGCTGAAACATGGTCTGTCTGTACATGGGATATTGTTCATACACACAAAGAAAAGAGGTGCTGCTCCTGACTCCATCTGGTGGGCCTTGAAAATGTGCTAAGTGACAGAAGCCAGCAGAGGAAAGACAAGTACCACACAGGTCCACATCTGTGGGATGCCCACACTTGACAGATCTAAAGAGGGCCACACTTAGCCGATGTGGCCTCTACACACACACACACACACACACACACACACACACACACACCCCACAGAAAAGTAGATTAATGGGACATGGGGAGGCAGTGTCTAATAGAAAGATAGGTTTCTCTCTGGGTATGGGAAATGTTCTAGAATTAGGGAAGTCTATGGCTTCACAATTCTTGACTCTAGATTTAAACATGCTCAGAGTGGTGAATTTTTTAAATTGAAGATTTGTTTTTATTTTATACATATGAGTATTTTGTCTGCATGTATATGCACCATGTCCATGACCAGTGCCCACAGTGGCCAGAAGAGGGCATCAGATCCCCTGTAACTGGAGTTACAGTTGGTTGTGATTCATCATATGGACCATCCCAACACCCATTGGTGATTCTTTTTCATGGTTTTGGGATGTGTTCATTTTTTAAATTATTGTTCTTCAGAGATTTTATATTTATATATTAAGTTTTTATATATTATATTTATATATTATATAAATATAATATATTTATATATTAAGATTTTATAATATATATTATATAATATATATTTATATATTATAAATATAATATATTATATTTATAAATATATATTTATATATTTATATTTATATATTATATATTATAATATATATAATAATATATAATTTATATATTAAGGATACAGATTACATTGCATATAATTCTTACCATTTTAAAAAATATTTACTTTTTAATACATATCTCTGTAGGTTTTTACACATGAGTGCAGGTGCCCAAGGAGTTCAGAGGCATCTGCTTTTGCGGAGAATAGAATTACAGGTGGTTGTGAGTTGCCCAACATGGGCATTGGGAGGACCCTATGCAAATGTAATACATGTTTGTAACCACTGAGCTATCTCTCCAAACCCTGCCTTTAAATTTCACATGAATTTTTTTTTAAATAGTTTTTTTGGCATCAATCTATCCTTTATGAATGAGGCTTTAGAAAATTTATTTCGAAGGAAAATTTTATATTGAGAAAACAGCATTCAAAATGATAAACAGGTTTTTAATTTTGTTTCCTTTTGTTTTTGCTTCAACAAAACTTAAACCATTAACAAATACCGCCTTTGGACAACTTTAGATTTCTCTTCTTCACCATAGACTGTATTTTCTAATCACTCATTTCATATCTCAAAAGCAAAACAGAGTCCTCGGCCCATGTATGCCAGTGTTCAGCTGCTCACCCAGGTGTCTGCAGTTGTCACTGGGGGAAGATGATTTATGTTTGCCCACAGATGAATGGATACATACAATGTATTGCTTCTCTATGGCATATGATTCAACTGTAAAAAAACATATTGACATGCAGGGATCTGGACAGACTCTGAAGACAGTTTTTCAACGAAATAAGCCTGATGCCTAAGGACAAATGTCTGTAACTACAAGAGGCATGTCCACCAAATGACACACTTAGAATTAGTAGGGGGTTGGCAGGTGGCTCAGTAGGTAAAATGAAGTGCTGCTTACTGGTTTGCTCCCTCTGGCATGTTCAGCATGCTTTCTTATATAACTCAGGAATACCTGCCTAGCGCTGGCACTACCCACACTGGGCTGGGCCTCCTGTGTCAATCGTTGATCAAAGAAAATGGTCCACAGGACAATTTAATGGAGGTATGTTTTCAGTCAAGGTTCACTCTTCCCAGATGACATTAGCTTGTATCAATAGGAATAAACAAACTTAACCAGCTTCCACACACACACACACCTTCACTATATATATATATATATACACATTCATATGTATCTGTAGATATATATTTATACACACACACACAGAGATTCATATAGTATAGATGTGCACATGCATTTTACCATGATAAAAATTATTTATCAGCCAATGAATGGATGGGTGTATAAAGGGTTTGTACTGCAGAAGTGGGTGTCTGTGCTCAGGGTGAGGAAACAGAATGGGTGGATTACACACTGATGAATGGATAAATGGTGGGAGCTATATAGAGAGAACAAGAGGCAGTAGACAGGAGCTGGGAAGTTGCTGGAGCTGACCCTTGGCTGACCCATGAGTACAAGCTGAAGAGGTGGCAATGAGCTCTTAAGTCTGCCCACCCAGAGTGTCCCTACGTGGTCAGTGACTGCTGCATCCTCTAAGAGCATCATCACTCTGCCACAGGCTCCCTGCAGCTGGATCTCAACCGAATGCCGAAGCCAGCCAAGACAGCTGAGAAGTGCTCCTTGGACCAGCTGGATGACACCTTCCACCCAGAATGGTTTGTGTCCCTTTTTGAGCAGAAGACAGTGAAAGGATGGTGGCCTTGTGTGACAGAGGAGGGAGAGAAGAAGATGCTGGCGGTGAGTCTATTCTCTCTAGCTCAGTGGAGGGCATAGGCTGTCTCTGCCATGGAACCCAGGGGCACACATATGCATGCTCATGTATATGTGTGCAGGTCTGGGAGGCCAGGTCAATCTCTGCTCTAATCTTCAGGTGCACACTCCTTTGTTTTTTGAGTTAGCATCTCTCATTGGTATCCGGCTCACTCATTAGGCTAGCTCTCTGGCTAGCAAGCCACAGGGAACTGTCTGTCTCTGCTTCCTAAGTCCTGGCATTTCAAGTGTATCACCATCCCCCAGTTTCTCTGTGAGTTCTGAGGCTCTATCTGAGGTCCAAAGGCTTGCAAGATAAGCACTGTACTGACTGAGCCCTCTCGCAGGCCCTGTTCTCCGTCTCTATTTTCCAATGTGTTCCCCTTCGTCCTATTCCAGCCTTCCTCTCTCCAGGCTCCTATTACAGGGAGACCTGTTGAATAGACAGATGGCCTTATAAAGGTTGGTCCTGAGTATCCCTGTGACTGGGGCTTTCTGCTGGATAGACAGAGGCCATGTCTCTTCTGTTTGTGCAGCAGTTTCTCAGGAATCATTCTTTCTGGACAAGAGGTCTGCTCTGGCAGGTGGGGGAGAGTGGCCAGGGGACCAGGTTGAACAGTCCTTCCCTGAAGTCCAAAGCAGCCCCAGGGAGGAAGTTAATCCCTCTCTGATTCCTTAGAAAGAGTAGTTGGCCAACCCTCAAGTGGTCCTTGTAGTAAAATATCCTTGTTGTATAGAGACTCATGATAACTAATAAGAAATACATCCCAAAGGGAAAACCAGCAAGGTACATGCACAGATGCCGTGACTCATTACACAAGAGAAGAGAGTTATTTCCCTAGTAATTAAAGAACTATTTAAAAAATGCTTTTGATCTAATTAGACTTTAAAAACAACGAAAAATTGGAAATGTTCATGCCAGTAAAGTTTCATGTGCATACACTCACACTCTATCTCTCAATTAAAATTCAGGAGACAACCTCAGTCTCCTGCGCTGGGGTTGCAGACTTTGTTTCAGTGTGTGGGGGAAGTAATTAGGTACCACACAGAGCAGGATTTAACAGTGTCTATGCCTTGGACTCTGCCATCCCACTTCTAAACTCCCATCTAAAGAAATAACCAATTAAAATTAAAAATTTAGGTTGTGAGATGATTGTTGTGCTATTATTTATTCATTTCAAAGAGCTGAAAACAACATAAAATAACCCCAAATAAGTAGTTACTAAATAAATTATGGTCAACCAACCATAGACTGCTTTACAATCGTTAGAAACCAAACTTTAAATAATATATAATTATATAGTGAAAAGCGTCCCAAGTGAAAAGCTATGGAGCTGCACGCACGTCCCTGTGCCTCATACACTTGTAGCTCTGATGGGTACGAATGTTGGGGCTGAGGCTGGGGGGATGGTGTGGTCCTTTTCTAGAGGACCCCAGTTCAGTTCCCAGCACCTACATTGGTTGGCTCACCTGTGACTCCAGCTCAAGAGGATCCAATGCCCTTTCCCAGCCTTCTCAGTCACCTGTGCCCCTGCCTGAGTGTGCATGCACACCCACACCCACACTCCATCTCTCAATTAAAATAGATTAATAAAATAAGATAATAAAACATTAAAAGGTTAAAATGGTAAAATAAATAAATAAATAATACTGGGAACATCTGTCTCCACATAGAGTGAGTGGTGATTTCTCCATTATAGTTCTGTAATTTCTGAATGTTTTTGTGATTATACCCACCCAATGTTTCATATATATATGAATTATATATATTATATATTATATATATATTCACTATACATACACACACATATATATGTATATATATACATGTATATATATTATATATATTCATTATACACACATATATATACATATATATGTGTGTGTATATATATACATACATATATATATATACACACACACACACACACATATATATATATATATATATATATATATATATATATATATATATATGTATATATATTCATAGTTGACTTTTCTGTTGTTACTATTAAACACCAGAAGCAAATTCAACTCAAGGAGGAAAGGGTTTGTTTACTTGTCCCACAGTTCACAGCCATCACCGAGAGGAGCCAAGGTAAAACTTAAGACAGGAACCTGGAGGCAGAAACTGAAGCAGTGACCATGGAAGGGTGCTGCTTACTTGCCTCTTCTGACTTGTTCAGCTTCTTATACAGCCCAGGGGGCCACCCGCCCAGGGGCAGCATTACCCATGCCAATAGACAATTAAGAAAATACTGCACAGATATGCCCATAGGGCAAACTTTTCTAGGCAATTCCGCAGTTGAGTCTCTCTTGCCATTTGGCTCTATTTTGTATCAAGTAGGCAATTGAAGCTAACTATGATACATGTTTATTTTATTTGATGTATATGTTTGTGCCTGAGTGTATGTATGTGTACCATATGTGTGCTATCCCAAGACCCCGGGGCTAGCCAGCAGATGTTAAAATGACCATGACTGAGATGCAGAGCCCTCTGTGTTCTTTGTTTCAGTTGTAGTGCTGCTGGAAGAGAGGGGGTTACAGTAGATGACCTAAGAAGGTGTGTTGGTTGTGAATCACCATCTTTCTGTGAGTGCGGAATTGAACCAGGTTCCTCTCCAAGGGCGATAAGCGCTCTTAACTGCTGAACCATCACCCTGGATAGTTCACCACAGCCATACATTTTAAAAAATAAAAATAACAATGTAGCCTTTCTGTTTGTCCTGGCCTGGCACTGCTCTGCATCGCTGGCCAGAGGCCCCAATCAGGCTCTATTGGTGTCCACAGGGCAAGCTGGAAATGACCCTGGAGATTGTTGCAGAAAATGAACATGAGGAGCGGCCTGCTGGCCAGGGTCGGGATGAACCCAACATGAATCCGAAGCTAGAAGATCCAAGGTTAGTTGATTGTCTTCGGAAGCAGGCCCCTGCCATCTAGGAGACATCCAGTACACAGATTTACAGGGGCTACATGTCTTCATGGCTTAAGAGATGCAGGCCATGGGCACAGCCTCAGTGGACACTGGGCTTTTCAACTAATTCTTAAAATAGGTGCAAAGCCAGGCACAAGGTGCCTGTCTGTTATTCTGGCAGTTGAGAGGCGGAGGCAGTAGGATAGTGGGTTCCAGGCCAAGCTGTGTTACAAGATACTGTCTCAAAATCCAAAACACAAAACCAAATAAAGCAAACAGAAGCAGATCCCATAGAACTAGTTCTCTGTGGATTTTGTGTCAAGCATTCTATACTGCATTAGGGCCCGGTGTCCTGGAATCTTCCCTACTGGGAAGGTACCTCTGTTTTACAGATGGGACTTGGCTCACTGATGTTATATGTAGTGATTCTAGCTAAGAAATGGGGGAGGGAATCTGAAGTTCGCTAGCTTCCTGGACAGTTGCTGAAGATGCTTTGGGGCTCAGTTCAAGACTGTTTGTCACCACCCACCATGGGGTACTCTTGAAAGTGAACATAGATAGCTCGCTTTATCAGGATACTGTTCTTGTGTTGTGGGGTTAGACAACATGGAGCCGCACCTTTGCTCCAGGTTGTTGGAATCCGATGGACAAAGGAGGAAATCCCAAGACCCAGAGATAGCCAGCAGATGTTAAAATGACCATGACTGAGATGCAAAGACCTCTGTGTTCTTTGAGTTATGGTGCTTCTAGAGGAGGGGAGGGGTTACAGTTCTTTGTTAGGAGTGAGTAAAGGAAGACTGGCTTCTCTGGCTTCTCTACTCCCCATCCTTCCAAAGTCTAGCCCAGCCATGTACACAGGAGCAATCTGCCTGGGGACCAGTGTACCCTCAGTCACCAAACAGACAACCTGGAAGCTCAGCCCCATTCCCAAGCATGTGATCTGTGACTGAGTATGGGTTCAGAAGGAGAGGAGGCCATGATGAAGGGATCCTGAAGATGGGGCTCTACAGCACCAAGAATGCAGGTGGCACAGACAAGCATCATTTAGGCAGAGGCTCTGGGAGGAGGGGCTGAGGGCCTGGAGGCAGGATGCTCCTCTCCCATACCCAGGCTATTTGACCAACTGTCCCAGCTGAAAGCAGTGTCTGGAGGAAAAAGTCCTGCATAGGTACTCAGCTGACCCCTGGGATCTCACTTCCAGGCGCCCTGACACCTCGTTCCTGTGGTTCACTTCCCCGTACAAGACCATGAAGTTCATCTTGTGGCGACGCTTCCGGTGTGCCATCATCCTCTTCATCATCCTCTTCATCCTCCTGCTCTTCCTGGGTGTCTTTGTCTACGCCTTCCCGGTGAGCAGGACTGATGTGGGGGAGATGCTGCCTTGGGGGAATCTCTTACTTTTCATATGCTCCAAGAACCTGGTGGTAACCATGTCACTAGTTAGACTCGGTAGCAGTTGCTGCACCACTGAAAAGCTCACTCCAGCATGGCTGGGAACTCTCAGAAACTGCAACCCTGGAGATTTCTGCATGATTTGCACAGGAAGCTACACTGCTTAGAGACTCTCTTCTTTGAGAGACTTGTGAATCTTGTAAATTTCAGGGATATCCTGAGACTTGTAAGTTTTATTTGCTTCCTGAGCCTTAAAAAGATAAGTTTGGAGGAAATTCACATAACAGGGGGCTTGGGCCTAGGGTGGCCCAGGAGCCTGTTGAAGGGTGGAATAGAGCTGTATGTACAAGGGATGGTGGTGGTAGAAAGGAAGGCATGAGGTGATGGAGCAGGGGACAACACCTGCCAGGTCCTCTGAGGCCCTTGGTAGGGTGGGCGTTTGGAGAAAGTAGGAATGAACAGGCACTGGCCCAGGAGCCCCTCAGTAGTAGGGTGCATACTTGGGGTCCCTTTTATCTGATAAGAAGTCAATTAGCATCTGACAAGGAGACACCTGGGCCACCAGGGGTGTAACATCTAGGGCTGCTGGGTCCTTGGCTCCCTGGCTCTGCCTGTGGGGTAGTTATAGGGCAAGCCTCTGTCCCTGCTTCTGGCTTTCATAGATCTCTAAGGCCCTTGAAAATGCCTAGTCCTCCAGTGTCTCCTGATACTTCAAGGTGTTGAAGTACTGCTGTTAAGCTGTCTCTAAAGTTTTTGTGGTATTTTTAGATGGGGAAAAAAACCAAACTCTCTCTCTCTCTCTCTCTCTCTCTCTCTCTCTCTCTCTCACTTATTTATAAATATTTATTTTTATGAATGTGTATGTGTGTGTGTTTCTATGTGAATGTGTGCCACCTGTGTGCAGATGCCCCTGGGGGCCAGAAGAGGGCATCATTTGCTCCCTTGGAGCTCCAGTTATAGGTGGTCATGAGTTATCTGACATGAGTATTGGGAACAGAATTTGCAGTTATCTTCACTGCTGAGCCAAATCTCCAGCCCATGAACTTTTCACATCAACACTTCAAAGCCACATCAGGTCCAGAGAGGGGAAGGGACTGGTGCTAGGCTACACAGCGTCTGTGCACAGTTCATGACCATGGCTTGATATGGTTGTCACTGAGAACCATATGGCATCCTAGTCACCATCTCAGACTAGAAAAGCTGCTTGGAAAATTATCCCCAGGTGTACTGTGTGCTCTGGGACTCCTCATAGGAGGAAGAGATGGGTGGAAAGGCCCCCTCCACTGAAAGCCAAGCACTAGGCTGCCTGGCCAGTGTATCTTGCCTCCTCAAAGGAAAAGTCAAGACCACAGGTCATCTTGCATGGCCCTAACCTGCACCAGAGGACTTCCTGGTTTGGCTCTTCAGCCCCCAGTTTCCTTTATGGCCACAGTGGCAGTAAAGTCTATGATGGCATGGCTGATGGCTGTGGTTACAGACTGGGCATCGTGCACTAGCTGTGGCTACCTTATTCTCTTTGCAATGCTTGCTGGACTCGGTAGGAAGCTGAAATCAACTGGCCAAACTGGTTGGGGTCCTGAGTGGGTCTAGGCTGTGAGGACTGAAGTTTATGCCACGTAAGGCAACATGTTAAGGAAAGGAAGACAACAAATACAGCATCAGAGTCAAGTCTCCTGGGGGTTGTGGGGAGAGTGGTCTTACAAGTACAGTGTCCTGTGGGCCAAGCTGCTAGCAAAAGTGACTTGGGATTGGTGCCTGGCAATTGGACCATCTAAGGCTATGGAAACCGAGGTAGGGATGGCCCATTCTTCTGACCTGGCTTAGGTCACCTTCTCTCACTCAGTATGATCAGCTTCTACTCAGAGAATGGGGTGGCTTGAGTAAGTAGGTGTCAGTGCCCAGGAGGGAAGGGTCTTGGAACCACAAGGGAGAAGGTATGAGGCAGATACCCTAAGGAATAATAAAGCCACTAAATATTGTGGTTGACCGTTAGAAGGCAGGGCTGGTATACACTCTGCTTCTACAGGTATGGTCCAGTGAGCATCAGCCTTAGTGTCACTAGGAAGCTTCTAGGACATGAGAGTTCTGAGCTGGCTAAGCAGGAAGCTGTCCTTTATCCCTGTGAGGATGGAGTAACCTGCTGTTGTAGGAGACAGAGCATTCATTGTTCTTGAACCTAGAAACATAGGCTCCAGTGACTTCTGATGGGCTCAGGTTAGGTTCTGTTTGTCCTTTCAAACTGCTACATGTTAAACTGAGTCCCTTATTTAAGGGCCTAGAGGGCAGGAACATGTCCCAAGTGCCTATCTCCATGTCTGTTTCAGTGCTTATCCAGACCCTGCCCAGCTGGGTCTAGCACTGTGAGGCCCACGAGTGGTTGTCCTAAATCTTAGGACTGTAGCTAGAAGAAAGGTCAGTCTCTTCTAGTCTGGGGACCTTTGTGTTCTTGAAGACAGGTGAGGAGCACTTTTGGGGACTGAGTAGAGAGTCTCCTCTGGTGCCTGGGCTCCAGTGGCTAAGTTACATTCTTTTCATTTCCTAGGGTATCTTCTTTATGTACTGACCTCCCAAAGCAGCAGAGAGCACAGGTAGATCCAGGCCAGGGCTTCAGGCTCCAGGGGCCACAGGATTAGGTCGCATACCTTCTGCTTGCAGGCCTCGCTACATCCTAGAGTCCCATCTCTGTCTATCCAAGTCTCTAGTCGCTTGGCCTGTCGTGTCCCTGAACCTGTCAGCTTACCTGCGTTCAGCTAGGTAGGGCAGAGGGCCTACTCTGGCTAATGCAGAGTACCCAAGTTGCTCCAACCCTGGTTGGACCACCCCCACTGTCCCTATAGGAGGGGTGAGGGGGGCCTTCTGACTCCTCTGGCCCCTCTGAGCCTTCTGGGAGCAGGGCCAGATTGGGGCGGCAGAAGCGATTTGGCCGGGAAGGAGGGCCGGCTTTGTTTCCAGGGTTGGCTTTCCAGGCCGGCGCTGGAGAACATACTGTCCCAATTAGGAGCCCTGTGTTGTGTTGTGTGTTTTCATGGCGTTTGGGGGTGGGGGGAGTGGTGGGGAGGGAAGGCTTCTGTCAGGCCTGCGGCGGGAAGGGCTTTATGAAAGGGCTTTATGGAGGGTGACTTGTCTCTGATGCTGACTCCTGTTATGAGTTGTCCTACGTACCAACACCCTACTCACTATCTTTCTGGACAGAGGCTTGGTGATGGGTTAGCCCTGGGCGTCCTGTTTGTGGGTATGATAGTAGGGGGCTAGGAGCTGTGGAAATGGACAGGGTTAGCATTGCTTTGCTTGATGGAGAAGGATTGTCATTAGGGTAGAATTTGGAGCCTGCCATGGTCTGGGAGATAGCAAGAGTAGGCTGCAGGCAGGTGGTAAGGACCCAGGAACCCAATCACACACCTGCAGCTTAACTTCCAGCCCCAGTGACAACAGCCCCCACCATGCTTTCCCTGAAGGTCTTACCATGTGTCTGTATTCGTGTCTCTTCCTCCTAGAACTATGCTGCCATGAAGCTGGTGAAACCCTTTAGATGAAGACGCCTGCTCTGGAGAAGGGGATGCAGACTGCCTCCTGGCCCAGGACTAGCTGCTCCTCCGTTGCACTGGGGCCCGGTGGTCTTTTGCGCATGTCCATGGAGTTCTTGGGATCATGTTATTTTCATCTTCTCTTTCTCCCCTAACCCAATTCTCCTCTGGATAAACTCTTGGCTATCTCAGTATAAAGCAGACAAAACCAGAAAATATATTACTGTGTGTCTACAGTTCCTGAGGGAGAGAGACTGTGTGGGTGGGAGGGGATTGTCAGGGGAGATCAGGGTGCTTAGTATCAGGTCCAGTGACCACCTCCTCCCCATTCCCAACTTGAACCCCCACCTACCTTTCTGGGAAGGTTATCCTATTTAGGTAAGAGCCTCGGACTGGGAGGATGGCCTGACCGTGGCTTTGACCTTGTCACACACAGTTCTGCTGTACCTCTGCTCTGCTTTCATCCCCTGCTTTAAATATCTGGCTGAATCAAGACACCTTTTCCTTGTGGTCTGAAGCTTGGCCTTGGTCTGAAATTTCCTGCGGGAACCAGACTTAATCCTCAGAAGCAGCAGGGCTGTACTCAGAAAACACAGAGCTGGAAGACTCTGCTCTGAGGCTTCCAAAGAGAGGCCTCTGCCTCAGGGTCTGGAGTGCTGGCTGTCTTTTCCCTGTCACCAAGAGGCTTCTCCTATTTCCTACTGTGAGCTGGTTCCCCTGGCCTAGGTCCCTGGGCCTGTAGGAATTCTCCCCCTCAGCCTCTCCATTATCTTCCCCCTCCCAGGACTGTGGGATTCAGGCTGAGGCACCACCTAATTGACATGACGGAGTTGGTACCCAGTTACTCTTGCTTCATGTTGGGCCAAGAAAACCTGGCAGCCAGGCCCTGAAGGCTTGCTTCCCGAGTCCAGGAGGCAGGAGCACACCTCTCCCAGAAAGCAGAGCAGGGACACGGGGCTGCAAGTTCTTTGGGAAGGTCCCACCTAGTGAGGAGGCCTTGCTGGGTTTATGTTGTGTCCAACAGTATATGATGGTAGCATTTAGAGGAACCAGAGGAGAGTAAGCAGGGGTTGCCCACCCTCAGGAAGGGCCAAGGAGCTTTGTTGGTAGGATGCTCTAGGATTTCTGATGTTTGGGAGGAGGAAGCTTTGAAGACTCAGAGACACAGTGGAAGATAGAATGGAGTAGAGCTGGTGTCTGTAGACAGAAAATGTTAGCTTGGAAAGGAAGGAAGGAAGAGAGGGAGGGAGGGAAGGAGGGAGAGAAGGAAGGAAGGAAGGAAGGAAGGAAGGAATAAAGGATGTTAGTCAGTCTGTTTTCCCCAGGTGCTAGAATGTAAGAGGAACCCCTGCAATTTCCTAGCTGCTCTGAAAGGGTCAGGAGGGCACTGTGAACACTATTTTTCTATTATGTTTGATAAGTAATAGAGAATCTACTCAGATGAGTAAAAAGTACCCAGTGGTTTCATTGAAATAGAAACACAGAAACATACCAAAGGGCCGGCTTCAAGCAAGGATTGGTCCAACTTCACCCCTAAGGACTTGTGATCTTTCTCGACTCTGCCCTTCCTAGGTTGCTTTCTGCTTACATTTATCCCTCTAGCTAGAACTGAGCTTGCAGCTGCTTCCTGAGACAACACTAGCCATTACACAGATCTCATGCATGAGAATGGAACTGTGGCATGGATGGCCAGGGGACACATGTCTGGTCAACATGTATGATGTTGAAATGCTTCATGTGGCAGGCCTAGGGTGGGCTCCACAGCTGTCCCCCGGTGAGTTGCACCCGACTCCCACAGGCTGAGGAAACATCTCATGAGGAGGAGCTCATGGCACACTGCTCTGGGACTGGCAGGGTGGGAGAGCTTCTTTGGGGCACAATGGTAACATCTGAGCAGGTCTGAACTGTGTCCTGGCCAACAGAAAGTTGTTCCAAGCACTAATGGGGGGTTATTCAGGGAGGTAGGGAGAGAAAGAGAGAGAGAGAGAGAGAGAGAGAGAGAGAGAGAAACAGAGACATAGAGAGACAGAGAGCAGTGAGAGTGAGAACACCTTGGAGCCCTGTGGAGCCAGAACAGCAAGCACTTGGTTCCAGAGAAGAAGGGATGGGCCAGGTGTGAAGACTCTAATAAGCAAAGGAGACTGAACTTCGTTCTGAGACAACAAGAGAACTCGGGAGCATGCAAAGACTGGCTGACCTTGGTCAGAACTATGTGTTTTTAAATATAATTCTAGCCTAGGTTTCTTTCTGGGAGATGAAAATTCTGTAGGGACAAAGGAGTTGCAAGTGTGCACCCACCCTGGAAGACTGTCCTGCTCGAGATCGTAGCTGGGGAGCTGCACCCACCCTGGAAGACTGTCCTGCTCGAGATTGTAGCTGGGGAGCTGACTTAAGTCTCAGTATGGCCTGAGGTCACAGAGGCCAAGCAGGCTGCTGGGCAGCTGACGTCTGAAGGCTGTTCCAGAAGGTTGGCTCTTCCTTCCCCTGCATGGTGCTGACCAAGGTTCCCATTCTGCTCTATGTCCACCGCTCAGGCATGAGTTTGCATGTGAAGTATACGGAAGCCCTGTTGTACCAGATACACACACTCAGCACACCAACAGAGTTGCTGCTGGCTCTCCAGTGTCCTGCAGACAGGCTGCTTCCCAGCCCAGTGTCAGGGCCTTGCTTACTAACATGTCCGGCCACCAGCCTCCCTGAAGCTCAGAGCCCTGCCTTTTTTGCCTTATTCTCTAGTTCTCTACTCCTGTCCCTGGCCTCTGGTCCCACAGACCTTCCCTCAGTGCCTCAGGAGGGAGTGAGACTCACCTCATGCTGTCCCTGATGCTCTGCCCAGCCTGGCTCTGTGCCCCTCAGCACTGCCCTGAGATGGCTGCAGCTTGTTGGTCTATGACATGTCTCCAGGACTGGATTCAGGTCTTGGTCTTCAATCGGTTTTCTTCTTTCACTAAAGGGATTTTGCTCAGGGCTGACTGAAGTCCTCTCAACACAGACCCTCAGAACCTGCTCAAGAGGACTTTATGTTTTGAAATTCTGTCAGTCTACCACATTAGAGATCATTCTGGGACCCAAGTAAGGGGAAAAATCTCACTGCTAAACACTAGTTCAGTCAAAAGTATGGCTTCTTATATTCCCCAAACTCAGTTTCCTGCCTCTGCTGTTTCTAAGGACTTTCTACACACACACATACAGACACACATGGATACCTATACAAACATGTAAATGCACAAAGCATATGTACACAAACACATAAACATACTTGGACATACATTAACAAAATCATGTATGTACAAATATATACTTAAACACACGTACAAATATACATATACAAACACAAAAATACCACACATACATATACACAACATATAAATAGGCATACTCACTGCAAATGTGAAACACAGACACAGATGCATACACACACATACATACATACAAATGTATGTACACGCAAACATATATATGCAAATACACACAAAAGGGCATATGTAAAAGACTGTATGT
Source organism: Rhabdomys pumilio (assembly GCA_030674055.1). NCBI lineage: Eukaryota > Metazoa > Chordata > Mammalia > Rodentia > Muridae > Rhabdomys > Rhabdomys pumilio. The sequence goes on from JANHMN010000008.1 coordinate 21,030,812, forward strand.
GAATACACATAAGCATGTACACACAAATGTGTGCCCATGTAAATGCACACAGCACGTAGACACATAGAAACAGATGCACGCGTACACACTACACACAGGTAAACATTGAAACATACATTGTTTTCTTCATTCTAGTCTAGTGTGACAGTCCTGGCTGGGCAGACAGGAAGGTGGGCAGACCAAGAAAATACTACATACACAGAGGAATTGCTCTGCCCCTCCCCTATGTGCCCCAACTCTGGGAACCTCAAGTTTGTCTCAATCCTCTCTTCATGTGTTTCATAAATGTGGGATTATGGGATTTCCAGAGAAGCCAGGTGAGTGCCCCTGCCTGGGAGCTGGTGACAGCCAGAGTGTCACAAGGGTTCACCTGGCTCACCAGTCCCCTCCTCACCAAGAGGTACTGAAGGTACAGTGGTGACTTTGCTGACCTGTTTTCTGGGGGAAACTGTGCCTGCATCAGCTCTTTCCTGTGACCCAGTCTCTGGGCTCGCCTCATTTCCTTGCCTTTGCTCTGGGGTGCCCCCACCACAAACAGCTGGCAGATGAGGTAAGTGTGGGCAGGAACTGAGATAGGCAGAGACAGACAGGCAGAGGGACAGTGACAGCATGTCAGGAGGGAGTTCAAATGCCTGCGAGCTGGAGTCATCCTCAAGCCGCTCGTGCCGCTGCTGGGCAGAGCTGGCTCCACTCTGCCTTCTCCACTTACTCAAAATACGGGAGAAAAGGAGAGAGCAAGGGACATGCCTTGTGCAAGCCCCCATTCAGCCAGGCTGACCTGGTACCCAGTTTTCCTAACCAGCTGGTTGTGGGCCCAGGGCTTCCCTAGGGCTCCACTTTCTTCCTATGGTGTGTGTGTGTGTGTGTGTGTGTGTGTGTGTGTGTGTGTGTGTGTAGGGGGAAGGGAGGTGGGTTCTGCTCTAGGAGACAAAGTGAGGAGCTGCCCCAACCCTTGTTCTCCTGCTAGGCTTGGACCCACCTGTGCTCTTGCCTGGCTTAGGCCTAGACAGGAAACTGCTTCCCTGATGCTTCAGCATCTGTGGAAGTCCTGGGAACTTTTATAGGATCAGTTTTCAAATTTGACCAAGAACAAATGGTAAAAGACCAAAGTCTAGAAGGAGATCATTCAGATGAGTAAGCCTATTCCCTGCCCCCACGCCCCCTCACACACAGGAGGGGGGGATTGTCCATTCACACACAGAATAGAACCGTACACACAGGCACACACCCACATACACAGTGGGACCATTCACACACACGTAGTGGGACCATTCATATATACACACACAGTGAGACCCCCCCCCCATGGACCATTTACATAGTAAATCTAAATTTAGACTTATACAGTGAGACTAAATACTTTTTATATCATTCTCACCCTGACCTTCTTGATCCTCTCTACCAGGCTAACCCCAGAGAAGAAGAGGAAGGGATCAAAGATGCCTCAGGGAAAGGGAACAAGAAAGGACAGCACTATCCATGAACAGTACACAGTACAAGAGGGACAGCAGTACCCTCTTGGACCTACCCAGAAGTGAAGATACAGTTAGATGGCTTGGGGACTTAGCCACTGGGGATGGCTACCTTGGGAGCACCCTGACTGGTATCCACTTTGGGAGACTACACTACTGCAGGGACCCAAGTGCCAGAGCAGTGTGGCACAGTTCTCCCGGGGCCAGAGGCTCACTAGCTGGCAGATTCCAGGTCATAGAGCTTCTGGGGTATGGAGGTTAAAGTTGAGGTGTCTGGAATCCTAGAGATAGTGTTCTGTGACTTCAACCAACAGCCCTTGGGAGTGATGGTGGCTCTCTCTTGGGTGAGTAGGTTCGTGATACAGATACCAGGAAGTTCGCGATGTGGGTAAGGAGCTAGGGTGCCTCCTGACACTTGAGCTCCATTACCACTTGGCCCCAAATGTGCTGCAGAATCTGTAGACCAGTAATTCTCAGCCTGTGGCTTGTAACCCCTTTGGGGTCAAATAGCCTTTCACAGGGATCACCTAAAACCACCAGAAAGCACAGATATTTATATTATGATTCATGACAGTAGCAAAATTAAAGTTACAAAGTAGCAGCAAAATACTTTTGTGGCTGAGGGGTCACCACAATGTGAGGGACTGCGTTGAAGGGTCTCAGCAGTAGGAGGTTGAGAACCACTGATGTAGACAGGCTCACTTGTGGGCTCAGCCATAGCTGCTCACAACCTGGTCCTCTTAGACCTGGCCACAGACAGCCGTGGGCACACACGAGAGGGACAGGCATCCTGAGCATGCTTTCTGTCTGAGCGTGCGTGCATATGTGTTTCCCACTGTCAGCCAGAGCACATGCTGAAAGTGCAGGCAGAAGAGAATGCGTGGATGTGGCCGTCATCCGGGATAAATTAATCCCAGACATGTAAAGCGTTTGCTTTCTTCATTCTCAGCTCAGCTGCAAATTCAATTACTGCTCCTTGCCAGCTACTGAAATGAGGGGACAAGGAAGTACGTGGCTGGGTCTGGAAAATGGGGCGGGGCAGGAGACCCTTCTGGATCTACCTCCTCATCCCCCCTGCTGTTGTCCCAGATCCAGGAAAGAGTGGCAGACATTCCCTAGTTCTCCAGTCAGCTCATACATGCTGGCCTGGAGGCATGGGGCAGCCATCAAAGTGGCAGAGACAGGCTAAGGGGCCCCAGGCCCAGGGAGGCCTCAGCGCTCGTGCACTCACCCATCAGGGAGGAAAACATGGGTCTCTTAGATGGTGTGTATTGTCTCTGCAGAGCTTTCTGTGGGCCTCCTTGAGCTTGGCTGAGAAGAGTCTGGCTTGTCGTTAGACCACTCTAAACCAAGGTCTAGGTCTACAGACAGGTCTGGGAAAGCTCCTTAGTTCAAGAATGTCCCTCAAAGATCAAACTGTCTTTGAGGATCCCCTTTCTGTGGGCTGTATTCATGCCTTCCCTAGACTAGGAAGGGAGTGTACCCCTCAGGCAGCTGCATTCCCTCTCCAGCAGATACAGATGTATTATCCTCCTGTCTGGACCAAATGGCTACGGTTGGCTCAGAGAAAGTGGGTAGTTTGATTGCTTGGCCCATGGGAAATGACACTATTAAGGAGGTGTGGCCTTGTTGGAATAAGTGTGTCGCTGTGTAGGCAGGCGGGCTTTGAGGGCTCCTGCTCAAGCTCGGCCCAGTGCGGGATTGAGTCTCCTCCAGTACCATGTCTGCCTGCACACTGCTGTGCTTCCTGCCATGATGACAATGGACTGAACCAATGGAATGTTTTCTTTTCTTAGAGTTGCCTGGGTCATGATGTCGCTTCACAGCAATGGAAACCCTAACTAAGACAGTAGTGCTTGAGTTTAGAAGGGAGAGGGTGGGTAGATTGATGGAAACTATTCTTGTGAGTGGAGAGAGTGTGGGTTTTGAGTGATCATTAGACATGGGTCTTGAGTGGTCATTAGAGACAGCAAAACTCAGGGAAAAGAAGGTGAGGGAGGACTGGTCTTAGTGACCTCAACAGGAAGTAAAGTTTCTGCTAAGGAGGCCTTGTCAGCTCCACTTCAGGTTGAGGTAGGGCTTCAGGGACTTTGCATTTAACCTTGGCCTCACCCCTTGAAGGTGATTGCCCCAAGAATGAGACCAGTGCCTAAGGAACACTTCCAAACATGGAGGATGGGAGGAGGGGAGAGTGGAGGAATAGAGGCTGGGATCCAGGGAGTGTATGAGTAGCCGGCAGCTGTGACAGCCCCTTAGTCCCAGTGCTAAGAGGAGGCTAGCTTCTCCTTCTATCCCTGTCTCTTCTCCTGTCTATGTGAGGTGGGCAACCACAGGAAAGAGAAGAGGCCAGTGAGCTTCCAGAAACCCAGCCTCCTTCACCTCCAGAGCCGGTTTGTTTGGGGGTGAGGCTGAAGCTGGAGCCCAGTTTCCCTGCAAGGCCAGAGGTCTTAGAGGGAGCCAGTATGGCACTAGGCATGCCAACTACTTTATTGGCGTTGGCAACAGGTAGCCAATAAAGGCTACCTGTTTTAATTAGTTTGTTTCTGAGACAAGAGCTCTAGACCAGGTTAGCTTCAAACTCATTATGTGGCTGAAGATGTCCTTGATTCTCTGGATCTTCCTGTCTCCACCTCCTAAGGGCTGAGGTCACAGGCTTGTGCCCCTATGTCCAGTTTTGAAGGAGCTGTTTTAAGTCCGTTCGTTTAACATTTCAGAGGAGAAATGTTAAACTCAGGGATGTCATGGAGGCACACGTAAAGGAACCCAAGCCCCGTGCGCTACCTCATCCTCTTTCACCCTGTGGCTCCCAGGTGTTCCTAGAGCTCTGGTGGAGGTAGAAGTGGAAGGCAGGGGCAGAGGTGGCACCAGCCCCATGAAATAGGCAGTGTTTGTCTTTACTTGACAATGTTTATGGAGTGGCTGCCACGCTCTGACTAGGAGTTAAGCATGGAGACTTGCCTGTGTGAGGAAAGGCCTCTGGTCATGGCACCTGAGAAGGAGAACTTCAGGTGGCCACCAGCTGAATGATGGCTGTAGAGATGAAGGGACAGAGATTTTAAAGTGACTGCCCTTTGCAGAGGGGAGACTAAGTGAGAGGAAGTCATGTAAACCTGGGGCGAGCCTTCCCAGCAGAGGCCACAGCTTGTTCGAAGAACCCAAGGAAAGAGTAGGGGTGGGCTATGTACTGCCCCTGTCTCCTGTGTAACTCCCCTTAAACTTGTGGGCCAGTGTGACCTTTTGGTCTTGATTGTCAACTTGATGGGGGTTAAGAATCACCATGGAAACAGATCTTTGGCTAAGCCTGTGAGGAGTTGTTTAGATTCGCTTCACTGAGGTAGGAAGACCCACCCTGAGTGTAGACATACCATTCGATGTACTGCAGTCTCAGACTGAATAAATAGGAAAAAGATGAGCACTGGATTCCATCTCTCTGCTTCCTGACTGTGGATTTCATGTGACCAGCTGCCCCAGGCTCCCAGCTCTGTGGCTTCCCACCGAGATGATCTTGTATTCCTGAACAGTGAGCTAAAATCAACCCTTCCCTGAGGTACTCCTGTTAGATATTTTGTATTCCTGAACAGTGAGCTAAAATCAACCCTTCCGGAAGTACTCCAGTTAGATATTTTGTCTCAGCAATGCACAAAGTAAAAAATTCAGTCAGAGAGGGAGTCTGGGCTCTGTCCTATGGCTTCTTGCTTGGTCTTCGCTGTGATGCATGTGGACACCCTTGTCTACTGTAGGCTGGACTGGTGACGTGAGCACAGAGGCTCTTGGCTGTCTCCTTTCCCAGGCTCCACTGCCTGGGACCCAGCCTGGGCTCTGGGAAGAGCTTTAGAAGTTGACACTCTGCCTTGCCTCCTCCAACCCTCACTGGAGATTTGGACAACATACTCTTTCCAGATGGGCAAAGGGATCATTTATTTTATTTTTAAAAATAGTTTTTTAATTGGGTTTTGTCTCATTATAAAAGTAATATATGTTCATTATAGGACTTTGAGGAAACAGTTAGAAAAGGCAGAGTATAAAATAGCCACTAATCCCATTGCCCAGAGAGAACTTAGCTGGCACTTAATTCTAGAATTTCCCATAAATAAAGTACATGGTAGCAAGCCTGCTATGGCGGCACCCACCTGCAACCCCATGTTCTGGTGTCAGAGACAGAAAGTTTTAAGTTTAAGGCCAGTCTGGGCTTCGTGGGGAGTGGCTGGGGGGGGCATGTTTCAAGCAAGCAAGCAAGCAAACAAGTTAGTCTTTCCCTTTGAAAATTTTTATTAAATACTTAAGTGGGTGGGCCAACATGGTGGTACATGCCTTTAATCCCAGCAGAGGCAGGTGGATCTTTGTGAGTTCGTGGCTAGCCTGGTCTACAAAGCTATCCAGGATAACCGTGTCTCTGTTACACAGAGAAACCCTGTCTCAAAAAAAAAAAAAAAAAAAAAAAAAAAAAAAAAAAAAAAAAAAAAAAAGGAGTGGTATGTTTTCACAGTTTTGTTGGCCATAATGAATGAACTCATGTCATTTTTTTTTTTAATGAACGCAACCAGAGATAGTCATATTAAGTAAATTAAGTCCAACTCAGGAAGACAAGTCTGCATGTTTTCTCTCATTTGTTCTTTCTGGATTTTATATAGATGCATGGAATCATGTGTATACGTAACATGAAAATGACATTGTATAGGAGGCAAAGGGGACCAATGGACTACAGAGGTGGAGGAAAGGGAGGTGGAGGGTAGGGGGGGAACATGCTCAAAATACATTATATACTTGTGTATATGAACATGTCTCTAAAGCCCAGTGCCACGTACAGGGAATAAGCTAACAAGAACAGGGACTGGTGAGATGGCGCAGCTGAAAAGGTGCTTGCTGTACAACCATGAGGACCTACGTTTGGATCCCAATATAAAAGTCAAGCATGGCTGGAAGCACTGGTATGCCCAGCACTCAGGGCTGCAGCAGGGAGGCAGCAACAGCTGGATCCTTGGACCCTATTACCCAGCCAGTCTAGCCAATCACTGAGTTCCAGATTCAGAGACCCTATTACCCAGCCAGTCTAGCCAATCACTGAGTTCCAGATTCAGAGACCCTATTACCCAGCCAGTCTAGCCAATCACTGAGTTCCAGATTCAGAGACCCTATTACCAGCCAGTCTAGCCAATCACTGAGTTCCAGATTCAGAGACCCTATTACCAGCCAGTCTAGCCAATCACTGAGTTCCAGATTCAGAGATCCTATTACCCAGCCAATCTAGCCAATCTAGATTCAGAGAGAGACTTTGTCTCAAAAACTAAGGCAGAAGGTGGTTGAGGAAGATACCAGATGTCAATCTCTGGCCTCCATACTCATTCATACACACCTGCATGAACATATACATGCTATATCATAGGCTTGTCCCTTTAAGATGCTGGTCATTCTAAGCTGAACATATCTTCATAGCTTGAAGAAACCAGGATCCCCTACCTCCAAACATTCTCATTCTCTTTCTCCCTCTCCTTCCCCCTCCCTCTCTCTCCCCATTCAAGTGTGATATGCTGGCCCTGTTGTATCTATCACAGCCCCTAACTTATGGTCCTACGTGTCTTTTTCATGCTTCTCACCATGTAGGCTAACCCTGATTAAATCACATGATTGGGGGGGGGGATTCCTGCCATGCCCTGAAAAGGTGTGAAAGGCAGGTGTTTTCCTTTGTTCTGGGGATTTCTCTGCAGCTCCCCCATCCTGTTTATGATGGCTCTTGTTCTTGCTCTTTCCGTAAGCCATCTCTCTCTGTAATCAGTATTCCATTTGGAGTGGTCAGAAGATGTCTTCTGGAAATACAGGCCTAGAACCTCATATATAGCCCAGGCTGCCTCAAGCTCGAGGTGAGCCTCCTGAGTTCTGGGAGGACAGGACCATCATGCCCAGGACTTCTGCCCAGCTTTCATGTGAGGCTGGCCCCACAGCAGGACCTGGGAAGCCTGCATGATGCGCCCCATGCGAATGAGAGTGTGCACTTCTATAAGGGGTTTTATGACTAATTGTTCAACACCTCCCACCCCGTCCAGAGCACTTGTATCCCTCCACCTCCCCTTCCTCTCCTGCCTGTGGGTGTCCTGCCTGACCCTCATTAACTCCAAGTATACAATCTGTCTGCAGCCCCCTGCCCTTGATGAAAGGTGGGTGCAGGGGCCAGGCCTTTCTCTCCCATGGAAGTTAGAGCTCTGTGGTTTATGACTGAAAATCAAATGGCTTGGCCCCAAAGAACAGCCTGGGCTTGTTAGGGGATGGCCTCAGGGCTCTTCAGAAGCCCTATAAAGAGTGAGTGCTTTCCTGGAAAGCCTAGCTCTTCCCCCTTCTTCCTCTGAAGCCAGCAGGACTCTCCTATAAGGTGGTACAGGTTGTCCACTGCCTCACCGCAAGGGCCCTAGTCTTAAGGACAAAGAGGTGAATGGCAACCCCTCCCTGGGCTGTATAGGACAGAATCCAAGAGCTAGAAGTTGATTGACAGATTCATCTCTGCCTCCCACTTCCTATGCTCAGCTCCACCCTCCAGGGTGCTTCTGTCTCCAGGATCTCTGATCCCCATCTTTCTATTGTAAAGGATACAGTATAGAGGAAGGGGACCTTTGACAGGAAGGAAAAAGGGGAACTTGGATCTGGGTTAAAATTGCTAGTGTCATAGGTTCAGAATCCCACAGGAGTGTTCAGATGCTAAGGATGCGGTGGATGAGGCAAGGGTGAGGAGTGGGGCCAGGACCTCTGAGTAGGGCATGTCCTTTGATGAGAAGACCTTCCCAGAGTGGGATGCAAACTGCCCGAGGGAAGGCAGGCATCCTCCTCTACAGCCCAGGGCTCCTGAAGGCCACACAGAGTGGGGCACTGAGCCTCACTCTCTCTTGGCTTCTATCCCGAAAGGGTTGGTGGTCTGCCTCATTTCTCCCTCCATCCCTCCATCCCAGCAGGGCAGGCAGAGGTGAGTGGTCATATGCTGGCAGAGGACCAAAGGAAGCCAGGAGTCAGAAAAGATAGAGGTTGGTGGCAGGGAGCCCGGCTCAAGGAGACATTTGCTTTTTTATTAGTCAGGGAGAGCCACAAATGGTCTTGGTAAGTGTGGCTGGGCTTACGTAATGTAAGCACCTAGGCACAGAGTGTTCTATCTACTGTGGGGACAGGTGGGGGCCTCGTGCTGGCTGCTGGAGGCAAGTAGAGGTCGCTTTGTAATTCCCTTCCAGTTTTTCACTAAAAGGCTGCCCAGCCACCACTCCCAAGCAGGGTCCCTGAGCAGGTCCTGTGAGTGAGGTAAGTGAGATCCTCCCTCTGCCCTTCCTAAATTTTAATACCCATAGCATCCTCAGGAAAGAAGGAAGAGAAGCTGAAAGGAACCAGTCTGTAACTAGAAATGGTGAACAGAGTTTCATGTGTCTCCAATTCTGGTCCAGACCGACCCTGCCCACACCAAGGACCAGTGTGTGTGTCAGAGAGCCTCAGCTGGGGATAGACACACCAGTGACTCTGTGGAGGTCTATCCCTGGGATGTCTTTGCTGGCTCCTAGCAGATGAAGTGGGCTGCCGTGGTGGCCCTCAGCTGCTCTTGCCTGTGACCCTACAACACAGGTTTTCATGGCTGCCGCTGCCTAGGCCCCCTCTAGGCCCTGTGGTGGCTGCTCCACATGGCTCACTCTACTTTGACCTGGTCCTTGCCTGCCAGGGTAAAAATAGCTGTTTCCATGCGGCTACCTCAGCAGCATCAACTTTCTCCCACTTGAGCACCAGCCAGTGCCGGGCTCAGAGCACAGATTGCAGGGCTGGGCCCGGCATTACAGCCTGCCTTGCCTGGGAGCCAGGCTGCTCATGAATGCCTCGTTGTTCAGGAAGGTGACCCTGGGTGTCCTGCCTCTGGTCTAAGGCCTGCCATGCCCACCTCTAGGTCTCTGACCGTTCTCTTCGTTCTCTGGTCTGCCCATTGCTTGGGATTTCAACTTCTATCCCATTGGGAGGTGTGTGGGCCTTCATGGGTTTATGCTTTGAACAGTAGACTGGGATCACATGCTCTACCTACATCCTGCTATAGCCATCTTGAATAAAATATTTTTTACATATGTCCTAGAGTAAATGTCCTAAAGTCTGATGGAGGAGGCAGACTTTGCTTCTGCAGAGCCCCAGGTCTGATAGGGGAGGTACAACCTCTCCTCTAGGTTGGAGATAAAGGCATGATAGCCCTTCGAATGAATCTGCACTGATGGGAAGACAGAGCCACATCCCCTCTGAATCTCTGGGTGGCATGAGTGATCAGCTTCTTCTTCGCTCCTAAGGGACCCTCTGACTGAAGGCAGCTGCAGCTCTTGGAACTGGACATCTCAACATAAACAAGACATGGCCATTTTCATCAGAGAACATGAATTCTGATGAAGGACAGTGCTCTCAGTGAGCCCACAATAGGACTCTGGAGAACTCAAGACAAATGGCTAGGTTGGTGCTTGTGTGGTAGGAAGTCTCAGTAGACATGGTTTCCCTAGGAACTGGAAAGAAGAGCTCTGGTGAGGCCAGGCAGGAAGGGAAGAAGATAGAAGAGAGGAAAGCAGCTGTGTTGTTCTCGCCAGAAACATCCTGAACAGGGAATTGTGCTGGGACAACCGGGAGACTCTTGATGGATTCAGTGGGTGTGGCAGCACTTGGCTGCTTGACACTGGCCATACTAGAAAGGCAGAGCAGCCTGTAGCCAGGGTCATGGCAAAAGTGCAGCCTCTGCTGCACTTGCTTGGCCTCCCCTTCAGTGGTGGTGCCTACTATCTGGGATCTTCAGAGTTAGGCTCTGATTGGTGGCTTAGGCCCAAGGAAGGCAGGTAGAATTGGAGCAGCCCCATCTGAACCCTTAAGTCCTAGGGGCCTCAACACAGGAGGCTTGCACACAGCCCATGTCATGCTCAGAGTTAGGCTGCAGAAAGCTCTGAGAGGGCCCCTGCTGGCATGCCAGTGCCCCATTCCTTCAGAGTCCTCTGTAGAGTCTTTCTGGTGAGACAACCCCCAAGAATGGAAATAGTGAGAGGTCTGTCTGGTAGATGAGGGGCTGCCCCATCCACTGATAAGCTGACCACAAGAGGCGGTGGAGTCCAGGTGTCCTGAAGTCAGTCCTCCTGTGTGGGTGGGTGTGTTCAACTCTGGAGGCCTCTGTGTGAAACCGGAGCACGGGCTGTGTGAGTGCCTCCTGACTCTCCCTCAGGCTGGCTGAGGTGGTCAGCCAGCTGGTGCTCATGCCAGAGGCAGCCAGGTTTTGGGGAAGCTTCCCACAATCCTTTCACCATGAGAATGCTGGCCAGAATCTTGAGGGAGCACCCTTCAGGTGGTCTGGAAAGAACACACTCCGTTATGGTCAGAGGCAGCATCCACATCTGTGTTGGACGGGGTTGTGGGCAGCTCGCTGCCTTCCTCAGTCAGCTTCGGCCAGCCCACAGCCTTCAACCCCCGAAAAGTCAGTGAGAGGCCACAGGATGGAATGGTGGACCTCGTAAGTGAGCAGGGAGAGCTTTATTTAGGGCATGGGGCTTAGAGTGTGGACTGGACACCAGTGGGGTGAAGCTATGGTATTTTCACCAGGCTGGCTGCTGAGGAGGAGGGCTGGAGCAATGTTGAGAGAAGCCAGGGCTCAATGTGGCGCTTAAAACAGCGCTTATACATTAACAGAGTGTCTGTTCTATCTAGGGAGGTGGAACTGATGGTTTCATCTATGTTGTCAACTTAAGCCTCCTGCTCTAAGCAGATAGTGTCCTTCAACCAAAATCCAGGACCTGTGTTATACACAACCCTGCTTCTGCTGGAGTGGTGGATTGTGTGTCCGAAATTAGTAGGGTGGGGTGGACAAAGGAATACACCAGAGCCCATGCTTTGTCCTTGGCTGACACCCTGAACTGTAGCTTTGGGGTCAGGTAGTGGGAGGGAATACAGCCCAGTAGCAAGAACTGAACAGTGCCACCAATAAAGAACCCTGCACAAGAAATGTAGGCCTGTGTGAAGTCTCTCATTCCTGGGTAGTGAGAATGGGGCAAGCCCTGGCCATGTTTAAAGCTGTATGGGTTTGGTGCCATCTCCTCAGGGCAAGGCAGAGTCCTCCCCTTCACCTTGGCTGCTGCCTTTAGGGCTTCAACCTTTGCAGCCCCACAGATGAACTCATCTTTCTTATCCTGTGGGAAGCAATTCTTGGGAGCAACTTGAACGTGGGGAGAGCAGCACCCCACCCTCGGCTCATCTACTGGGGTCCCCTGAGGCTAGAGACACTGCCTAAGCCTGTATGGTAAAGTGGGGCAGGCAGTCAGCAGACCTGACACTTGCCTCTCTGGGCTGCCCTGCCTGTGAGGTCATGAGGTCATTTACTCATTGGGTCAGCAGAAGGCGAGCTAAGCGTGGGCAACAGATGAGGTAGGAAGCAGAGAGGACAGGGCTGAGCCAGCAGGTGTCCTTGTGACCTTCAGAGGAGGGGGGTCAGTTCTGCTAGAGGATGCAGTCCCTAGGAAGGCCCATCATGGGGAGCAGTAGGGAACTCTTGTACTGCTTGGGTCATGTGGGATGAATGTGAGACTCAGTCCTGGTGAGGCAGCCATTGAGTCTGACAGAAAGAGCCCTGTGTGTGCTTGTGTGAGTACAGGTAGCAGTGCCCAGCTCTCTGAACTGCCCCTAAGACTGTGGATCTGACTTTCCATTGACCCTGAAGGGCTTCCCCAGGTTAAGGACCCCCTCAGAGGCTTCCTTTGTATCCCCTGTCCACACAGGTTCCCAGTCCAGCTTCCTTCTTTCCTTTCTCTTTCCTCTCCCCCTCACCTGCTACTCACCCCAATCCCAGCATGTGGGGAGACACTTGAAGGAACAAGGTTAAGGCAAGAGAAAGGAAACTGCCTTCACAGGGCCTAGCCCACAGCTGGATGGAAACCTGGATCTCATTAACACCCTAGTCAGGGACCAGCATGGGGGTGTCTCGCCTCCCTGTCCTCCCACAGGGACTGGGAGGGGCAGGGCATGCTGGGAGACAAAGCTTTGTTATTGGGAGCAGATGGGAGGGGGCAGGGAAGAGAGACAGGGCTGGGGGTGGGCAGCACGGCAGCCAAGCTGGTGGGTAGGGCAGTAGAAGATGGGGAACAGACCCTCTCCCCATCCTCTGGCATCCTGAACCCTTCACAGGAAGGACACTGCAGAGGGAGCCAAGTGTGGGAGGCACAGTGTCTGCTGGACCAGCGCTGACACTGCGTGTGATGAGAACAGAAGAGTACCAGGATAGAGGGGCATTCTTAAAGTCTCGATCACAAGTTGATGGAGGGGTGACTGAGCTCACAGTGGCCTCATGTGACAGCAGTGTTGGGGAATGTCTTGCCAAACTCACTTTTACAGGGTCCAGGGGGGTGTCAAGTTGAAGAACATTCACTCTAGCTCATCTCCTGCCCCCGGAAACACACTGGCTCTGGAGAAGAGCTTACATTGGAGACCTTGTTTAGAAGCTGTTGATTCTGGGTCACAGTCCAGTAAAGGTACCCCAGCCCCCTTGCCCTTGCTCTTGAGGGTTCAGCAGAGTGTGGAACCCACTTGCCTACACATCTGTCCAGGAAGTGGCTAGCAGGGCAGCCAGGAGGGCTGGTGTCTGCCATGGGAGTCTCTGCCATTGAGCACCTACTGGAGTCGTGGCTGTAGGGATAGGGCTAGGGCTGACCCCTGCTCTTTAGCCAGGTGCCCCTCCCATAGAACCCCTGCTGTTCAGGCATCCTCAGCTACACTTCCTGTGCCACATGGTGTGGACCCTTATTCCTCCTCCAACATTTTAATTAGATCCCGCACTCATTAGACGCTCAAATGCCTTCCAGACACCCCACAGCTGCTGGGCCCTCCCCACACCTGCCCTGCCAGCTGGGCCTCCCCCACACCTGGAAGCCATTGACTCTCCAGCCAGGACCTTTTGATGCCGGACCCTCCTGTGACTGCCACCAGAGAGAAGCAGAGATTTGCTGAGAAAGGGCGGGGAGCCTTACAGCTTGGCCTCCTTAGGTTTGTTGTAAGGCTGAGGAATTCCAGCTTGGACACAGCAAAAGAGAAAGAGGTCTCAAGTATGCTGCCTGCTTCAGCCTGGTCCAGGAGACCAGTTAGGGACCAAGCAGGGTCCCCACACTCCCCAGGGCCCCAGTGTTTGCTATCTGTTTTAGGTAGAGGGGGGCAAGCAGTTTTGATCTCAGCAGGACTGTGAAATTATTATTTGACCATGATTCTTCTGTTGTCTGTCAAGTTGTATCAACTATCTCCAAGGTTTCCAGTCGTATGGAACCAATGAATAAATCCAATATTTGTTCTCAGTGCTTCTGAAGGACAGGGTGGATACAAACTCTTCTAACCCTTGGGCTGACCCTGTGAAGGGATGTGGTCACAGATGCTCTTACTCCAGCTGGGCATCAGGTACTGGCAACTTGCTCAAGTCTATTCAGGCAGGCAGTGGCTAGTTGTAACAAGATCCCACCCTGCCATCAGTCTTGTTCCTTGCCCTGCTGCTTTCTGGAGTAGGCAGTGCTGAAGATATGGGGATTGCTGCTACCCACTCTGGGGAAGAGGAGAGATTCTGATGGTGTGGCCAGAACTAGGCAAGGCACTCATCTTTTCCAGTTTTCAAAGTAATAAATGAAAAAAATCATACTTAGAGCTTAGAAACACACACACACACACACACACACACACACACACACACACACACACTGCTCTGAGCATACAGTAGGTAAGGGCAGGGTCTGCCCATGTGTAGCCTTACCCTTCTGACCTTACCTGGCCCTAAAGAGATGTGAGTGTCCATGGCTGTCTAGTGCTTCTGCTCCTCAGGTGACAACCCAACCTCTAAGGTGGCTAGTTGCTGAGAAGCTTGGGGATCCTAGTTTGGCAGCTCAGTTGGGAACAGTGAGTGGAGGCATGGGGAGGTGATGCTGACCCCGTGCCCCTTCTCGTCACGTGGTGATTGGTTCTGGGCTGAGTTGGTTTGGGTGAACACATGGCTCTGAGCATTGGCTGGAGTTCACTTAGAAATGGGGAGCAGATGCTGAGGCGGGGGCTGTCCATCAGCCACCTGTGCAACCGATGTGGGGGAAGTGCGTTAAGTACTATTCCACCCTTCCTCCCTCTCCAGGTTATGTACCCCCAGCAGAGGCTAGGAGTGGCTGGCTGCCAGCTCCTCCATACTTAAAGGCTTGGGAAAGCCAGCCAGTACCCAAGGTCTCCATGCCAGGTGGGAGGATTGTGAGGCTGGGGTGCAGATGGCGGGAACCAGCCTCCATGGTCCATCTCCTGCCCATTGGCTCTCCTGCTGAATGGTCCCCAGCCCTCCCAGATCCAAGGCCCTCCTTGGCCACCTTCATATCTCCCTTGACTCTAGTGCTGTTGGATTGGGGCCCAGCTTTATGCCTCTATGAACCCCAGCTTCTTCCTAAAGGAGCCTTGTATATAGACCCAGTCACACTGAGATGCTAGCAGATGAATTTTGGGGGGAACTTAATTCAGTCTATAACAGCAGAGGAAAAAAAAGGATGGGTGTGGCTCAGGCTGCAGTCCCTGCTTTTGAGATGTGAGATGTAGTAGAAAGAGAATCTGGAATTCAAGGCCAGCCTGGGCTACATAAGTAGTGGGGGCCAACTTGAGATATATGAGAGCCTATATCAAAACATTGACAACAAAAAGAAAAAGAAAAGGAAGGAAGGAAGGAGAGAAGGGGAAAGGAAGAAAGAAAGGGAGGGGAGGAGAGAAACGAAAGAGGGTCTGGTTCCACAGTCAGCAAGTTTGGGGACGGATGAGTAACTTTGATTACTCCTGATTGTCCTAGGAACCAGGGTCACCTGAAGGAGGCAGTGAGGATGAGCAGTGCTTGGCCCCTGAGCTGCTGCTCCTGCTGCTGCTGCTGCTGCTGCTGCTGCTGCTGCTGCTGTTGCATCCTCCATGCAGACAGTGTTCTCCATCTGTGGGACTGCTGTCCTGCCAGGCAGCTACACAGCTCTGGCTGACCAAGTCCTCCAATCACCACTGCACATGGGAGTGGGCAGCAGCTGGAAGGAGCCCCGCTGGCCAGTTCATGGTCACTGTCAGCCTCAGCCTGCTAATGTCACCTTATCTGCTGGAGTGCAGAGCAGCTGACAGGTTTTGCTCTCCTCCTCCCTCCCCTCTGGCCCCTGTGCCCTCACTTGGTCCTCCTGGTTGCAACAGTGGTCCCATGGCCCCGAGAGCAGCTTTGCCCGCAGATGTCTCTGTGCTGGTTGGTGTTTATGTCCATCTGACGCTTCACAGCCTTTACAGCTCACACTTCCCACAGCACTCCGGTCTCTGAGGCCTCAGCAGATGGTCCCTTGGGCTCTATTTATAGTTATCTAGAGTTTTCTCAAGCCCCTTCCTCTGAATGTTCCTGAATTCCCCTGAGAACCAATTTTTAAAGTTCTGCCCCATCCTTTCAGGCATTGCTGGAGATAACAGCCCCATTTTCTCAGTAGATGTGTTCTCTGTCAGTCAGATTTTTTTTTTTTTCTGTACAAAACGCTCAGCATAAGGACAGGTTTGTCTCAGTTCACAGGATTGGAGTTCCGATCTATGACAGGTTTGTTCTGTGCCTTTGAGCCTGTGGTGAAACAAAGCTACTCATGCCATGATCTGGGGAAAACACACACACACACACACACACACACACACACACACACACACACACA
>JANHMN010000008.1:21046971-21074052 GCA_030674055.1 Rhabdomys pumilio
ACACACACACACACACACACACACACACACACACACACACACACACAGAGAGAGAGAGAGAGAGAGACAGAGAGAGAGACAGAGAGAGAGAGAGACAGACAGACAGAGACAGAGAGACAGACAAAAAGACAGAGGCAGAGAGACAAAGAGATAGAGAGACAGAAAGACAGAGGCAGAGACAAAGACAAAGAGACAGAAGAGAGAGACAGAGACAGAGAGACAGAGACAGAGACAGAGAGAGATGAGACAGAAAAAGTCAGACACAAGCACACATATGGGAGCAGGGCAGTGGCTGGGGTCATCCTCCTCCAATGACCTAAGGACTTTACTCTCCTCAGAGTTTCTACCTGCACTAACACTACCATCCCAGGACCAAGCCTCAGGGGACATGGCAGGTTTTCACAGCATGCTGCTTCAGCCTTGCCTGGAAGCTGAGTGAGAAGAAAGCTCACAGCAGGGTCAGCCTTCACTTTCCTCAGTGACTTCTCATTTATTGTCCTCAAAATAATTGGTTTTCATACTGTCAGACATTCACCTCATAAGGGCTTTAGATTTTTGTGGTTGTTTGAAGGGAACTTTATGTATTCTGAGTTGTGATGCCCCCATCCAAAAAGCATGAAGACACTGGTCTCTGGGCAATCAGGTTGCTGTGACATCCTGGTTGAGGTGACTTCTGCCTGCCCTTTCCACTGATCCCTCCTCAGCCACCCTGGGTTTCCCGTCCCTGACCGCACACACCTTGTCACTACACCCTGTGGTTTGGGCATCAGGGTGTGGTGGGGAAAGTCAGAACCTGAGAGTGACATTTTGAGTTGATTCCTCTCTAGCTTGCTTCTCCTGTGCCCTTTATTTTGAATCCCCTGGGACACACCCCTTCTTCCCCCCCCCCCCATTTTCCTCCTAGGCTGGAAGGCAGAGCCAAGGCTAGCTCACTGGGGATGGGGGTTCTTTCTGTCTAAGGTCCCTTCACACCAAGGACTCAAAAGAATCTCACTCACTCTACACTGGCTCAGCCCTTCCCACTGCTGGCAGTTGGCCATCAGTCCTAGTCTGCCAGAAAGTATATTTGGTCTTTGAACCTAGGGCTGCCCTGGAGACAGACCTGGAGGCTGCTAAAGGCATTAGCAGGACTGCGGTCACAAAAGGTGCAGGGAGAGGTCGGGAGGACTGGCAGGGACTGGAGGGGAGGCTGTCAGACCTGCTGGGAGCTGTTCCTGCTTTCACTCTCAGCCTCTGATTCAGCTTAAGTGCCATACCTGAGAACAGGCCCTTCTCTAGTGTGTGGTGGCCAATGCCACCACAGTTCAGCTCTTGGATGACAGAGAGTCAGCTGGGTTATCCTACAGGCCCCCCTCCCCCAACTTTGCCTGGAATGGTTGGAGTCCATCCCTACAGTCTGACGAAGGCCTTGTAAGGAAGCTGTGCTCACCTCTGCACAGCTCTTGGGGGTCAGTTGTCTCCCTTCTAGTCCCTTCCGGGCTGCTGGATGCAGCAGGAGGAGCCCAGTGTCTGAAACCCTGGCTTTCCTCTCTCAAAGTCACTTCTGTGTGAAGAGCAGGACTGAGCTGAGGGTGGGGTTCTGCCCAGGGATGTGGGTTCTCTACTCAGGGTGGTCTTTGGTTTTGTCCTGTTCAGGCTTGCTCAGACCTGTAGCTGTAGAAAGCTTGAACTTTGTGAGGATGGGAGACACAAGCTCCATTGTCTTGATCCCTGTGAGGGTCTGTGTAGAGGGAGGAGTGGGTCAGTGGGCTGAGAGTTAGTAGGGGCCAGGAGTGTGTGTGCTTGGTATACTGAAAAGTAGGGCCTTTAACTGGGGCTAGAGCAGCATTAACTGTAGGTAGTGTGTTCTCACAGATCTTCTTAAATGTGAACTTGGCATGAAGGTAATGACTTTGAGGCATAAAGGAACCATAGTGGCCCCAGGTGTCCTTGTTCTTCCAAGCCACCTGTGAGTCTGAGACTGCTGACAGGCTTCTGGCTCTGTTAAGATGATCTGGGACCTTGTCCTATCAGACCCAACAAGCCCTGATGCTTTGCTCTATGGACACTGAAGCGAAGCAATCTTAGAGGGATTCCTGGAGGTAACAGAGTTAGAACAAGTGGGAGGTGATAATGTACCTGATGGAAGTTCCAGTGTGGAGGCACAGATGCCAACAGGGAGCAGCCGGCAGCTGCTTGCTTCTGGGATAGGTAATGTTGATTGTCAGCTTGATGGGATGTGTAGTCACCCTGTAGACAAGCCTCTGGGTATGCATTAGTTCAGGTGAGTAGACCCATCCTAAACATGGCGGTACCATCCCATAGTCTGGGACTCCAGTCTGAATGAAAACAGCGTCAATTCTGAGGCCTTGCATTTACAGGACAGAGTCTTCTCCTCACTGTACATGGCTACCAATTAAGACTGGCACTGTGAGCCCTTGAGGTTTTAGTGTCTTCCACAACCCCTGATAAGAAGCCAGAATCAGTGTAAAGTAACAGTCAGGGATATTTTTGCAGCTGGTCTAGGGATGGCCTTTGGATAGGGTCAGCTCTGGGCCCAGTGGCAGGCATAGATCTGTGGCCTTGGCTGAGGTCAGTCTGAGGTTACATTATGTGACAGAGGAGGCTGAGTGTGGCTGTGAGCCATCCATTCTCACTGTGACGGGGGTGGGGGGCAAAAGAGATTGGCAACAAGGTTGGTACCTGCCCACCCCTCTATGTCCAGACAATTAAAGGTCTCCTTGGACACTCCACCATGGCTCAAGGGCCAAGAGTCAGCATCAATAGTTTCAAGCTCTCATACCTTTCTGAGGCCTGGGGAGGGCCCAGGAGGGCCACCAATGCTTGTGTCTCAATAGACGGAAGGCCACAGCTCCCAAAGGACAAGACTCCTACATTTGGCCACAGTCTGAAGGAGGGGATTCTCTGATGTCATTGACACCCCAGATTTTAGGCTCAGGTCTGGAGGCCAGGCTTCAGCTTAGCATTGCCCATGGCCAGAGCTTTTCTGATGGCTGTGGGCTAAGTGATATCCTGCATCTAAGCTAGAACTCTCCTCAGTTCTTGAGGCAACTAAGAAGCCCACTTAGGTCTAAGGCAGGGAACACATAATCTATTTCTTTGTCCTAAGTAGATGTCTGTCAGTATGTTGCTTTGGAAGCTGCCTGTTCTGGCAGAAGTGGGGACAGAAAGGGGATTGGAAGCCTGGCCAAAGGCCAGACACCTCTGCTCTGGGCTGGTCTGTGTCAGGAAAAGCTTGCTAGAGAGGAAAACTTGGAGTTATGGGTTCCTCAGTTGTGTTACTAGAGACCCCTTTGTGCTACAGGCCTGTCCTGGACTCTGAAGAGAATTCATAAGCAAGGTTGCTTTCTGTTCTCCAGGCTCCATGTTCAGAGCTAGACTACTATAATCACTGTATGAGCTGTCAGTCAGCAGTGGGTGGGGCTCTGAAGACGCTGGAAATACTGTAGTGCCCAGTAGTGCTTGACCCAGATGGCATGCTAGCTTTACCAGCTGAGAGTAAAACAAACAAACAAACAAACAAACATAAGCAAACAAATAAATCTAGGATATCCAGACATTGTGGCTTGGCCTTGTGTCTCCAGCCCTAGGAAGGCGAAGAACTGTGGATTCCTGAAGTCAGCCAGCCTAGCTTATTTAGTGAGTTCCAGGCCATCAAGAGACCTTGTCTCAAAAGCCAAAATGGACAGTGTCTGAGGAACAACAGTTGAGGATGACCTCTGGCTTCCACACAGATCCACACAAGGTTACACATATGTACATGAACGATGAACGCACATACACATTTGCAAGCATACCAATCAGCACATGTATAACCAGTCTATAACTACACACACTCGTATAAACACACATACAACACACACACACACACACACACACACAAGCTACACACCTTAGTGACATCTGGCTACATGTGGTGGTGTACACTTTTAATCCCAGCACTTGGAAGGCAGAGGCAAGCTGATCTCTGTGAGTTCAAGGCCAGCCTGATCTACAAAGCAA
Source organism: Rhabdomys pumilio (assembly GCA_030674055.1). NCBI lineage: Eukaryota > Metazoa > Chordata > Mammalia > Rodentia > Muridae > Rhabdomys > Rhabdomys pumilio. The sequence continues at coordinate 21,050,974 of JANHMN010000008.1, forward strand.
AGTCTAGGCCAGGCAGGGCTACACAGTAAGCCCTTCTCTCAAAACAACAAGAAAAACAAGGGGCATCTGAATTCTATTCTTGACTAGTTTGGGATAGCACCTGTTGTAAACTGACCTCAGTGGTGGAGGCAGGATGTCTCCTGAGCTCTGTGAGCAGTCTTCTGTCGAGCATCATCAGACATGATGCTGGTGAGCAACAGTGGAGATAAATAGAACCGTCACTCTTCAAAGGGTTCCTGTCATGTGCACCAAAATCCTTACAAATGTGCTGGATAGAAAACATGTTTGCTGAATACTTTAGCTTTGAGTTCAGTGAAGGTGGCATATAAATCCCCCCATCCCCTAGCCTATGCTCTGCAACAACTGGCTTGAATATGGCTGTGGTAGCTAATTTAATTGTCAATTGGACACAAACTAGACTCACCTGGTAGGAGAGAGTCTCGGTGAGCCATTGTCCATACTGGGTTGGCCTGTGGGCGTGCCTATAGGGATGATCTTGATTACTAAAATTAATTGATGTGGAAAGACCCAGCCCACTGTGGGCAGCCTCATTCCCTTGGCAAGGGATACTAAGGAATAGGACAATGGAAAACGCTAGATAAATATGAAGAGGTATGCAGTTATTTCTCTTAGCTCTTGACTGTGGATAAGATGTGACTAGATGCTTTAAAGTTTCTGCCTTGACTTTCCCCAAAGTCGAAATTGTGAGTCAATCAAACCCTTTCTTCTCAAAGGAGGAAATGAAACTAGAGTAATGAAACTGGAAAAGTAACACCTCCACTTGTGCTGGTCACAAGGGCATCTTTTTAGAGAGTGGTAGATCCCACTCTTTTTGGTTTGAGAATGTTTGTCTTTGGGATTCAGAGGCCATGCAGCGAGGAAGTCACCAAGTCACACAGAGGAACTTGTAGGTGTTCTGCCAACTGATAGCCCTAACCAAAACTAGACAGACAATGCCTACCCTAGACAACGAGTCAGTTTCTGCATTGATCCAGTTCAGAAGACACTAGAAAGAGCAGTGGCAACCCATGCTGAAAGTTTTTAACCGAAAGACAGTGGATGTTTAAGCCTGCGGTTGACAGACACCTCAGTAAAGCATGAATCAGTAGCTGCTTCACACTTGGTGGAAGTGCCACAGGCAATAGAGAATAAGTGGGTGTAGCCTGGTTCCAGTACAGCTTTCCTCCTCTACATCAACATTTCAGTTCAATATAATTTTATATATCACAAAATATTATTATTCTTGTGATTTTTTTCCGCTTGAAAATTTAAATCATGCCTAACTCATGTGTTTTACAAAAACCAGAGGGCTATGGTTTGCCGACCTCTGTTTTAAGCCATTTTGATTAGGAAGGTCAGATGCAACTGGAGGCGACTGGACCGACAGTCCATCATGGAGATGGTTGAAAATGAAGTATAGGGCATTAAGAAAGCCCTTTGAGTTTATAGATGCTATGCTGGTCTATGAGAGGCACAGGTGAGGCAGAATGGGAAAGATCAGAGAAACAAGAGATATTTAGTGCTTTCCAGACAAAGTCAAGGACAAGAGACTTGATACTTGGGAGCCGATGATGGAGTTTCTGATATGGAGTTGGGCTGTTTTCCTGAATTTCTCTAGAGTAAAGTAAAATCTCCCTCCAAACTACCCTGCCTCTCTTCCCAGCTTCAGATTCCCTAACCAATGGTCAGAATTATAATTTGTCTCCCTGGAAAGCAGCAGTTGCACCTGTCAACGGTTACTGGGTGCTTAGTGTGGGTCATGAACTATTCTAGAATCTTTGTGTGTATGGACTCTATAACACCTCCTAATAACTTATTACTACAAATTTGTAAGTGAGGAAATTGAAATTTAGAGATTATAAATAAACTCTGGGAACCTAATAAATGGACCCAGAAAAAAAATTAAGATACAAAAAGCATCATTAACAAGTCAGCAGCCCTGAACTGGAAAGACACTTCACTGCTTAAGAGCTCAGAGGATCAGAATTCATTTCTCAGCACCCACACTGGGTTGCTCACAACTGCTTGCAGCCCCTCTCAGAGGAATCTGATGCCTCTAAACCTTTGCAGGCACCTGAACTCATAAATAAATAGTTAAAAACTTATTATCCTTGCATGAAATCAAGGAAGCAATCAGAGTTCTGTGATGGATGCAAAGAAGATTCTGGAAGAAATTTAATCAATGTTTTGAGAGAGACTCTGTAATGAAAACTATAAAACATTGATGAAAAAAAATTGATGAGGACACAAAGGCAGAAAGGCATCCTCTGTCCACGGGCTACAAGAATCAGTATTGTTCAAATGTCTATACTTCCAAAATATAGATGCAATGTCAATGCAATTCCTATCAAAAATGCCTATGGTATTCTTATTAGAATTGGAAAAAAATACTACAACTTGTTTGGAACCATGAAAGGCAACCAACAGCAACACAATTCTGAGCAAAGGAACTAAGCAGAAATATTATATCATGTTACCTAAAAAATACTACAGTGCTATAGTAATCAAACCAGCATGGACATTGAGGGAAAAATAATGAGAGACCAAAGAATGGGACAGAGACCGTAAAAATAAACTCTGTGCACCTGTAACTGAGTTTTTACAAAAATATCTAAACTAACAACATAAATGTAAGAAGTGAAAGTTTAAAACCATGAGGAGAAACCAGAGGGACAATGCTGAAGAGTGCAGGGGTTTTCAGACAAGTCCTTAGAAGAAACAAACTCCAGAAGAGACAAATGGGGTTCCATTGCATGGGGAGTGTCTGACAACACTCAAACGCTGTGGGCCAGAATGTAGATTAGCACAACCGTGACAGAGTTCCCACAAAAAGATGAAAACTGGCCCTTTCTCATGGCTCAGAAATCCTCCTGCTGGCTGCATGTATCATTATATCTGCCGTTCATTGACTATTCACAATAGCCAAGCCACTGAAGCAACCTATGTGTCTGTCAACTGTCCAGTGGGTAAAGAAAAGGTAGTACATGAACACAACAGAATACCCTTCATCCACAAAGGGGAGTCTGCAACAACAGGACTAGAATTAGCGATACCACCATGTTAAGTGAAATAAGCCAGGTCCAGAAAGGCAAGAACGGCTTGACCTCACTGAGATGCAGAAGCTCCAAACTTGAATCTCTCACAAACTGGTAGGAGGGCGGTAGCTATCAGAGTGTACATAACAGCTGGGAGGGAAGAGGAGGAAGGACTGATCCATGGACACTAAATCACAAGTAAGAAGCAAACAAATGAAGGGGTGCAGTTACAGAGTAGGGTGAAAATGAATAACAGTTCTATACTGTGTACTTTATAAAATAAAATGTGTGATGTTTTTACCACAAAGAAATGACCAGTGTTCAAGGAATGGTCGTGTTTGACCTGATTTAGATATGACATAATGAGCTAGACCTGGTGCATTGGGAGGCTGAGGCAAGAGGATCACAGTTCAAGGCCAGCCTGGATAACTTTGTAAGCTTGTATCTCAAAAAGTAAAATGAGGACTGGGCTGTAGCTCAGCGGTGGAGAACTGGCTTTGAGTACATGAGGCGTTAGGTTCAATCCTTAGTATATTAAAAAAGTTAAATGAAGCACAATACATACATATCCCCCAAATCACATGGCACCCCATGGATATGTGTAACTTTTGCTTTATGTATCAGATAAATTTAAGATAAATTTAATATAAAACTAAAATAATACATGTAGGGCAAGGTTATGATGACCCCACAGACTTGATAGTCTCTGCTGTTCTGTCCCTCAGGAGAGTGTGCCCCACGAGGACACATCCCATGCACTAGGAATGACAGGCAGTCATTGCAGACAGCAGAAGAACAAACAGCACTGGGCTGGCACTCTGGCTGGTTTGAACTGAGTTCATTCAAAAATCTGTGCCTAATTTGTCCTGAGACCCTTCTTCCCTGAGCTAGATCATCCTTGAGGGAGGTGGAGCCCTGGAGGCCTTGCTCCTTGCAGGGGATTGGTGTTGGGAGAACAGGCTGCTGGTTGTCACCCTGTGCTCCCAGGAGCCCTCTGTTCGCCCGCCTCTCACTGGGACTTGACTTGGCCTGTGTAGTGTTTCTCCTGACTTTTCCTTATCTACTAAAACTGACTCAGCACCTGCAGAGAGAGTCGTTTCTCACCCTGTTGGGGGGGGGGGCTTCAGGTTTTCTCTCATTCTTAAACACAGCCCGTATTGTTTTTGTTGTCCTCAGTGTAACTCTCCAAACAGCTCACTTCTGCAGACCCACTACCTCCCGTATCAACACTGCGCTCACTTTCGAAGGGTGGGAACACAACTTGCTTGTTTTTGAACTTGGTCTCCCCAGGCTCTCAAGGCATCCCTACCTCCAGATCTCTGCTGCCTCCTTTCCTTTTCGTCCACTTCACAGTCACCCTTGCCTAGGCTTTAGATGTCCTTAGACATCCATGCTACCGAGACATTGGCCGCTGGTGGTTTTCCTCTTCCTCCCTGTGTTCCAGAAAGCCGTTTTCTTGACTTCTGTCACTACCTCAGACACTTCAAGCTCCTATGTCAACAACACCCTCTCCTGGGCCTTCCTGGTGTGAGCACAGGTGCCTGCTGGGCATTCCTTAAAATCCTGTTCAAAGCTGAACTCATCTGCCCCTCCTGTTTGTCACCAGTAAAAAAACGCCCCTCCACCACATGTGTTCACAGATCCAGGAGGGGAATTCTCTGAGGTTCCTTGCATCAAATTATGTTCTGCCAACATGAGATGGACCTCATCTTTCATCTCAAACTCGGCTGTTGGGGGTCTTAACTTCTAGTATTCAGAACGTGGACTCTTCTGAAGGGATACTCTTAGTTAAGAGGGGGGTCTTAGGATACGCCCAGCCCAAAGCCCATGTGACTGGTGGCCTCATTAAAATGGAAAGCATGAGGTCACCTGGAAAGGGCTTCTTCCCCCCCCCCCCCCCCCCCCCCCCCGTCGGAAGGAGGTTGGAAGGGCTGGGTTCTGTGGAACTGAGGAATGTAGACAGCAATGTGGGCCACATTCAGTATTAAGGACAGGATTCTCCAGGGGACCCCAGGAAGCAGTAGCAGACACTGGCTGAGACTTCCATCTCTTGCCAAGGTTTCTATAGAAGAGAACTTGGTGTTCCCACAGATCGAGGGAGTTGTATACCAGGATCATGTCAGCTGGCCTGAAGAGTGAAAGGCCCTCTATTTCCTGTCCTAGCACACAACTACACTCCCTACATCATACTGACAGTTCCAGAGAATGCCATCTGAGCCTCCGTTCTTGGATCTTGATTTGTTTGATGACTTCTCCAAAGCCAGGGCTCACGGTCACCAGGGTTCCTTTGCTTCCTCCAGACCTGGTCTCTGTTCTCACTTCCATTGGGAACAAGAGATCTGAGCCCATCTGGGGAGGGCTTGTGGCAGAGGGGCCTGGCACAGCATTAGGTCCGCATGATGTCCAGGTCGACAGGACTATATTTAACTGTCTATATTTGCTGTCCCAACTCACTTGTCCCAACCCAGCCCCTCCTGCCTCTAGCCTGTCCTGCATCATCGGGTCCCTGTTGTCCCTGCTCACCCTGCTCCAGCTGTACAATTGTGGTCTGGGCCACAGGCTATTTTTTGCTTGGTGCCAAAGATTATTCAGTTATCAGGAATGTGTGTTTAAGTGGCCGTCTCTGGAATAAGGATTATAAATAGGAACTTGGGGTCAAGGCTGGGGCCCCAAGTGTCCTCCTCTTTGTCCTAGTTCCTGTCCCAGCTCTGGGATTTTATGTGGGGTGGCCACCATAAGGCTGGGGTGAGATGTGCAGGCCCAAGGTTGTCTAGGGGAAAACACCCAGCGTGGAAGGCCAGGGACTCCACCCAGAGAACATCTCCTTCAGGAAAGTTGCCTGGCCTCTCTAAGACCAGATTTCTGTCTGGTCAAGAGGGACACTCAGAACCAGTAGCTCCCATGGCAAACAGGTGGTGGGCCTCTGTCCATGAAGCAAAATCCAAGTTGGATGAATGGCTGTCTGGGAGGAAAGCCTGTCTATTGTCAAATGCTAGTTCTTTCTGGGAAGGGACCACAAAGTATTAAAAAGAAAGAAACAGGAGGAAAAGAGACTTGGGAGAAAGAGGATTAGAGTGGAATTTGCCCCAGACAGCTCTCAGTCTGGTGGTGGAGACCAGGCTCATGCTTTACCTCAGCACCAAGGGGGCAGAGTTGAGCCCAGATGTTCAGAGTGAGGCTGGAGGCTTCCTTAGAAGAGTGAGAGAATGCTTCCTGAGGTTCCAAGTCTCCTGGAGAAGATATAAGCTCAGGCTCAGGCCACACAGAGTGGCAGATGGGAGCAGGCAAAGGTGCCTGAGCAACAGGGTCAAGATGCTTCCTGGTGCCCTTTCTGCCTGGAATCACCCTCTCAAGGCCTAGGCCATGGCTCCCTCTAGTTGTTATTCTACAACACAGTTATGGGTTTGGTTATTCTTCAACACAGATATGGGTTTGCTCCATCCTCATTCCACCTGGGGAAAGGGAGAAGGACAGTCTTCTACTCCAACATAGCTGAAACTAGGCTCTGGGGCACCACACATTTCTCACATCAACCTCTCTATGTAGTGGCAGGAACCATGACTAGCCTTCCTCTGTGGATTGTCAAGTGTAAGACTGGGTCATGCGTCCCAGGATAGCTATGAATGTGGCCAACACATTTACAGATGGTAGCACCTTTATACAATGTCAAAAATTAGAGATCCTTAGTCTAAAGGAATGTTGTTGTAATCAATAATGGTGACTTACTGCACAGAATCGTATTGTCACTCGACCAGCCTCCTGATGTCACCAAATCTAGACAAGCCCACCAGTTCAGTGGCCACTATCCCCATATTCTGCATGTAGGTCTGTCCCAGAGACCCAAGTTTCTTCTTATCTCCTGCTCCATCTTTGCTCTTCTTTACCTTCCCCTCCCCATTGCTAAGTCTCTGGCACAGATGATTAGTCGTTCCACAACACAGTTATGGGTTTGCTCCATCCTCATCCTTGAACCACAGAGACACTTAGCTGCCCCTCCTTTTCAGGGTGAGATGTAGTTAAAAGTCATGGAAATGGCCAACATTACCTTGACTGGGTCTAGAATCACCTAGAAACCTGTATTAGCTACTTTCTGTTGTTGTGTCAAAATACTATAACCAAGGTAACACGCACGCATGCGCGCGCACACACACACACACACACACACACACACACACACACACACACAGCCAAGGAAGGGGTTATTTGGACTTACAGTTGGAGAGGAACAGTCCATGATGGTGGTGAAGCCTGACAGCAGGCAGTCAGAGCAGGAAGCTGAGACACCACATTGGCAGCCACAAACACAAAACAGAGGTGTGGCTGGTAATGGCTCAGAGTATAAACTTGAGAGCTGCCCCAGTTATGTCCTGCAGCAAGGCCCTACCTTATGACACGTTCCCTAACTCCCCTAGTGCCACCAACTGGAGATCAAGTGTTCAAATACATGAGCCTATGGGGGATATTTCTAATTCAAACTGCCACAGAGACTTATCTCTGCCCGTAAGGGATCATCTAGATGAGGTTGACTGAATTAGGGAAGCACACTTTCACCACCTGAGGACTACCCCGTGGCCTGGGGCTCTGGATTGATTCTAAGGCAGAAGCTGAGCACTGCCATTCATCTCTCTTTGCTCTCTGACTGTGGATTTGTTTTATGACATAATGCCTCATGCCCCTACTGCCCTACCTTCCACCATGATGGTCTGTGAGCCCAGAGAAACCATCCCTTCTCTCCATTCTTTTGACAGATATTTTGCTACCTTGAAAAAGAAAAAACAACTATACTTCTGCACGAGTTGGAGCCAGGCCTGAGCACAGTGCCTACTCCTTAGTGCCTTCCACTGCAGAGATAAAAGGAGTTTGATGAAGGGCCTTGGCACTTCCCCAAGACTGGGCATCAAGGGCCTCAGCTTTGGAATGTCTTCCTCTAATTGCTGTAGCTCCTCCTATGTAACTGGGGCTGAGCAGGGACAATAGTTCCTAGCTGAGGTCTCTAGAGGTTAGAGTGAAACCTGGGTGGGCCCTGTTCTTGTTTCTTCTACTGATCTTCAAGACCCATGTGTGAGGTCAGCCATATGCCATGGAGGATGGGCCTCAGGCCTGTGGGATTCTTGTGGGGCCCATAGCTACACTTGGTTCTAGCTGGGAGTCTGGTGTGGAGATGAGTCCCCTGGTGGGGTGGATTGTTTTGTGTGGATGTAATCACACGAGACTGTGCTTTCAGAATGGTGCTGACATCTTATTTCTGAATGACTCAAATTGTTTATATCAGCAGGAGCCTGGCAAGGAAATGCTTTTTGCTCAGATTCCAGTCACCCTAGGGGTACTTCTGTCACCCCCTGATATTAAGCCATCTTGCTGCTTATTGTATTAATTGATTTTTTTCTTAGTTGCCTTAAAGTCTCTTTTAAAAGACCCACACCAAGGGAGAGCTCCCAGATTCCCTTTATTACCCCTTCCCGCCATGTTTCACAATCCTTAGATTTTAAAATTGGATCCAGACCTGCCTCCCAAGCCTAGTCCTTTAGCTGGAGCAATCTCCTTTTGTGCTGGCCCAGTGGACACTGTTTTGTCCCTCTCAACCCATAACCTTCTTGAAAAAGAGTCAAGAGGACAGCTAACACCCCAGGGTGTCCACGAGACCAAAGAGGTGATCGCCCTGCCAGGGGCCTTAAGATGTGTGCATGTCAGGGATGGCCAAGGGAAGGCCTTCATTCGGCATAGGGCCTCACAGGCTGGGCATCCTTTCCACAACTGCCTGCTCCTTTATTCTCTTCACACACACTTACCCAGGTCCTGACCCTTTGGCCTCATTGAAGCACACATGCTGGCTGGATCTCCCTAGTGATGCTGGGATGCTGGCTTGGAATAGAATGGCCAAAGGCCCTACATCTGGGTAATGATGGACCTTTGGGAGCTGGAGGTGAGCAGACCACTCTGTGGTCCAGGGGGTGTCGGTGCTATGAACATTTCCTTCCCAGAAGCATCTGCCAGGGGGCCTACTCTGAGCCTCTTTGTCTCTGCCTTCTCAGCGGGGCTGTCAAGAGCCCAGCCTCACAGGTTGTGACTAATCACTAGCACATTTTTTTTCCATCCAAGAAGAAGAAAAAGTCGAAGGAGATGAAGAAAAAAAAAACCCAACAGTGAATAACTCGGAAGACTTTCCAACATGTGGGTGTTTTTCTGGGACCAAAGATCAGGAAGATTCCAAATGTAAACAATCCCAAAATAACCCAGTTCTCCCAAACCCCAGGCATTCCCAGGACTGGCTGTCCGTGCTCCCTCCCTTCCCCGCTGGGAACCGAGGTCAGGAAGAGGTGGTAAGGCTCAGGCACTGCACGAGGATGCTGGGGTAGGGCCTTCAGCAGTGTGTGAGCTCTGGAAGACCATACGTGGATCTTCTCATTAGAGAGCATCAGTGACCTCTCTGCTGGGAGAGGGGCTTCTTCGTGGCACATTGGACCAGCTCTCCTTGAGATAAGGGCTTTCCTTGCCTGGTTACATCTCGCTGTGCTTAAACCAAACTCTTGGGACTTCTCGCCAACACAGTGTAATGGAAAGAATATGGACTTTGAAGTCACACAGGGTCGGAATCTTGGCTCCACAGCTTCTTAATTGTGTGGCCTTGACTGTGTTATTTAGCATCTGGGAATCTCAGTTTCCTCATTTAAAATGGGGGTAATATTTCTTATCTGAACCCTCCCCCCCTCCCCTGCCACACACACCATTTCTTTGCCTCTCCCATGTTGCCTGTAGGAGGCTTGAATTGGAGACATCATTTTTAGCCTTTCCTTTCCCAGAAGAATGCTGTGTATGTTCACAGACAGAGTCATTCCTCCATGATGTTGCCTACCTCTCTTCACCATCACCCCCCTCCCATGTTCTCTCTCTTTCCTTTCTCCCTCTCTCTCATCTTTTAAATAGAATCTCATTATGGTTCTCAGGGCTAGTTTCTTAAACTCAACCAATCCTCCTGCCTCAGTTGTCTGAATGGCAGGGATTACAAGGCCCACAGAACTGCATCTGGTCAATTGTGGACCCTGTGAACAGAGGGTATATCACTATTTCATGTAAAACATCTTTTGGAGGGAGATCACCGTAGGAGAGAGAGGAGATCTTGGTGAGTGTATCTGAAGCACAGCAGAGTTGACGGGACTTGTGATGATGAGGTAATGACAGTGGAGGGCGTGGCTGTGAAGGTGGAAGAGATGGTGGTGATGGGAGACATGGAGAAGATGATGGAGAATGCAGTTAGGGTGATGGAAGAGGTGTCGGTCGTCATGGTGATGAAGTCTAAGATGGAAGTATTTGTGATGTGAAGGGGAGGGTAGCTGTGGTGATGGGGATGAAAGCCATGGTACTGATGTTGATACAGGCCACGTGGAGGTCACAGTACTGGGGTTGTTCAGCATGACAGATTAGGTTAAACTTGATGTGGCCTCATGGTGACAGATGGTGCTACGTGATGAGATTGCTCCCAGCCAGTCATCCACTCAGTAGACGAAGGCATGGAGGAGGCAAGCAAAGCAAGGTAGAAGAAGGCTGTATGATTAACTGTTACTTTGGCTCTAAGCTGTAAGAGAGAACATTAGACTGTTTAATCATAGTTGATTGAACACACATGTTTATCTTGGCTACCTCCAGAAGTCCCACTAAAATGTCATTAATGGAATGTTAAAAAGAAGAAGAAGACATAAACCCACAAGGAAAGAGAACGGGAAAGGAAACAGCAGTGTAAGAGGCGCTAGCAGTTTGGGAATTAGAAAGTGGATGTACAGCGCCAGACTTAGCAGACCACGAGGCATAGATAGACCCAAGCCACAGAGCATGAAGGAGACCCAAATGTGCAAGGTGTGGGAACAGACATTAAGAAGAGACAGGTAGCAAAGCCTCTGGGGCCTCAGAATCCCAAAGTGGCAGGGAATGGACAATGAGGCTGAAAAAAAAAAAAAAGTGTGCCAGTAGTGAGTTCTTACAGGAAGCAGGAAGAATGTCCTGTCCCAGCAATATTTTTCCACCATCCATAATCAGTCCTATGTAATCAGGCATCTATATAATCAGTCCCTCTCATGCTCAGAAAACAGAAAGGTTTTCTCTGAGATATTGAACCAGGAAGGTTCTTGACACAGAGGCACCATGATGAGTGCATTTCTTGAAGGCCAAGTCTGTCTAGCTTTGCGATGCTGGAATCACATAAGAAGACCTTCAGGGAGTTTTTCCTGGAAAAACTAACTTTCTCAAAGTAAAAGGCACTTGGTCCCCCCACTAACAGTATGTCCTGCTCTGCCATTTAATGACAAAGTCCACACTTTTCTTTCCTCTGGCCATTTCCACCTGGAATTTTAGCACCTCCCATGTAAGTATAAAAGGGCAGCTGAGAATCATTTCATAGTTAAGGGAAACCTTCAAGGGATCACAGAAACCAGAGGAGACAGTGAAGAGAAAAACAGCACAAATGAAGATTAATATTTTCAGGATGATCAAAGGTGGCGCCTCTTTTATATGAGAACTGGAGACTATTTTCTTAAAAGGAATAAGAAAAAGAAAGTTCCTGGAAAATATACATATAACATCCATATTTGATTTAAACATCAAACCTAAATAAAATAAAGGAGATAAAGTCAAGATAATTTTTCCCAAGGAAGAATGAAATTGAAAAGAAATATGAGTTAATAGAAAAATTAGATGTTTGATCTGTAAGTAGCGTCTAATCATTGAATTTCTAGAGAGATATAGAAGGGAAGGATCTGAACTGCAAGAAGAGGGAGGGGAAGGGAAGAGGGAGGCAGAAATCGGACGAGGAGGAGGAAGAGGAGAAGAGTGGGGAAGAAGAAAATGACAGGCAGAGGAGGAAGAGGGAGAGGAAAGAAGAAAGGGGAAGAAGATTATTTCTTAGAGCCAGAGACCATGAAATTACAGACTGAAATTTTTTTATAGGTAAGATAATTTTTAAAACAAAAAGCAAAAACAATTCAGTCAAAACACACTGAAGTAAAATTTCAAAACTAGAGAAGAAAAATTTTAAGTCTTTCCAGATAAGAGAAAAATAGTTTAGTTTTTTTAAAATATTGATTATCCAAGTTGTTTCAAAGTTTTCTCCACAACTGCCATATAAACTAGAATAAAATGAATGTTTCATCTAAATTCTGATGCTAAGAGTGATTATATGCATGTGTTGTCACACTCAGACACTGTGTCAAGAAACAGTGGCAATACAAACAAATGCAACTTTACACACACACACACGTGATTTTTAAATAGATTTACAATTTTTATGTGTCTGAATATTTTTCTGCACATATGTATATGTGCCATGTGTGTACATGCCCTCAGAGGCTAGTAAAAGACCCTCTCAAACTTGACTTACAGGCAATTGTGTGGGTACTGGCAACCAAACCCAAGTCCTTTGTGAGAGCAGTCAACGTTCTTAACTGTTGAACCATCTCTCCCATCCCTCAGATATTTTTAAAGATGTAATTGAAAAGTGTGACTTCCCAATCAGCTGTTGGGAGAATGTTGTCCACATTAGTTAGGCAGTAACCAAGGGACAGAAACAGACAAATGATGTAGAACTCTGGGTAAATTCAAAGAGAAATCCAAGAGTCACCATGAAGGAGAGCATTGGAAGGAGAATCTCTGAGATGTGTACAGAATAATTTTTCTAAATACAGAGGGCTCTGGGAGCAAGGCCCCCCAAGAAAAACAAAGGCAACAACAATGTATAGTCAAAAGAAATCACAGGGTTTTAGTTTTTTGTTTTTCTGATTTGCTTTATTACAGTGGTTCTCAACCTGTGGGTTGCGACCCCTGGGGGAGTCAAATGACCCTTTCAGTGGAGTTGCTTAAGACCATTGGGAAAGACAGATATTTATATTACAATTCATAACAGCTTTGTAAGTGTAAGGGTGAGTGAACCTGTTCATATACAGTACACAGTTAGGAGACCACAAGCCAATCACTAAGTGATCTACAAAGCTGTATAGAGAAAATGAATGGCATGCCTATAGTATGTTGATCAGAGCTGAAATGGTTATACTGACATTCATACATGTGTTTATGTGCATGGGACACTGTGGTGGTTTGAATAAGAATTGCCTCATAGGCTCATATATTTAAATGCTTTTTAAAAATAGTGCCAGGGAGTGGCACTATTTGAGAAGGATCAGGAGGTGTGGCCTTGCTGGAAGAGGTGTGACCTCATTGAGGAAGTGTGTCACTGGGAGTGGGTTTTGAGGTTTCAAGCCTATGCCAGGTCCACTCTCTCCCCCTCCATCTCTGAATCAGAATGTGTCCCACAATTACTTCTCCAGCACCATGCCTCCCTGCATGCTGCCAAGCTCCCTACCGTGATGATAGTGGATGAAGCCCACAGGTAATGCATTCTCTTGCAAGAGTTGTGTGGTTATGGTGTCTCTTCACAGCAACTGAACATTGACTAAGACAGGCTCTGTCTGGAGAGATGTGTTAGGAGAGGGATGGAACTTGGCTTCCATGTGACAAGATCCATAGAAACTGGTGGCAAGATTTGTGACAAACGTCCACTTTATCATGCTGCTTGGAAATATGGAAACAAAGACAAGACAAGGTTAAAATATTTCAAAGTGCTTGTCAGGAGAGGACTCAGAAGCAAGTAGGACTGGCCAGGAACTGCGCTTCTCATTATGAACCTTGTAGAACATTTTACTTTCAAAATATGTACATGTATTACTTTGATAAAAAAAAAAATAGCCCTAAGGTTTAAATAGAATATACTAAGAGAACGCTAGAGAGGCATTCTAGATGACGTGGAGAAATGTCCTGACCAAATAAATCAGTCCAAATGGCCCAGAACCAGAATCCTCTAAAGACCTGCTCCATCTACTGCGTCCAGATCCAAACCCAAGCCTTGGATGTGTCCACACTCCCCAGAAAGCCACAAAAGGAGCTCCAGAAACACAGGAAGGTCTTGCTTTTGCTCCACTGTTCAGACCATTCCAAGACCATGTGGCTGCCACATGGGAGAGGGGGAGCAGAGGGGAAGGCTCAAGACCAAAAGAAGGAGAGATGATTAGGCTTCTCTGTAGGGGAGCAGGCCTCGGCTCTCCTGTAGCCACGTGAGCCCAACAGACTGCCTCAGTGCACCGCACCACATTGATTCTTGGGCTGAGTAATTGGTCCAAAAGCTCCTGAGGGGAGAGCTGTGAGAGATTCCCAGGATTCAACAAGGATAGTGCTAGGGAAAGGGACGACGGCACCTTTTCTAAGGTCTCTCTCTCTCTCTCTCTCTGTCTCTCTCTCTCTCTCTCTCTCTCTTTCTCTCTCTCTCTCTGTGTGTGTGTGTGTGTGTGTGTGTGTGTGTGTGTGTGTGTGTATACCATGTGAGAGCAGGTGCCTGTGAGGGCCAGAAGAGGGCATCAGATCCTATGGAGCAGAGATTACAGATGGTTGTGAATTGTCTTATCTGAGTGCAGGGAACTGAACTTGGGTCTTCTGAAAGAACAGAATGTGTTCTTAACCATTGAGCTATGTCCCAAGACCCATCAATATAATTTTTTGTGTATTTGTGAGTGCTTTCATGAGCATATAGGCACCACATGTGTTTAGTACCTGTGGAGGTCAGAAGAGAGTGTCAGACCCATTGGAACTGGAGCTACATTAAGTTACGAGCTGGCATGAGGATGCTGGGAGTTGAGCCCTGGTGTTCTTAAGTGCTGAGACATCTCTCTAGTCCTGACAGTAGCATTTTGTACAATGAGAATACAATGCAAATCATGATGGGGTCATAATGGGAATGCTGAGGAAATAGTAGGAGAAGGGAGAGTGGAGATGCTGGTACCAGTTACAGTAATGGAGGCTGGAGGGAATGGCAGAGGAGCATTGCTGTGCAAACGTGAACATGACCGCATGAGTAAAGGCAGAAGTGGAGGTGGGAGAGAAAAGCACATGTAGAGCAGGAGTGAAGGTCCTCTGGTGCTGAGATGGCAGTGACTGGGGTCAGCAGGAGGATGTGATTGTCCCCAAGGGTAGTTATCTAGGAGTGAGATTCCCCAAGAAAGAAATGAAATTGAGAGTAATTGAGTTATAGAAAATGTTTTCTTCTATTTGGGAGCTGACAGGGTGGACTTGTTCATATACAATATATAGAAAATGAAACAAATGACGGGGAAGGGAAGGGCAGGAAGGCACCCGCTAACTCTAAGAGGACTGAGAATTTGTAAAAGAACAGTAGCTCAACTATGAGTGACAGCTGTGTGGAAATGGGAAGGACATTTGGAATGGTGGTAGCTCTGGCAGGATAAGAGGCACCACTGTGGTGGAGGGGGTTGGGTGGCAGAGATGATGGATGGATTCTGTAGTAGTGGAAATGATGAAGCGGAGGAAAAGGGTGGATGGAGCAGTGATGTTGTCAGTCTGGGGACTAATGAAGGTTAAAAGATGGACACAGGAGGGCATCTAAAGATGTTAATCTGGGTAGGCTAGTGTATGCTGCAGTAACAAATAGTTCCCATAGGAAGCTTACACAGGAAGTAGCAACCTCTCTTGTCTCTGTCTCTGTCTCTGTCTCTGTCTCTGTCTCTGTCTGTCTCTGTCTGTCTGTCTGTCTGTCTGTCTGTCTCTCTCTCTCTCTCTCTCTCTCTCTCTCTCTCTCTCTCTCTGTGTGTGTGTGTGTGTGTGTGTGTGTGTGGTGACTGTTGAGTGTGTGCATGCAGAGGCCAGAGGCCCACATCTGGGGTTTTCCTTTTTCACTCTCCACCTTTTTTTTTAAAGATGGTTTCTCAGTGAATCTGGAGCTTTCCATTGCAGCTAAGCTGACTGGTCAATGAGCTTCAAGGATCATCCTGTCTTAGCTGCATCCCCAGCCCTGGGGTAAGAGGTGTATGCCACTATGTCCTGCTTTTCATTGGGTTCTCAGGTCCTTGTGTTTGTGTAGCAGATATTCTTTACTGCTATCTTGTCAGCTCTCTCACAGACTCAGCTTTTTACACTAGAGTCTGAAATGGGCTGGAAGGAGCCTGTTCTCACAGTCAGTCATGGGCACTGTAGTGTAGATGATCTGAATCTATATGTCTTCTGGTCACCAGGGCAATTGGAAGGTTCCATGACAGCCTCTGTGTGGCATCTGGGCTGGTCTGCTTGTGCTGGGTAGGTGGTGGCAATGGTGGACTACAAAGTTCTATAGTGTATGATGACAGAACTTCTCACTCATACTCTCCATGCTTCAGGAGCTGGCTGTGGCTTTGCTCTGCAGCCTTTCCATTCTGGGATCCAGGCTAAGGCTGGGCCCTCTATCTGTACCTCTGCCAGGTTTGCAGCAGGGAGGGAAACTGGCTAAACATTTGCTGCTTTGTCAAGCTTCTGTTCAGAAGTCACCATTTGTGACAGCGTCTTATTAGAAAATGTGGATAATTTGGAGCTAATTATTCTTTTCTCCCTCTCCTCCTCCTATCCCTTCTGCCACCCCCATCCTTTCTCTTCTTCACCTTCCCTCTCCTCCATCTTTATCTTATTTTTCCCTTGGTGCCCTTTTCCAGGACCACATCCATGCTTACAAAACAAGCAGTCTACCACAAAGCTATATTTGGCACCCCCAGAACTAATTTCAAAAGAACCAAGGGCATGTGGTCTTC
The DNA here is from genome assembly GCA_030674055.1 of Rhabdomys pumilio. Taxonomy (NCBI): domain Eukaryota; kingdom Metazoa; phylum Chordata; class Mammalia; order Rodentia; family Muridae; genus Rhabdomys; species Rhabdomys pumilio. Next base: position 21,067,616 of record JANHMN010000008.1, read on the forward strand.
TTATTTGCCTGAGAAAAGAACAAGGTTATCCATGACCTCCTTGTAGACTTTGCTAGGTGCTATTTGCTCAGAGCATGCAAAAATTACAGAGGAATGGTGAGGGAAGAAGCTTTTGTTCACATGGAGGGGCCTGGGACAAGGGAAGACCATTGAGAGAGGAAATTCCAGAAGCAAGAGGCAGGACCTGCTTGCCAGTGGTCCTCTCCTGGAATTTCTGGATTTCCAGAATTCAAACAGACTTTGGGAAAGTTAGTTTACAGCAGGAGATTCGAATGAAAATTCTATCAAGGAGAGCACAGAGGGCTTGGAATACCACACTGAGAGATTTTGCAACATGAACCACAAATGAAACTGGTCTTAGTCAAACAAGCTTGGGGGATACCGCATGCCTCTTGGATATTAACTCTTTACCCAAGGCCATCCATGATGGTAACTGCTTTCTTTTGCACATAGCTTCCAGAGTCACTCTGACTGCTGATGTCTTGGCTGGTCGAATTGGAGAGAGGACAAGGGACATCATAGAGGATAGTCAGACAGGAGGGATGCAACTTAGCCATGTGAAAGTCCCTGGCTGTAGTGTGGTCTGGGTGTTTGCCCCAAACAAGAGAGATGGCATTTGGAGAACAGCCAAATGTCCAAGTCTGTGTCAGCTCTTTCAGAATAAGTATGGTGAGACACACCTATAATCTTAGCACTTAGTGGGTGGGGCCAAGAGGATTAGGAGTTCAAGGTTATCCTTGACTCCAAAGCAGCCTAAGCAACATGAGGCCCTTTCTCAAATACATATATTTGAAGAGCTTGAGTGAGATCAATCCTGAGCTGTTCCCAGAAATTCTAAGAGGGAGGAAGCCACCAGAGGGAGACACTGGCTTGGTGACACGAGAGACTTTCTCAGCCACTTTAACAGAACTGTAGACTCTCAGGCATGGGAGTGACCTGAGGGTCCAAACCCCTTCTGAGTTTTGAATTCTGATTCCAAGGATACTATATGTACCTCTCTACTCATGAGGAACTCTTATGGGTGCCTACTCTAGTCCAGAAAATTCTAGTTGCTAGAAATGCCAACCATCAACTCCATACAGGAACCTGTGTGAGGAAATGAACAAAGACTGGTTGATTTTAACCCATTAGGTCAGTGTTCATAACTCTTTCAAATACCTCACAGTCTAAATTTGTCTTAAAAAAATTAAGGTTTTGTTTAACTGCCACTTGTATTGGTGACAAAAGCAACCTGAGTGGAAACTGTTTTGGTGCATGGTTGGAGGGTACAGTCCATCACAATGGGATGGTGTGGCAGATGCTTCCATTGTGTCCACAATCAGGAAGCAGAGAGAGATGAACACTGACGCTCACCCTACTTCTTTTCTTTTTATTCAGGCTGGGACTACGGCCCATGGAATTGACTGTGCCACCCACAGTCAGAACCAATCTAGAAATTTCCTCGGTGACATGCCCAGAGGTGTGTTTCCATGGTATTGTAAATCTCTTCCAGTTGTCAGTGATGAGCCATGACTGCACCCAACCCATCTCAGATTCCTTCAGCCTCCCAAGACCTCCAGATGCCAGGAGTTGTTTTGGAGGGAGAACATTCAGCATCATGACAGCTCTAGGAGAGAACTCTGATGCATAATGCACTCACATGTCCAGCATCCCCACTGGCCGCATGGAGCAGCCCTGCTGGGGTACCACTCAGCTCCAACCTCTCTGTCTGATTCCCAGGCATCGTCTGCTGGGCCCTTGGGTTCTCTTCAGAAACTCTCCTCTGACTGCTTCCCTGGTTGAGTAATTATTTTGATTTGTCTCCTGTCTCTCTTCCCTGAGGTCACAAACATGGATTCCCCAAAGTACTTAGAAATTAGAAGAGAGACCATGACATCCATAGGAGGCATAAATACTACAGATCATTGGGGAAATAAGTGATTTCCACTGCTGCCCATTACCCACATGTGTGCATGTGTGTGTACATTTAAGACATATGCATTCACACGTGTGTATGCATTTGCATGTGTGTGCACATGTATATACATATAGAGGTCAACCTCAGGTGCCATTCTTTAGGCCATGTCATGTCTGTGGCTGTGTCTGCAAGATATTTTCTTGATAAGATGACATGCCCATCTTAGTTTTTGAGACAGGGTCTTTCATTGGCCTAGAACTCACCAAGTAGGATAGGTAGGCTGTCCTGGAGCCACAGGGAACTGTTTCTACTTTCCAGTTATTGGGTTATAAGAATATGCCACCTTGCCTGGCTTTAAGAAATACTTTTAAGGTGTGTGTGTGCGTGTGCGTGTGCGTGTGCGTGTGTGTGTAAGAGTATGTATTCAAAGAGGGGACAGTTTTTTGGTGTTGATGTTTTCTTGGTGGATTCCAGGGACAGGACTTGGTACATCAGGTTTGTGCAGCAAGTGCTTTCTAGTTGATACACTCTCGGGATTGTCATGGACATCCTCCAGGGATGTCTTAAGGTAGCCATTCAGGTGCCAGATCTAGAGGAGTGTCTCTGTCTCTTTATTGTTTGTGAGATGGTAATAGGCTGACACAAGCCAACTTCCCCTTGCAGCTTCCTCTTCCAAAGCAGCACACACTCATTTAGACTAGAATGTCCTGGAGCAGGACTCGTCTCCTCCAGGGAGACCCACAGGTCAGCTGAGCATCCCAGCACTCACACAGGTACCCTCTAGACAGTTACTTTCCCCTAAAGATTAGATCCACAGGTCTTTATCACTTCTCAGATCACACTAAGGTTGGAGGGGACAGAAAATCTAAAGGCCACCCTGGGAATGCTCTGAACTAATTTTATTTCCCTTTGAGTGCAAAGATCTGTGAGATGTTGAAGCATTCACCACTGGGCACTCAAGGACTTCGAGAAGTTCTCTAAGATTTAGTAGAGTTTCCATTTCATAGATCAAAAACAGGCTCTGAGAAAGAGGTAGCTTCCTCAGCATCACACGGCATCAGTGGAGAACAGCACAGGGCCACATCTTCCTGTTCTTAGCACTGGCACCATCTGCACCATCCTGTGACAGCTCCTTGCCTCCTGTAGCAATGTCCCGACCCCACCAAGCTCTTGTCACCCCCACCAGTCCCTCTAGCTCCTGCTATTTTTGTGTCTATGTCTCTCAATTGCTAAGCAAAGTCTTCACATATGTGTTCTAAGCAGTGGCCTCCCATACAGTACTGATCTTGGTGTCTTAGTGGGAGGTGAGGGTATGTGTGGTGGGGGTGTAGAACTCCCCTGTCTAGTCCAGGGCTGAGAAGAAAGGAAAGAATAAGCCCCTGCAATCTCACATCCACCTTGCATCTGGATCCCAGCCCCCTTCTTGTCCTCAGCAGATGCTCCAAGCATCCAGAAATCTGAGATGTCTAGAAAAAGAGGGAAGCAACAGAGAGCAGCTATGAGCTCATCCACACTGGCGCCAAGCGCCCCAGGGGGACCCTTTTTCCATGGAGAGGTCTAGGCTCCTCTGGTGGTGATGACTTCGGAGCTGGAGGTTCCCCACTGGCCACCCCAGGGAATGGTCACTGACTTGTGGTGCATTCCTGCATTCCAGCCATGCTCCCCTCAACCCCGCTGACATGAGAACCGGAACCTGTCTCCCAGTTACTCTCCACGGGAGCTGCTGACCCGGTTGGTCCCAAGCCGTCTACATACCATGTCTTCTGGACCTTTCTAGTCCCCACACTTTTCCTGGTCTGAGATGAAAAGCTGGATGCCTCCTACATTTTCTTTCACCTACCTGTCTCATTCTCCAGGCCTCCTTTGCTTCTGAGCCTTCTTGGTCCTGCCCGGTGGACATTGGTTCAGACAACCCACATCACTATTGTGTGGGTGGGGACTCCATGCAGGCCGTGACTTCAGGGAGAAAGTTATGGGGAAGACCACAGAAGCATGTGTACTGACTTTGGAACTTTCTAGCAACTTTGCTTATTTTTCAAAAGCCTTCTAAGTGTATCCTGCTGACTGGACTGGCTCTCTCCCTTGATCCCTGCCTCCCATCCAAACCAAAGACCCTCAGTCACTGTTTAACCAGGGTAGAGACTCCAGCTTCAATCTAGTAGAAAGCTGGGCTTGTGCTTGGCACACATAGGGAGGAGCAGGACCGCTGAGCACCCCTCTCTTAAGCTGTTTTGTTTTAAGGCACCACTCCCATTCCTCAGTTTGGAGTGGCTGCTTGGAGTCTGCTGCCCCCAGGGAAGGGGAGAGGAGGAAGGGGTGTCAGCTCTCTTTACAGGTACTATGACATGACTGTAGCTCACAGCAGCTCGGCAGAATATTAGCATGTGGCTGCTCCTGGCAATCAACTGTGATCTGAAACCAGGCAGCCACGTGCCTGGTGCCTGGTTAAGTCCTTTGCCAGGCTAGGAGAGAGCACACACCAGGAGGGAGGCCACTGTGTCTGAGGCTCCTGGCCTTGGGTTCACTCCATGGTTCATCTGCCAGCCTCTCCAGTGTTGGTAGTGCTGATGGTCATGGCCCTCTCCCTTCCATCCCTGCATCTTCTCCCCTGGGACATGGAGTACTCCATGAGGTCACCCTCTCTTCAAAAGATGGCCCTCAATCCAACCTTAGAGCGCATGTTTCTCCTGACTGTGGCCCACACGCTCACCTTTCAACTAGCTTAATTCCTTCTGAAAATCAAAAATCAATGTGTTCCCAACCTAACTTGCTTTTCTTGTCGCCTCTTCATGAGATCTTTGCAACTACGTGAAGCAGCCACACCCCTAGTCTCTCTCCAGTATTTCTTGAGTAATGGTCTTCCAAGTTCCCTCAGAGCTCAGAAGCTCCCTCTTTCTCCCCATGTCACTTGCCTCAGTCTGTCTTCTTTGCTCCTCTCCTGGCCTCACAACTACCTGTCAACTGTCCCCTTGCCTCCTCATGGTACCTGCCTCTCTCTTTCTGAGGAGTAAACAGACTCGACCTTCTGACCTGGCAACATGTCGTCTACAATGCAAAGTTTATGTTCAAGAACCATGCCATTGAGTTACCAAAAAAAAAAAAAAAAAAAAAAAAAATCACATAAAGACCTCATGATATTTTGTGTTAGTTTATGACCTGTTGGGCCACGATCATTGCTATCCCCAGCTACAAGTGAAATCAGTGGCTTGGTTTGGACACATTGGAGGCAAAAGCATGGGTTGATGTACATGGTTCATACCCAGGCCCTTTCCCCTGTCAGTAAATCCCCCACCTCCCTTTGCCTACAGGGTGCCTGGCTGTGCAAGCCTGCTTTTCTGTCTTGCTCCCTCTGCTCTGCTTCTTCAGGCTCTCATTCTCTGAGATCTGCATAACACTTTCCTCTGTTGGGCTACCCACCCTTCAGCCCATCTCTCCTCCCCAACTGCCTCGCACATACTCAGCACTCAGGACTTGCAAGATTTAAATGGCAGCCCCAGGGGACCCCCTTCTTCCTACTTTTTGGAAGGCTAAGATCTCATGCAGGATTCGGGCTTCCACGGCCTGGCCTCTGTGTCTCCCATACCAGGGCTGCAGTGAGTTGCACTCTCGACTGTCCAGGAGTTCTCAGAGGACAGGACCATGTGCTGCCTTCCCTGTCCCCGGCTCCTGGCATAAGGCTGGAGATAAGTCTGTCTGTACATCACTGTAAGGTGCTTGTTGAAGGACTGATTATACAGCTTAGCCTTGACTGTCGGATGGACTCTCAGCTCTTTCTAAAGCATTTCTGGTGACACTTCAGACTTTTCAGACTCACCCCAATTCCTTCCTTTCAAAGAATTTGTCCTTTGTGTCGCTTGTTTTTCTCAGTCTGGAGTACCATTTCCTCCTCTTCTGCTTGCCCAGCACACACACATCCTTCTAGGCTTGCTTTCAACCCTCATCCCTGGCTCCCCAACCCAGTGCAGGATTTTTAGTCTGTGTCCTCTCAGTTTTCATTTATTGCCTTTCTTGTTCCTGTCTGTCAGGTACAGTGTCCAGCTGCTGTGTTACTGTCCATCATCTCAACCTTCATCTCTCCCTTCCTGCTGCCCTGTACCTGTTTGGTGGAAGATGGGGGGATGCTCTGGTCTTTGAGGACCTTGCCCTTGTGGTCACCACTGGTGGCCTTCCAAAACTAGGCTCATTTTAGTTTCTTATCTTTCTTACATGCTACTCAGTGCTTTTTTCTTTTCTTTTCTTTTCTTTTCTTTTCTTTTCTTTTTTTTTTTTTTTGATTTCTGCCTGTGCATATGGTTGTTTGCCAGAAGAGGGCATCAGATCCCCTGAAACTGGAGTTACAGATGGATGTTAACTTCTATGTGAGTACCAGGTCCTCTGGAAGAGCATTCAGTACTCTTAACTGTGGATACATTTTAAAAGTAGTAACAGAGACAGAGAAAGATGTGGAAAATATAAAGAGTAAGCGTAACACTGGAGAGCTCATGGAGGCCTACTGTGTGTGTGTGTGTGTGTGTGTGTGTGTGTGTGTGTGTGTGTGTGT
>JANHMN010000008.1:21089052-21100975 GCA_030674055.1 Rhabdomys pumilio
GGGGTGGCGAATGGAGATTTTACAAACACTTCAGGTTGTTGTAGGGAAATTTTTATGTTGAATGACATCAGGGTTGAGTTCTCCAGTGCTATAGCACCAGGAATGTAGATGTCAATATCCGTTATTAAGTTGGAGTTAGTAAATTTCCCAACCTTAGGAGCTCCAGAATCTGATTGTGCAAAGAGAATCTACATACCTCCAAAGACCGAGAATGCAATGTCCTCTGACATCTCCTAGTTGCATGTTATTGGTTCAATCATGTCACAGAGTCAGCTGAGTTGAGGGGAGGAGACCCACTCCACACTGACAGGAAATGCAGAATAGGTAGTTTCAGGAGAACTGGTTGGCAGCCATCTTTGTGTTTACTTCATCTACCTGAAAATTAAAGGTTCAAGAACGGATAGGGAAGGAACTTAAAAATACTCAAAGGAGGTGAGACAGAGGTTAACACTGGGGAAATACAGGAGAGATAGGATGGGTAAACACAAGCAGTTCTTCCATGAACATGGACCAATAGTGTTGAAGTGTCTACTGAGAGGACAAGCAGAGAAACAAGTTCCCCATGCAACCACCTTTCAGCTGTGGAATTCCTTGTGCTGGGCATTATTGTGACAGAAATAGCCTGGCACAGAGAATCTAAGCAAGCCAGGATCCCATTCTCTCAGGCTACCAGGAGACCAACATATGACCCCCATCAGCCAGTCACACCCTGAGGCTCTGTAGGATGACTCAGCCCTATCTTATCCAAAGGGAGAATCCAAGTGTGTATCCAGATGTGTTTTACTGTGTTCTAAGCAAGATCATAAAAGAGATGCCACCTGGACAGACCATGATAATCACATTTGAGTGTGTGTGTGCATGTGTGTGTGAATAGTGGCGGTAGGGAAATGCACTGTTCACATCTGAGTACACACTCCTAGAGGTCAGCAGAGGACATTGGGTGTATTGCTCTATCACACTCCACAGGTCAGGTCTGGTGGTTTGAATAAGGATAGCTCCCATAGGTTCATGTATTTGAGAATTTGGTTCCCAGTTGGTGGACTATTAAGGAAGGATTAAGGGGTCTGGCCTTGCTGAAGGAGGTGTGTCATTGGGGGTGGGCTTTGGGGTTACAAAGCCTATCCTGTGCTCACTTTTGCTCTCTCTTGGCCTGCATCTTGCAGATCAGATGTCAGCTCTCAGCTACTTGTCTAGCACCATGCCTGCATGCATTCCATAACACTCCCCTCCATGGTGCTAATGGAATATCTCATTGAAACTGTAAGAAAGCCCCCAATTAGATGCTTTCTTCTGTAACTTACCTTGGTTATGGCGTCTCCTCATAGCAATGGAACTGTAACTAAGACAGCATCCCTCACTGAATATGGAGCTAGACCAGCAATCCTCCTACTGGGTTTACAGGTGTGTGTGTGTGTGTGTGTGTGTGTGTGTGACACATCCATTCCTTCACTGGCATTGGAGCCTATGTCTTCAGGATTCCCGTGTATACAAACCAGCTGAGACATACAGCCTTGTGGACTGAGCAACTACTGGGTTTTTGGACGTTCTGGTCACAGCTAGCCAATGTTTGATTAGTTGGACTGCAGCCTGTAAGTCATTCCAATAAATCCCATGTATATATGTATACATATACATACACACATATATATCTCCCACATTTACATATCCTATATGTATGTATATCATATATATGTATCTATGTATCTGTATATATATGCATATATACAGATGTCAAATATTAGTTAAGGTTGAGCTAGTAAATTTCTCAACCATGGGAGCTCCAGAATCTGAGTATATATATATATATATATATATATATATATATATATATATATATAGAGAGAGAGAGAGAGAGAGAGAGAGAGAGAGGAGAGAAGAGGAAGGGAGAAAAGGAGGGAGGGACGGAGGAGGGAGGAAGAGAAAGAGAAATAGAGAGTGATTCATTCTATAAGTTCTATGACTCTAGAGAACCCTGAATACCACAAAATTGTTCAGAACAACCAAAAAATGTGAATTTCATGTTTGAATTTTGGTTTCTCAGGAATTTTTGTGCATGCATATCTGCTTTAGGGCTTTGACATTCCATTCACACTTCAGAATGAGTTGTGTGTCTACCAATGAATTTGTTAGGATTCTGATAGCAATTGCACTAGACTTATGAGCCAGTTGGGAAGTAACTGGCCTCTTCATTATGTAGTGCCATATAATCCATGAATACAACATGCTCTTGGGTTTTCTTTGATTAAATCAACATCATAAAATTTTATCACACAGATTCCTAATTACAGATCTACAACTTCTAGCCATACTTGTTTCAGGAAATACAAACCCAACTATTCCATTTTCTTTGCGGCTACAGTTATCCTTTCTCATCAGGGACATACAGGCATGTTTTTTTGAGTTGCTCTTTTGTCCTGTAACCTTCCTGCACTTCATGTAACTCCATGGTTTTTACAGAACGCACAGTTTTCTGCATAGACATCATGTTGCTGTGAGCAGAGATCACCTTCTTTTCACTTCTGAATTTTCGGCAGATCCTTCTTCCAGTAACTTTCTTCACTGGGTCTCTCGTTCTTGCTGCCCCACATTGGGCGCCAAAAATGTTGTGGCCTGAGCTGCCTCACGTTTGGGGGCCAAGAATGTCGAGGACTGCTCTATCAATGTTGAAACCCGCACTGCCAAAAGCCTTGGGGGCTAAGTTGTTAGAGCCCGCACTGCCCCAAGCTGCTCTGGTCCTAGGGTCGGGGTTCAGCAAGAGAGAGAGTGAGGTCGGACTCAAAGAATGGAGACCAGACAGAGTGTGATTCAATCCCGTTTATTCTTCAGTCTCTCTTCCTAGTCCAAGTCCCAAGTCTTGAGTTCCTAGTCCCTAGTTCCTAGTCCCTAGTGCCTCCAAGTTCCAAGTTACTTCTTTCAAGTGCTAAATGCCTAATGTCTAATGATCTAATACCTAATTCCAAGTTCCAAGTTGTACTGATGTCAAGTAATCTGTTGTCTGATTGTACTCTCTTATCTGTCTTCTGTTTGCCTCTTGCCTTTTATATGTCTCACTTCTAAGCCACGCCTCTAAGTCACGCCCCTAAGTCATGCCCTTAGGCCTTGTCTCTAAATCTAATCTCTAAGTCATGCCCTTAAGTCTCAGCTCTAAATCACACCTTTAAGTCTCACACACCGAAGGGAAGATCCTGGGTATTTAAAACAAGATGTTATCAGAGTGTGCTCAGCTGTTGTAGGCTATTGTAATCAAGTCTCTTGCCAGGGTATATGGCTCAAGATGGCTGCAAGGGTGATAGCCGCCTTCTGTCGGCTCCCCACAGAGATGGTTTTATCCTAAGTTATGTGCCTTTTGCCCTTTTCTCTTGCTTCATTTCAGGAGTGAGAATCTGCATCGCTGTGTTGGTGGAAGCTGAAGAGTACATTTCCTGGGTCCATCCGAGGATGAGGTAAGGGCCTGGAGAGATGGCTCAGTGGTTAAGAGCACTTGCTGATCTTCCAGAGGACTCTGAGTTCAGTTCCTAGCACTCACATCAGGTTTTTCACAACTCCAGCTCCATGGGATCTGACATCCTCTTCTGGCCTCAGTGGCCACTGCATTTATTTTTATGTAGTTATAAACACACACAGGAACACATACAGATAGCGTAACATACTAATAAAATAAGTCTTAATATTTAAAAAGGATAAAGTTAGCTGTATAGTTTGTTTTTTTTAAAGAACTCTTTATCAAGATAAGGTAGTCCCCCTGCCCGTAATCTCTGAGAATCTCTGTCAACAGCAAGGCGTGGACTTTGTCAAAGCTCCACCTCTGACTAGAATGCAAACACAGAACTACAAGACTTTTAGTATGGGAGATCTTGAGATCTGTGGCCAGGTAAAGAACTCTTACATCTGATGCCAACCCACAAGTGATAAGATAAAGATAATATGTTAACTCAAACCTTTTCAAAACAAGCAGCTCATGTGAAGAGAATGGAGAGACAAACCAAGGGCTAGGGAAAAATACTTAGAAATCACAGTTGGATTACTTTTGTGAATGTGCAAAAAGCCCTCGAGGCTCAACAACAAAAAAATTCAAATATAAAGCAAAGAAGTTCTGAAAGACACTTTACATAGAGAGGGTGTACAGGTGACACAGAGGCAGAGGAGAAGGTTTCTCAGCAGCACTGGCATCTATATTCTAATCAGATGGGCTTCAAGGTAAACGGTGACACAGACTGCGGTACATCTGTACAGTAGAGTACAGGGGATCAAAGCTCTGTCGATACCAAGTATCAAACCACCAGGGAATCATGTTGACTCCAAAGAGCCAATCCGTGGAACATTCATTACACATTGTATGATTCCACTTATAAAACTTTTTGAAATGACAAAATGATAGTAGCGGAGAATAGAGTACAGGTGGTTGGGAGTGGGGGGCTGGGAATGTGTAGCTGTGCGAGACCACTGTGAAGTGTTTTGAGAGGATGGAGTTTTCTCATGACTTCACTGTAGTAGTGGATGGAATTTTATTAAACCTACACAGGTAGTAAAATTCCACTGAAATAAAATACACACAGACCATGAGCGTGGTGAGGTTGAAAAAATCATAGGATTAGGAATCTGGTGCTGTCTCGCTGCCTGGTGGTAGTATAGCCTTTTGGAAATCAGGCAAAGGGCACATGAAACCTCTGCAAAGATTCTTACAAGCAGAACACTTATAGTCAAGAACAAGACAAAGCTCCAACTAATGCAGTTATTTAAGACACCAAGGAAACTCAGAAACAGGAAAATGAAATGAGTGAGAGTGGATATAATAATTTTTTAACCTTTGAAACTTCCAGGGAAGATGGCTCATAAAGGAAGAGGCTATGAATTCAGTTAGCAAAAGTCAAGTATGTTTTTAGTATCTGTAAAATAGCAACAGTTAGGATGAAAATCTCCTTAGCTTGTAATATTCAGAACAATGTGGGGCCCCCAGGAATAAAACTTTTATAGTTTTACCCAAAGACATAAAACAAGACTTGGATAAATGAGGGTACATGATGTGGTGAAGATTCAATATGTGAAAATGTCACTTCACCACAAATTAATTTATATCTTTAATAAAATTCTGATAAATGTCCCCATAGGATTTTTTTTTTCCAAACTTGAAGAGAATACGAAGTTCTTTTGGAAAAATAAGTAAGAAGTACTTTATTATTAAATAAAAAAATTAAGCATTCAATTGAAGAAACTGCAGAATTAAATGCACCCAAAGAAAAAAAGAAGAAAAAAACTAATAAAGAAAACAATGAACTCAACAAAACAGAACAAAAAAAAAAAAAAAAACAACAGAGCTGATAAATACATTAAATAGCTCTTTCTTTGAAAAAAAAAGCAATAAAAGATTTGCCTTCACACCATTTGCCATAAATCATGGGAGAAACAAAGCATAAGAAAAGAATAAATCTAATTTTCATCTTTAGAGTGAGCTACATACATGTGCTTTTTCTGCTAAGCTCTTCCACTGAGTCTGTCTTTAATACCAGGTTGTTTTAATTTGTCTAGCATTTTTTTTTTTTAAATCAGCAGAGCAATGAGTGAAGATGGTGGCCCTGCTTAAAAAACGGGCAAGTGAATGAGAAACGTCAGACAGGGCTGCTCCTCCCTGAGAAGGGAGAGGACAGCTAGAGGCATCTGCAGGAGTCCAGACTGAACCCAGCCATGAGGGGGTGGGCAGTGAGAGAGGGAGAAGAGAGATGGAGAGCAATAGAACACTTGAGAATCAAGGGACCAAGAACCAAGAGGACTTGTAGACTAGATGGCTAGGAAAAGGGTTGTGAAGCCAGGGTCTGGATAGGTTTCAGGTAGGGAGCATGCTAAGCCAGCAGGATGACTCCAATACTAAGAGAGCTGCTGGGAGAACCTGCTTTGATATATTAAATAGGCACCTCTTAATCCTTTGTCTTGGGTTTCTTTGAGACTCAACAGTGGGGTCAAGCTAGAGAGATTGCATTGTGGTTAAGAGCATTTGCTGTTCTTCCAGAAGACCTGAGTTTGATTTCCACCCACTGTGAGCACATGTAACTCGAGTTCTAGGGAGCTCTAGTACCCCTGGACTCTGAGGGCACCTTCACTACTGTGCACATAGACATAATTAAAATAACAAACGTAATTCTTAAAAAAAATAATCTCAAGAACAAATTTTATTTTTTAAATCTCCAAATTTACAAAATATATTTTGCAGTAAATAAATGGGTGGAGTTGGTTATCTAATACCAATGGTCAACCCTGAAATACAAATAACATTATACAGACTGAGTGATTCATATTTAGAAATATATGTATATATGTATACATACATACATACATACATACATACACACACACACATGCATGTAACAAGAATTAGTGAAAGAAGAGGCCATAAATTTGAAAGAGCACAAGGCTAGGTGTACAGGCATATTGGTGTATAAAGGGAGGCTAGAAAAGGGAGAAATGACGTAATTACATTATAATCTCAAAAAATCTTAAAACCATAAGTAAATGTGTGGCGTGAGGTTGGACATCGTAGTTGCTTTGTGATCTAACCTTGAAAGCAACCTTCCTTCCCCTACGTGTGTTCTGTTTGTTAGGAGTGAGCCACAGGATCTGGTTCATAGCTGTGAAGAGGAGATTCTCTATGAACCAGCACTTGGGAGGTGAAGGGAGAGGGTCAGAAGTTCAAGGTCATCCTCAATTAGAAAGTAAATTCTAGGCCAGCCTGAAAAACATGAGACTCTTTCACAAAAACTAACCAACCAACCAAACAACAACAAAATACAAACCATCAATCATAGCAGTAAGTGACTGAGCCACAGAATTTTTTTTTTTTTTTTTTTTTTTGCCACAGAATATTTTTAATGTGAGAACTGTAGTCAGAGAAAGAGAGAGTCCCCAGTCTCCAGCCTCCTACAAAGTCCTGACTGTGCACACAGGAGGAAGTGTCATCTGACTGGGGCAGACCTCTTAATTAATTGAAATCCTGTCTCCACCCCCCAGTTGTTAAAAGGTGTGGAATCACTTTGACGTTGAGGGAACATCAGACCAACCCAAATAGACGAAACATGCTCACATGAGTGGCTCACGTCCTCACAAGCTGCCGGGTTCAGAGAGTAGAGAAATGGGTAAGGGCCTTAAAGAGAAGCCAGGAGACACAGCTGAACAAGACACAAGGCATGACTGAACATGAGGGCAGGCCCTCACTCGCTGGTCTCATAGAACACTGTCCATGGATTTAATACCTGTAATGCAGTGGTGTTATTTTTCTGGCCCCCATGGTCCTATTGTGATTGTGTGGAGAACATCTTATTTTAAGGAAAGACACCCAAGTCTTGGGAGGGTCAGGGGGCATCCCATTGGCAAATCCTCAAGTGGTTTAGGGCAAAAGCTCTCTGCATTGTCTTTACAAAACTTTAAATGTGAAATCATCGTTGCTTAGAGAGAGAGAGAGAGAGAGAGAGAGAGAGAGAGAGAGAGAGAGAGAGACAACAGAGAAGCCAATGACCTGAACAAACCTGCCAGTGATAACCGGGCACAGGGTAGAGGGTAGGACTTACCAAGCTGCACCTGTTTTAATTCACCTAGGCCAGTTCTCTGTAGCTCTGCCCTCTTCCTCCTTTCCTTCCCTACTTTTCTGAGAGAGACATTTGTTCAAGATTCAGGCCTGAGAGCTAAGTGTATTGTCTTAGGTCTATCTATTTTCATACCATGTGTTCTTATGTGACATCTCTGTTTCGAGATAGGAGGAAGGAGCAAATGACAGTACAGCATCACAACATGAAGTAACCTGAACGCTCTCAGTCTCCATCATATGTGAAAACTCTCTCTCTCTCTCTCTCCCTCTCTCTCTCTCTTTCTTTCTCTCTCATCCTCTTCTATCTCCCCCTTTCTCCCATCTCTCCTCTCTCCCCTCCCCTCCCCCTCCTTTTCCTCATCTTCCCCTCCCTCCCTACTTTCTTGTGTTTAGAGTATTCAGTCATTAAATGAAATGTCCCATAACCAGTTGCTATTCTTTACAAAGACCCGATTCTTGGATTCCTTATGTCCACACTGCAGGCTTGTTGTTTTTAATTCACGGCCATCTAATTCATTATCTTCAGATCTTTCCTCTAGCTGTTTAAATGTTTACTTTGGGGGCTCCAGCTTGCTTTTTGAGTAGAGCACTTAGTTAATTTAATTTTTTTCTCTGTTTAATGAGAAACACAAAACTATACGTAGTCAGCTTTTTACAGCTATGTCCCAGAGATCCATTGTTCCTCAAACAATCGCTAATTACAGTTTTGATCTCCTCTTGGCTCTGAGGCAATTGAAACCATCTCTCCTCTACAGTGGCTTCTTTTTGCTTTTTTTGGTTTTCTTCTGTGGTTAGAATTCATACACCATGCTGGCTCTCCTCGGTGGGGTTTAATGAAGGAGCCCTTGCAGCATTAAGATACTATCAGATGCAATGCTCTTTGACCATTGGAAAGCAATCTGTGCTCTCTGGTTCTAGGGATCTTGCTTTGAAACAGCTCCATTAAATCAAAATTTTGATAGCTGTCTTTGACTCTGCTGTGTTCTTCATGTGTCACCTGGTACTTCAGGAGTGCGACAATACTTTCAGCCTTCTTTCATGGCTATGATTCTGATCAATTTCTTTTAAACTTCAGCCGTGTGTGTGTGTGTGTGTGTGTGTGTGTGTGTGTGTGTGTGTGTAAAACTATATATTTTTCATTTTAGTACTACTTCTGCCTGCTTTGAAAACACACACCTACATATAAGCACACATATACATAGATACAATTGGAAGACACACAGACACAAAGACGTACATATAGATACAAAAACATACAAGGAGACACATGTGTATAATACACATACACGGACTCACAGATATATAAACATACACAACATATAGCATACATATAGACACATATGCAGTCACACAAAGTCACACAGACACAAAAATACACATAGACACACATACATACCCACACTGACACATATGGACACACACATACAGGTGCACACACCTGATTAATCTTATAAGAACATGTCGCATAGTTATTTCCTGTGTAAGACGACTCCATGCCTTTTAACTTTCTCCCACACCCACCTTCCATTTTTCCTGACTTTATAACATTTCATCTTCTTTTTACATTGATTCATTTTCTCTTCCAGTGACTGTTTTGAACACTCATGTTACTTTTAAAGTCATGGTAAGGAGCTGCAGATGTGGCTTAGCAGTTCGGAGCACAGGCTGCTCTTCCAAAGGACTAGAGTTCAGTTCCCAGCACACAGATGGTGGCTCACAGCCATCTGTGACTCCAGTTCCAGGCAATCCAATGTCCTCTTCTGGCCTCTGAAAACAGGGCATGCTTGTGGCACACATACATACATGCAGACGCACACTTACACACATAAAAACCTAAAAATCATATCACTTAAAAATACAACTTATTTATCTTCAGTTTATATCCTAATGAGTACTTGTTTTCCCACTGATTTCCCTCGGCTAGTGCATTAATCAGAACGAAGTTTTCTGGATGGTTGGGTGAGTACTAATACCATGGATATCTGAATATTTGAATAATGTCTTTCCAGTGTACAAATGGATCGCAGGTTTATGTCTGAGGGTCTTTTACTTTTATGACTTTGTAGGTATTTTATTTATTTATTTATTTATTTATTTATTTATTAAAATCACTTCCTTCCTTCTTTCTTTTCTCTCTCTCTCTCTCTCTCTCCCTCCTTTCTCCCCTTCTTCCTATTTAAAACTGCAGAGAAGTCTGATTCTAGACCATCCTCCTTAGCCTGGTCTGTGAACTCCTACTCTCAAGCACATAAAGAATTCAAAAAATTTTTAATTATATTATTAAAATCCTAAAATTTTACCAGGAGATAAAGTATGCCATCCTTTCCATTAAAGGTGGCAGCGTAGATGGCTCAGTATGTAACATGCTTGCCTTATAAGTGTGAGGACTTGAGTTCAGAGTCCCAGAACCCATATAAAAAGCCGGGACGCACACATGTAATCCCAGTGTATGGAGAAAGCAAGAGGGAAAGTGGAGACAGTCCCTGGTTACCTGCTACACGAGTGAGTTTCTGACCAATAAAAGGCTGTTTTAAACAAAAGATGGGGGACATACACCCCCCCACACACCCACACACACACACAATCATCGTTTTCATGTTTTCTCTCCTACCTATTTTCTTTTCTTTTCTCCTGCCAGATGATGAGGAAGAAGTTGTTGAAGGTGTGGCCTTTATGACTATTGGGGCGCACTGAAAGCAGCCGAGCCAATGGTAGCCCACAGGATCTGGCTGTCATTGAGAAGGGCAGCTTATTACAGTTCCAGAGAGGAGAAAACCATGCTGTACCATGGAGCTGTGAAAGGGGAGCCAATGGGATCCCCAGGGTCAGTCAAGAGGAGAGGGAGCCAAGGACCCTAGACTAGAGCTCTCGTGCGGTTTCTGCAGGAAGGAATATGTGAGGCAAGGTGGGCAGGTTCAGGACTAAACAGGCTGCTTTAAATCACACTGTTCCCAGTTCCCTGGAAAATGGGCCTAGGGTAATTTGGGTGGGCATGGATAAAGACCACGAGATAGGGTATGGGTAAGTAAGAAGCCTAGGAAACAGGGTCCACATTGGCTGGTTTACAAACAAGAGGTCTGCTTGCAAGAGAGCTCTCATTTCTCTAGGTGCTGTCTCCTGGAAGAGACAGAGTGCCCAGGGTCAGCAGGAAGCAAACACTAGAGCCAGAAAACAGAAAGGTATGGTGAATTCCAAGAGTTCCCACAAGACCCCAAATAACTCGGTGCATCCACGGTCATGTCTGCTTGGCCATTTCTGAGACTAAGAAAAACCGAAGAAAATGTTTTCGTTGCAGTGAGCTGGCTGGCGTTTTCTTCCCAGTCTGGATTCAGACACTTCATTAGCCTTTGTTTTTTAAACAACCACATTTTATTTCATTATTCCCCTTTCAGTTTTGTTTCTTTTATTTGATTATTTTTGGCTTTCATGCTCATTATTCCCCTTTTCTTCTTCCTTCTGGATGTTTTATTTTTAACTTCCTGAGCTGAAGCCTCAGTTCATTTATTTAAAGTATTCCTTTATTTCTAATCAACAAAGTTAGGTCTAGACATATCTGTCTAGGTGTAATGGTTGATCTCACCCCTTGACATTCTCAGCGCTAGAATGTCCGTGCGTTAATTATAATGTCCTCGCCAGCTCCTATGTCATTTAGAGGGTGGCCCTGATATTTTCTTCTCCTTTTTCTCTAAATATATGAAACGGTATTTTTAAGTAATGGAACAATTTACTTTGAATTGTACTCAATGGAAAGCCAGAACATGTGGTCTGTATCATACTCGTACTTCTGTGACTTGCTGTTTATGTTAAATAACAGTGATCATGGCTACTCGAAAGGATCGTGTACTCTGTATTCAGAGATACAAAGTACTACATGGCTCTATTCATCAAAGCTCCTATAATCTCATTGCTCTGGTATCTTGCAGTCTTAATTCTGGCTGCCTGCTTGCTCCTATCATTCCAGAAAGTCACCAGCTCTGACACTTTCTCCAAAACTCGGTCAGTGACACAACTGCATCTGCCACGTTAGCTGTGTGCACTAACGTTGTTACTCCACGTGAAGGAGATGAGTCTGTGCTTCATTCTACAGTATTTCACCAACATTCCCTTGGATAGCGTTTGGCATGTACATTTAAAAAAACTTTATTTCTCCCTCACAGATATTTCTTTTATAAATAACTTATGGGTGAACTAATGGGAATTCTGTCTTTGAGCAAAGGATGACCTATCCACCACTTGCTGTGAGTTTTGGTGTGCTGAACCTATTTCTTTTGTTTTACATTTACTGTGGAGTACTTTCCTTTGTTCTCTCTCTCTCTCTCTCTCTCTCTCTCTCTCTCTCTCTCTCTCTCT
>JANHMN010000008.1:21100985-21121396 GCA_030674055.1 Rhabdomys pumilio
TCTCTCTCTCTCTCTCTCTCTCTCTCTCTCTCTCTCTCTCTCTCTCTTTAATGTTATTTTATGTGTGAGTGTTTGGCCTGCATCTACATGTAGTATGTGCTTGCCTGGTGCTACAGAAGGCCAGAAGAGGGTGCTAGAGTCCTTGGAAATGGAGTCACAGATGTTTGTGAGCTGCCCAGTGGGATCTGAACTGGGCTCACCTGGAAGAACAGCCACCCCTCCAGAGCTGAGTCCTTCCTTCAGCCTCTTCTTTGCTCTTTTGCCTCCTCCATTCTTGCTTTCTGAGGAACTTTCCCCTCCACACTTGGAAGTTATTTGGTTCCCATTCTCTCGGTAGGTGATCTGGTTGCACTGCTCATTCTGGAGTGTGTCTTCTCAAGTACTTTCCCTGTCAGGCAGCTGTGTGTACTTTGCCCTGAGATAATGGGGTTCAGAGATGTGAGACAGATAAACGTTGGATGCCAGTATGTTGGGTCTTCTGAACATCATGTACGCACTCTTAATGGACAAGGACAAGTAACATGATTCCAGACACATGGCTAGGTGGGTGGGTGGGTACAGTGGCCTTCCATGCTCCATCTATCAGTAGACTGGCTAAGTAGTGGGCATAGCTCCCTGGTGCTCTAGTGTGTGTGTGTGTGTGTGTGTGTGTGTGTACATACATATTGTTTTGAACTTGGTGCTGGGAATCAAACTCAGGGCCTTGGGCATGCTAGGCAATGTGCTCTTTTCTGAGCCATAACTAGGCCAGAGAGCCCAGTCTTGGCATAGCAGACTTCTCTGCAGTAAACACTCCCTGTCTCCAATTCCCATCTTCCTCTCCATTTGTAAACACTGTCCCGAATTCATTCTCTTGAATGTGGTTGTGTGCATAAATTCTAAGTCAATAAACAAAAATATCAATTCTAGGTGTTGGTGGGGGAGGGGAGAGAAGATTCTAGAACATGCCCTTTCTGCCTCCTTGGCATGAAAGACATGTTGTCCACATATCAACTTTCTTAGGCCAAGTGGCTGACCTAAGCTAGAACAGGTTTGAGGCAGCCATCTCCCATGGGGAGGAGGGACCTCCTCTCTTTCTAGGAGCACATTCCAAGCCTTTTTTTAGATCTCTTGGGACTCTTGACTCGGACCTGACTGTTCCACAGGCCCTAGACTCCTGGGAACAGTGGCCTGGATGCCCTAGTGGCTTCTGAAACACAAACATCCTTTAGGGTCAGTAAAGGCAACACACAATGCAATTGCAGAAACAAAGGCTGCTGATACAGATGGATGGAGACAAGGAGAGAGCCTTCCATGGGTTGCTTTCCACTCTCCTCTGGACAATGCATAAATGTGTCCTGCTGTAGTGCTGTGCTAGCTCAGAAGTGCTGGCTGTGAAGTCTTGGGGCCTTGGAGACTTTATCCCACTTGGCTTCCCATTCTCCCCTTCACTTCTGAGTTGACCAGACTGCCTGTTTCTATTTCTATCAGTCTTTCTGCCTCTTACCCACAAAGTACACAGTAATCCACACACTATGCATTTGCATACCCTTGCCGGGCAGACTCTATGCTTTCCTCCCTTTGTGTGTGAGTGCTTGTTGCTCGTGTGTGCATGTCCAGAAGGCAACCTCCCGTGATGTTCTTCAGGAGCTGTCCACCTTGTCATTTGAGACACTCTCACTGGCCTGAAGCGTCTCTGGTGACAGCTGGACAGGGAGAACCAGGTATTGGCCTGTGTCTTTCTCCCTAGTACTGGGATTACAAGCATACCCTGCCATACCCGGCACCTCACTTAAAAATAGGGATTCTCGCCAGGCATGTGCCTTTAGTCCCAGCACTTGGTAGGCAGAGGCAAACAGAACTCTGAGAGTTCAAGGCCTGCCTAATTTAAATAGTGAGTTCCAGACAAACAGGGAATTATAATAGAGATACCTTGTCTCAACAAAACAAAACAACCCCACATGGATTCTGGGGAATCAAACTCAAGTCTTCACATAGGCAAGGCAAGTGCTTCATCATTTGAGAAGCACAATTTAAATTTCTTGGCCAAGTTCACCCAACAGAGATACGCCAGAGTTAAAAATCAGACCTAGAGTCATCTGATCTTTAAGAATATTTTATTTCATTCATTCATTCATTCATTCATTCATTCATTCATTGGAGGAGCATGTCATTTGGCTTGTTGTCATGGTTAGATAACAACTCTCCTTCTACCTTGTGGGTCCTGGGGATTAAACTTGGGTCCTTAGGTGTGGCGGCAAGTGCCATTGTCCTTGAGCATCCTGCTGGCCTATCAACTGATCTTGAAGGCTGGACTTTTTTCTCATAGTCTTCTGCTGACCAGTAAGAACCCAAGTCAAATAAAAGATAAGCACTTTCTTTCTGACTGAACTTCCAAGTTGCTAATGTTGCCAGGGGCAGGGGTATCTGAGAAGACCCAGCTCCTCCCTCCCAGCAGTGACCCAGCACACCCAGAAGCTTCTGGAAGAAGCTCATTATGTTGTGCCAAGAGGCTGATCATAACGTTTTTTGAGCTTCTTGGGAGCTGGGGTGCTGGGAAGCTGAAGGGAAAAGGTTAGGTGCAGTTTGTTGTCCACTGTGTTTGAGGTAGGGTCTCTCGTTTGTTGCTGGCTGCTGTGCATGCCAGCCTAGTTTGTCCTGACTTTCAGAGGTACTCCTGCCTCTGCCTTCCATCTCTCTGTAGGAGGGCTGGGATTACAGATGTGTATGAGCACATCTGGCTTTATCTGGCTTGATGTGGTTTCTGGGGCTTCAAGCTCAGGAGCCATCTCCCCTACGCAGGGCACATTTTGTATTACCCACTTTCCCACAGGGCTCAGGGCCCCTAACAAGAGGTTCTTTTCACCCTCCTGCAGCTCAAAACATGGTAGCGGGTTATGCCCTGAGACTTCCTGTTTCTCAGGGATCCCAAACACTGTTCACAGTGTTTGTTTGGAAGGATTCTAACTCTACACTGAGTGTCTGGGCACCAGTGCTCCCAGCCTATCCAAGTTGCCCATCTGCAACTGCTTGGAGAAGACCTGCAGATGGTTAACCACTGGGGAAGGAGAATCCAGTCTTTCTCAAACCCTAATTCCTCCTCCAAGAGACATTGGAACTCCCAGCTCTACTCTGGATCTGGGCTTCCTAGCCTCTGCTCTCTAAGTCTCAGATGGGCCAAATGAACCCCCTGCTGTCTGCAAGCTCTCTCTTGTCCAGAGCCAGGAAATCCTTCCCTCCCCCAGGCCTGGTTCTTTCTGCTTAACTCTACTTTTCTGAAACAAGATGGTGTGATTGACAGAGACTGACTTCCAGTGCTTTTCCTTGGGCAGATGCTGTAGTGAACACACAGGGCTTATTTGTTTCTTCTTCCAGCAAAGGAGTGGAATCAGTCAGGATGGGATAAGTTCTGCATCAGTAACAAATCTCAAATCTCTTGGCATAGAACAATGAAGACTTCTTTTTTTCCCTATGCTCCATGTCCATGGTGGGCCGGCTGGAGGCCTGCTCACAATCATCTTTACATGGGATCCAGGAGGATGGAGCAATCTCTTTGGGGCATGGTTGACTGCTGTGGTGGGAGGCATTGTCACTGAGTGAAACACTCACATCTGGAGGTGACACAGTCACATGGAACAGAAGACATACTCAGGAGAAGACAAGACATAGAAACTTAAGATATGTGGGCTAGCTAGGCAAGCACACATCTCTGAAAGGGCGAGGGGCTGCTATCTGGAGTAGGTCAGAGGTTAGTGGCACTTGGAGAGACTTGTTACCCTGGTCCAGATACTTACTGGGTTTGGAGATGTCTCAGTTTCTGTATGAGTTCTGCTGATCACTAGATACATGACTTTAAACAAATTTCTTAGCTGTTCCCAGCCTCAGTGTTTTCAATATACCATTTAAAATGCCACAGGAGTGGTATGTGCCATAGTTCTCAGACACTGGCTCTGGGTCCACAGTGCATGTGTCTAAGTCCTTTTCTCACTGGCAATAAGCTGCCCTAGTAATACCCATATAGGCAAGTCGGTAGACAAAGTCTTGACCCTACTTTACCATTTTCTCTCTCTTATCCTAAGCTCCACTTCCTCCAAGGCTCTCCATCTTCTTCCAGCCCCAGCTAGCATTTAGCTGGATAGCTCCAAGCTCACTCTGCATACCTCTGTAGTCTTCTGCTAAGAGCAGATGGCAAAATCACAGGACATATGCAGCCCAGATTCCTCTCTAGTCTCTGCCTCAGGAGTTTGGACCTCTTCAGCCTCCAGGTCTGCAAAACTCCAGATTCTTGCTACATAGAGTGGTCCCAGCCTTTATGGGTGGCCCTGGACACCAGATTTTATCCAGAGCTCCAGGGCTGCAGTTGGGGAGGATTCTGGGGAGTCCATGTCACAGAATAAAGGGAAGGGCTACAGAATACCTCTAAACAGGCAAAACAAAGCCATTCATCTTGAGCTTTAGTCACTGGGCTGCTGACTCAGGAAAAGCAGACTTTACATTAAAACCGGATGATTTGTGAAGCCAAGACACTTCCTCACCCGCCTCCCTCTGTTCCTTCAACTTCCAGAGTTGGGGTGTGGGCTCTTCCTTCATCTCTCTTGGTGTAACAGGTGTGCAAAAGTCCCTGCTCTGTTTTCTTCTGGTTGTACCTTGGCCATGGGCGGCAAGTCAACCTCCCAGAGCCATGCTGGATGGTGTCTGGCTCAGGCAAAGCTGAATTCTATGTCAGCAATTCCTTGTATATGTGGTCTTTCCTTAGTGGCTATGTTTAGAAAATTTGAAATATTTGTTCCCCTTTTAATTTTGTGTGTATGAACGTTTTGCTTGCATGTATGTATATATATGCATCATGTGCCTGCCTGTTGCCCTCAGAGGTCAGAAGAGATCATCAGGTCTCCTGTAATGGATGGATGTAAGCCACCATGTAGATGCTGAGAATCAAACCCAGGTCCTCCACAAGAACAAGTGCTCTCAGTCGCTGAGCGATCTCTAGAACTGAGTGGTGCAAATTTTTCTGAAACTATAGCTTAGTCAGTAGGTACTTCTCTAGCAGGCACAAAGCCCAGGGTTTGATGCCTAGTGCTTGATAAACTGTGTGTGTTGGTGAATTCCTATAATCCCAACACTTAGGAAGTAGAGGCCGAGGATCAGAAGTTCAAAGTTATCCTCCACTACCCTGTGAATTTGGGACCAGCTGGAGATAATGCAACCCTACTGGCAGGGTTGGGGGAGCATGAGATTTGCAATTTGGAGACCTAATATTTTCTCTTTCCAGCCATCAGTTGTATGGGGGAATAACAGAGTCAGCCTTACGAGGTGACCTGTTGGTTGGTTTGAAGCACATCTCAAATGCTGTGTTGTGCCCTTCAGAATTCACGTATTAAAAACTTAGTCCTCAAAGTCCTATGTCCGTGGCACTTATGAAGGGAGTCTTCAGGAGGTTATTGGGTTACAAAACTGTGTACATCTGAAGATAAATCCATTAATAGGTTAGTGGGTTGTCAGTTACAAGCAATGACTGGTTATAGAGGCAGCTGTCTCAGCACGCTTGTACAGGCTCAGCTTCTGTGGGATGCGCTCTGCTGTGTTATAAGGCAGATAGAACACAAACAAAGTAGCACTGTTGTGTTCTCCAACCTTCCAGACCCCAGAGCTCTTACAGTAAGCCTCCGTAGACTACCATCTCCACAGTAGCCTGTCATAACAACAGAAGATACACTCTCACCCGCATGCGCACAGGCGACAGCTACCTGGCCGTATATTGTATCTGTGCCTCTTCAGTCCAGTGCTCCAAGGGTTCAACCCAATGCTTCAACATAATGCCCCATGATCTAACCTGAATCCATGAGAGAACCTTAGTCTCCTAGCATCTGTGATTGAGTCAGAAACAAACACCTGACCCCAGTCAGAGCCAGTGAGCTTCAAGGAAACATTTGATGGAGTTCAGCTGAGCAAGAGCAAGGTGTGCACATGAATGTGATTGGTGGAGGATGTTTGGGCGGAGAATGTTCTGGGTGAAGGATTCCAGATGGTGATCTTCCCTGCTGCCTGGAGGGGAAGGCCGCCTATAGATCTGAGGATAAAACAAAGACATGAAGAGAAACCAAGCTTAGACAGCTGGGCGAGCTTCCCAGTCATCCTGTAAAGTCTAGTTTGCTGAGCAGCTGTGTTTTCTGTGGTTTAAAGCCACCTGAAGCAGTCTTTATGACAGAGTGATCGCAAGGGTTGACCAGTAAAATAAGTATATGTGACTTGATTTGGAAAGATCTTGGCATCTAGACTATCCTACTCCTGAGGCACGGGCCCCCCCCCCCTGATCCCCTCCCCACGCTCCCCACGCTCCCTTTCTCAGGATCTTACTATGTAGCCCAGGCTGGTCTAGAATTTGAGATCTCCCTGCCTCAGCTTCATAGAATGAGAACCTATGACTCCACACTCAGCATGATTTAGTTTATACATCTACCCCCAAACAAACCCATCTTGCCTGTAACTCTGATGGTTCCTGGCACATAGTAGGTAGCATTTAGTAATTAAGCACTTTCTAGCACAGATGCCTAGATGGAGATGAAACTTTGGGGGTGGCATCCTCAGTTACCAACACACAACTTAGCACATCGTTAACTGGACCAGGCTTTGGATATGTCTCCAACTTCAAAGAATTTCTTTCTTTACATGAGGGTTATTTGCATGTTTTGTTTTTGTTTTTTCTCCAATATGAGATAAGACTTGTCCCCTAGGCAGGGACAGTCTAGGGAGACAGAGATCCTTAGAGCCAGGGGCGACAGCCCTAATAACTACCGCAGGGGGCAACTTCACTCTTGAGATTTCTGTCCTGGGTATCTTTGCTTTGTGCTCAGTAGGACATCCTGATATGATAATACTGGTTGAATGACAAAGGACTCATTCCTGAGACACTGCACTGAGGTGAATTAGAAATGGTACCTTCTCAAAGTGTAATTTCCACTTACACTAGAGTTAGAGACTGTAGTAGTTGTGTATAGTGTGTGTGTGTGTGTGTGTGTGTGTGTGTGTGTGTATGAGAGAGAGGTTTGCATGACAAATGTTTGTGTATGTGATGCATGTGTATATGATATGTTTGCATATGTGCCTGGTGTGTGGGAAGTAAGGGAAGGAAAACACGATCCCCTCTTGTCTTCTGTGCCTGGAGCATTCCAGAACTGATGACATTGTCTGGTCACTGTTTAAGGATTCTTGGGAAAGGAGCCTGATGGTTGGTGGCTGTATAAGAACTGAACAGCATGGGCAGGACTCTGAGTGGCCATCTAGAATGGATAAGTGTGGGTAAGGGTGTGTCAGGGATCTCAGGGTGTCTCCCAGAGTGACTAAGAATATGGCCACTCTATGAGATCCCTCCCATCTTCTGTCTCTGCTGGGTGGTGTGAGAGGCCACTGTGCTGGAAACTTGTGATGGCTTGGAAAACCAAAGTCACCTTCCGCCCCTAATCTCTCACTGCCTGGTGCTGGGGTGGGAAAGTGGGCAACATAAATCTTGTCTCGTCCCTGTCCCGTGACACCTGCCTGCGCTGCTGTGGAGAAGAGGGCCTGGCAACTATAAATCAGGGCCTTCTCTGGCGGCCACCTTCATCACAGTGCTTTACGGCACTGACATGGGCCAGGATTTAGTGGGCCCAGGCTGGCTGAGGCTGTCCCCTCCCCTTGGAATTGAGGCTTCTCATAAATCCTAAGGATGCTCATTTGCATATTCATCTGCATGCCTTTGCACCTCAAATTGCCTGCCTTCACACTCACAGAATCCAGAATTGAAATGGGACTGAGTCTCTCCATGGCTCCTACTGCTGCTGGAGAAAGGACATTGAGGCCCAGGGTGGGCAGAAGCCTGTCTTTGGCACAAAAGAGGGCAGGGCAGTCAGATATCAGGCAGGTGCCATTTAGCAGGGAGTGACTGCAATACAACAGATTGGCCAGACTGGAGACCAGGCAGGTTGCAAGGAGGGTCCCCATGGGGAGGACCAAGGGAGAGCTATGGGGGAGCTGGGATACCTGTCAGGGGAGGTTCCAGGGAGATGTAGCAACAGAGAGGAGCCCAGGCAGTTAGGCTTAGCTAGAACATCTGCATATAGAACAGAGGGTGCCTGTGATCCAGAGACCCCGTCCCCAAGGCACAAAGAGGCCTCTTAGGATTCTTCTGCTTCAATCTGTTGTCAGTATGGAACCAAACCTCTGCCAGGATGTAAATGGCTTGTTGGGAAGATAAAAGCCTGGTGTGGACATACCAGCATGAGCTATGTTATGCCTAAGAGGCCACATTCAAGCCCAGGTCCCTGCCTCAGGGATATGTTCTCTGGCTCCCTGTGATAGGTCCTGTCTAAGGACCAGAACTCACTGGGTCAGCCCCTCATGTCTCACTTCATCAGGACCGGACTCCAGAATCCCAGAATAACTCCTCCAGGCTCTTGGGCAGAGACAATGAGTAAATTGGCCTCTCTCAATTCCCAAGTTCACTTGATCTTCTAAGGGGAACCCTGGGGGTGGAACTCAGTGTTCCCAGTTGGGTCCAAGCCTGGCTGCTGACCAGGACAGGGAACTGCGTGGTCCCAGGAGGTTGCCGTGGCTCTGCTTCTGCCCCTCCTGGTGTTTTCCATAAACTCATAGGAAATGGCTTCTTCTTGAGTCCCTTGTTTCAGTTTCTGAGGCAGGGTTTTGGGAGAAACAGCTTCTTATGCTACAACCTGGAGTGGTTAGTAGGCTTGTCTGTCAACCAAGCCAGTCCATTATGGTATCCAGGCCTGGTGGAATTCTTTTCCATCTTCCAAGAGAATCACTACCTGCTACTGCAGCTGCCTGGCCCCAGGAGCAGAGCCATTCTTGCAAAGATCCTCTCCATACCACCCCAACAGGACATAAACTGATGGGAATAAGAAGGGTCGACATCCTTGTGTCAGGCCTTCTATAGTCCCTCCAGATCTTTGTCTTTGCAAACCCAAGGAAGCCAGTATGGGGCTGCAAGTGCTTAGTTCCTGGAGACAACAGGAGTCAGGATGGACAGTGGGGAAGAGCCAAGCAGGTGTATGTCCCTGAGCGTGACCACTGTAAGATGATTGGAAAAGAGATGGCCACTCAGCAGCAAGAGAGTCGTTGCTGAAGGAGGGCTTCCCCTAATCCTCCACCCCACTGCCACCATCCCCCTCTTCATCCCTCTCTGCAGAGGCTCTGGGGCTGTTCAATTTTCTTTCGTATGTCTTCCCTCTTGCAGAGCAGAGAAGCTCTCCCCACCTCCACCTTGCAAAACAGCCCAGATCACGTGGGTGAAGGAGATGTGGAGGTGTTATGAATGACCTGAGGACAGGCAGTGACCAAGAAGCACAGAGCTATGTCTCTGCAGCTCTCTCACGCTCACTTGAGTCCCACTGGATACACTGTGGAATCCACAAGTCACCTGCAGATGTCTTCTTCAGGAGCTGTCCCACTGGTCTTTGAGACAGGGTCTCCCACTGCCCTGGAATTCTCTGAGTAGACCGGGCTTGCTGGCCAGTGAGCCCCAGCCATTCACCTATTTCCACCTCTCCAGATCCGGGATCAGAGTATAATACAGCCTTTCTACATGGGTTCTGGGGGATTGAACTTAGGCCTTCTTGCTTGTGTGTAGCAAACACTTTATTACAGCCCTCTCTGCAGTCACTCAAGACATTTGAGAGTAAAACTGTTAACAAAGGATGGCATGCCCTCTGAATCACGAGGGGGCGAGAGCTCACAACAGGAGAATGGGTCAGAAGACCTCCCCAGAGCCTTCCAGGCTGACATGTACAGAGATTCTTAGAAAGCATACACACAGACTTACAGACTTCACGGAGGCCTGGAGTCAGCCTCAGGCAGGAGCCCCCCATCTGGAAGCCTTTAAGGGCTCCCCCCTCTTCTGCAAATAGCTTGTTCCCAGAAAACAGGAGGAGAAGTTACCCAACAACAAGCTAGGGCTTCCTGTGGGTCTGGGTCCCCCTCCTCTGCCTTTGCTGTGTGCACCAGGCCTGCACCAGCTCCCAGGTCTCTGCCAGTCACATGTCACTTGTCCCAGCCATGTCTTCCATGTTTTGTATTCATATCTCTCCTCTCCCAGGAAGCCCCCAGGAGCTACCCCCTCTGCTCTCAGTAGCTCCTGTGTAACCCTTTACACACACACACACACACACACACACACACACCTTACCTGAGGGGGGGCAATCTACTGTAACCAGTAGGGGGCTGAGAGTCTCTGTAGTAGTCAGCTTTTAATGGCAGATGGGGAGCCAGCAGAGCCAGTAGGTGGAGGAGACACTGGGAGATTGGAGCCTCTGACTCTCTTCCATAGTCCAGAGGTGTGTTACATCATGTCTGTTTGCTTGTGCCTGTTACTATAAATAATAACAAGTCTCAACTTCTACTTAGCCCTGGCTCATCTGAGGAAGAAGCTGAAAGAAGAGGTAGGGCAGAAGTCTTGACTACATAGTCTAGGGTCAGTGCGGGGTCTGAACTGTTCTGCCCTTCTGGCTCCAGACTTGCTCACTTAGATCTGAGGGCACCAGAGCAGCTTGGGAAACAAATACTTCCACACCACAGATCCAAGCCAGAAGAGGTGCTCAACTCTTAGCCAAGCTGACGATTGGCGGATGGCACCCTTGGACCTGTGAGAGCTAACTGCAAGCACAGTGACTGTGCTGGATCGTGTCTTCCTCAGATTAAAAATGAGGAGAAGAGCACCTTGTCTTCATAGTTGAATTCATATCACTTTGGAGATAATTGGGCTCAGAGGCCCGGAAGGAAGAGAGGATGAAGTCAGAGATTTAAGACGTATGGTTTGGATAGACAGGGAGGAGGTCAGGCTTAGAGCTGACAGAGGGACTTCCTTGGGTTTCATTCTTTGCCTGATTGTAGGTCAAGCCTTGCCGGACACTCCACGAGAAGTTAACTTCATTCATTCACTCACTCATTCACTCACTCATCCATCCATTCATTCTTTCGCATCACCATCTTCTGTGTGTTATGCTGTTTATTTCCCTTGAGCAACATAAGATGAATCCGGGCACAGTCAGAGAACACACAGCCCAAGGCCAAGGTCTTCAAGGGAGGGTGATCCTGGACTCAGGCATTTTCATATGAGATATGATGATGTCCACAAGAGCTCTTTGATTCCCTGAACTCTCCTCATGGTTGGATGAAGAGGTATTCTATTCCTTTGAGGCAGAGAGGGGCAGAGGGTAGAATATCAGGGTTCAGGGCTCCAGACTCCAAAGTCTACCAGTCTCAGCTTCCTAGCCCAGTGCCCATGGCTGCAGCCCAGTAGAGAAGGGGTATGCATTGGTGGTCTGTTGGGGCCACCCCAGTCAGTACTAGAGCCCAGAGAACTCACAAGACTTCTAGAAGCAATCAGTTTGAGAAGTGGGAGGTGGGGGGAGGTAAGAAGGGGGCCTCTGTGACCAAGAATTGCAGCTTCAAGTGAGAGATAAGCAGGAGCAGATGGGGCCCAGAGCACAGTTTCTGTTTTCACGCAAATGTCTGGGACAATAAAAGTCACAGGGGAAGTCTGGGGTGGGGTTGGAGGGGAATACAGAGCCTGGGTGGGGGTGCAGCCAGAAGGTGCTGTGTCAGCACTTAGCGTTCATTAAAATACTTTCCGTCCAGTAGGCTGAGAATTGGGGTGGGCTCTCTAGCCCCCTGCCCAGGGCCTTTGGCTGATCTGCAAGGACCTGGCCCAGCCCGAGAAGGCTGGGAGGGGTCTGGGCCCTGGGCCCTAAGAGGATGTCTAGGCAGCAAGTGTTGCTTAAAACTGATTGCATTTCCTGGCCTTTGATGGCCAAGATCAAAGTGGGGCCAGCCCCTCCTGGCCTCTCAGCTCCTGGCAGCTTCTGTGCCCACAGGGTCCAGGCTGTGTGGTCAAGGAGGCTGGAGAAGGCGGGGTAGCCTGGCATCCATGATGTCAATGAGCCAGAGTTCTCTCACACTGGGGCTGCCAGGGACTGCAGCTGTGGGCATAGGGAATGGTATCCACCATCAACACAGTCTCGCGCCTATTACCCTGACCATGTGTCCTTGGGAAGGTATTGAGTGGTGTGGCGGTCACTAATGACCAGGTCTTGGGGAGCCAGGGATGGGCCCCATGTGGTCAACTGTAGGAACTGTGTCTCTGAGCAGCACTCTGGGGACATGGCTGAATGTCCGTCTGACTACGGCAAAAGTAATGCTGACTTGAAAGCTGGCCTTTCACAGGGTCCTGGCAGGGAGGATTTGGGGAACAGTGGAGATAAATCCCCATACCCAAATACTCCTCCCAAGGGCTCCTTCTCTCAGGACCAACAGAGCCCTCCATCTTGAAGCAGCTCTCAGCCTGTAGTTTTGTTTCCACTCCCATCTCCCATAAGAACTAAGCCCAAAGGCCATTTAATGATGAGAAATGGTCCTCTGGAGTGGTGCTCTGAGCATCCAGGCATACAGTGAGCCTCTCAGGGTATTTATAAAAGCTGGGCCTGATCCTACAGGTTGCCTTCCTGGGAGCCCTTTCAAGGGCCTTGGGTTCAGACAGCTGCTCCTGCTCAGATGAACCATTTCTCGCCTGACTCCTTTTACTCAGATGTTCCTCAGCTGTTGATGACTCAGTTTCCCTTTAGCATAAAGTATACAAGAAGCCCAGGAAGCTCAGTCTTGGAATAGTGGGTTGGCAGCAGAAGCAATGTGAGGAAGCATACATGCAGAACATTGTGTTGTCACACATCTGCAGGTTCCTGAGGTCAGGGTCCTCTGGACACGGGGGCATTGGTACTCCTGCGACTGCGTGCCTGCAGCAGGCCTGGCTGCTCTGTGATGCCCAACGCATGTGGAGAGGATTAGAGCCCGGAAAGACCCATTTTCCTCCTCTTTCTTCTTGGAAGAAGGATCAAGGGGACCTGGTGACAGCCCAGAGGTTCTGGGCGTGTGGACAGCCCCACTTCCCGTCCATCTCCCAGGCAGCTTAGGAGATGTATACCATCTGTGGCAGCCCCCAGTCTCAAGCTTACAGTTTCCCTTCAAAGGAGACTCTGGGTGTATGTGTGTGTGGGTCCTGCCTTTCTATTCCTGGAGCCTCTGCCTAGTAGGAAGGCTAGGGAAGAGGGTTAGGGCTTCCTGGAAGCAAGACAGTCAAGAAAGGTGGTCCATCTTGGGCTATCTGAGCAGGGTGTTGTCTCTTACCATAACATTGCTCTGTGACTTCCTTGAGCAGGGCCTTTGACCTCAACCTCCCCCCCTGCCCCAACCCCCAGTCTCCCTTGACAAGTTGCCATGTCCTGGGCTTGGTCTGTAGCCAGTACCGGCCTCTGATTTCTTGAGAATCTATTGAGAGCTCCCAAAGAGGAAGTGACCAGTCTTATCCCAGTCTGGCTCCTACAAACAGAACCAGAAACAAGAGGAAGATGAACTGCAAGGGACATGGTTTGGGGGACCAGGAGGGGACCAGGAGGAGACCAGGAGGGGACCAGAATTCAGGAAGCAGGAGGAATGAAGACTACAATAGTTATTCCTAAACTGGGAACATGGACTATACTCCAGCCCTTGACCCAACCAGACCTTAGTCTCTTCTGCTCTGTGTGATATATCATATAGGTCATGTCAGTGTGTGTGTGTGTGTGTGTGTGTGTGTGTGTGTGTGTGTGTGTGTGTTACATGTAGGAGCATGAGAATGAAGAGATTTGACACTGGTATGTCTTGTAAAGGAACAGTAGTTAGAGTGGACCTCAAGAGAGCCCTCTCCTCTTCTTCCCCTTCTCCTCCCCTCCCCTTTTCCTCATCTTCTCTCCCCTCTCCTTCCCTCCTCTTTCCTCCCCTAATGTCCCCTTCCCTCCCTTCTTCTCTCCTTCCCTCATCTCCCCTCCCTTCTCTTCTTCTCTTCTTTCCTCCTATTCTCTCCCCTCCTCTCCTCTCCCCTCCCTTTTCTTTTCTTCTCCTCTCCTTCCCTCCTCTTCTCTCCTCTCCCCTCCCCTCCCTTCTCTTCTCCTCTCCTTCCCTCCTCTTCTCTCCCCTCCTCTCCCCCCCTCCCTTTTCTTCTCTTCTCCTCTCCTTCCCTCCCCTTTCTTCTCCTCTCTTCCATCCTTTTCCATAATTCACTATTTCCTCTTCTTCCTCCTCTTCCTCACCCTCCTATTTTCTCCTTTCCTCCCTTGTTCTCCCTTTGCTGGTGTCTGAGATCAAGAGAAGCCTATGCTTTTTCTTCCCTCTAGCATGGCTGGGTGAGGTAGGGCTGAGTAGTCATGGGAGGACAGATAGAGATGGCTGGTCACTAGTCCATAGTAGTGTTGGGAAGACTCTAAATTTTTTCCATGTTGTCTCTTCACTAGTAACCCTCCTTGAAAGTGATTTAACATGGCCAAAGCCACTCTTCTTTCCATCATCCCACCAGGATCCTATGCTGAGCTGTAGACGCCACAGTAGTCCCAGTTCTCGGTGGTGGAATGGAGAAGAGAGAATGGCTGAGCACTGTCTCAGGAAGAATATGTTATGGGCACCTTCAACTATCCCTGGGATTCTGTATCTGTGGGTACACACATTCATGTTTGTCTGCTTGCACCCAGTCAGCCTGCATGAAATTATATGAACTGTGTACAGATAGATGCCCATGAGGAAAATACACACATGTGCACATTCATGAATGCATGTGAAGTGGTGTGGGGTCACACATGTCTGCATGTATATAGTCACAGACAGACAGGAAGATTTGACTGTGAATCTAAGATCCCTCTCTGCCTCCCCTGCATCCCCAGCCTCCCCCACCCCTAGATCTCAAACTCTATTCTCCTGGGCCCTGGCAGATGAGAACAGAGAGTCCCCATGTCTTACTATCTGGGATGGTGGCTTCTGTTGGAATCTTGCCCCCCCCCCACTTTCCTGACACAAATAGCCTGTGGAACAAAGGGGCTTAGATTATTTACACAGTCAACATTAGGCAAAGTTGTGGTCTATTTAAATTCTTCTTTATTAGGTCGGGAAATTCCATGGCAACTACTCAGACAGCTAGGAAACCTCCAAGACTTAAACTCCCAGCCTCCAGCGTGGCCATGTGGCCACGTGGCTCCCAATCTCCTCTCCCCTGATCCTGACTCCCTGACCCTCCCCTCACTGGCACTTCCAAGATTCTGCCATACCCTCCCATGCTTTGGCCCAAGCTCCCTCTCTTCAATGCCACTCCTTCTGTGTCCCCATCTGTCCCCCAGACCCCTGATTGATGCTGTTCGTCTCTTCTGAGTTATAAGGGCAGCTGGGTGCCAACCTTACAAGTAGCATCTACTCATACACAGTATGGGGAGATGGGGAAGAATGATGCAGCTTGTGGTAAGATTGGGAATACAGTAGCTGTGGCCATACTAGTATGTTTTGCTTATGCGACCAGGACTGAGTCTGAATTTGTTTGAGGTTAACTGGATTGGCTATTTGAACAAGGAAAGAATTAGTCTTCCTACCAGAGTGCTCCAAATGCATTCCATTGGCAACCTGAGATGAGTGAGATAGGATGCTTATACTTAAGGCATGTGGGGTGAGGGTGGAGGAGGTGTCTCTGATATTGTTCCAAATAGCAGTTGGAGCCTGTGACAGGGCAGCAGATTTGTCTGATATGAAGTGGAAAAATGGCCAAATATTAGATCTCAACTGATGAGGCAGTGTTGGGGTCAGGGAGCAGGTGAGGGGTGGGTTAAGTAAATGAGTGTAGGAGCTGTCTGTGAGGTTATTACAAGTCTCCTAGGGGGAATCCGAAGGGCAGCTTAGAACTGACATAGCTAAAGGCCAGCGTGAGCTGCATTCTTCAGTAACTCTGCTTTGAGACTCAGAACCTGGGCTTCTCCCTATTACCCCAGCTCAGAATGTGTACCCATCCTACCTATCTTCAGAAGACACATATTCTCGTGGTAAGGATTCTATTTAGAGTGACTATAGAGGGCTGAGGGGGCTCAGCTCAGAACTTCCTGTGACCAGTTGTGGTAGAGCAATGAAGGCAAGGCCAGAAGCTCTGGGGCAGCAGTGTCCAGCAAGGTACTGGCGACCTCTCACTGCTGGCTGCCCCATGGTAGTCTCTAGCTCTGGTGGAAGCTGTTAACACTGATGGGGGGTGCATCCTTTCGAGCGAAGGAGGAGAGGCTGTCCCAGGTCTCAACCAGCCACCTCCATCTCCAAACAGCAG
The DNA here is from genome assembly GCA_030674055.1 of Rhabdomys pumilio. NCBI lineage: Eukaryota > Metazoa > Chordata > Mammalia > Rodentia > Muridae > Rhabdomys > Rhabdomys pumilio. The sequence goes on from JANHMN010000008.1 coordinate 21,117,115, forward strand.
CCGGGTGGCTAGGGAAGAGGGCCCAAGAGCTTGCTACCCATTGTCACCTCTCTGTGGGTCCTGCCCTCGAGGCTTGTCCCTGCTGCCACCTCTGGGCCTGTGTTTCTGATTATCTTGCCCAGCTGGGCGACATTAGTTGCATTTTTCCAGGATGAATCTTGGTTGTGACTTCCTGCCATGGGTCAAAACCAGCTGCTTGCCTCTGCTGCCTGCTCTTCGTGCTACCCCAAACGCCCTTGTTCTCAGGAGGGCATGGGCTCAGGGTGCAGTCTCCTGGGAGGTGAAATCACCTACTCAGCCAGCAGAATCTGGTATCCCCCTCCTATGTGTCTTGTTCAGGTGTCTGATTAGGACCCAGATCTTGAGACAGTTGTGAGCCACTGGATAGAGACACAGCAGGATCAGGAAAGACTCCAAGGTCAAGGGCATGACCTGGTTCTGAGGAGTCTGTACTTCTTTCAGCAGAGCCTGTGTGTTCATGAAACCAGTCTTCAGACCAAGTACCCCAGCTTTCTTCCTGCTGCTTTCTGGTGCTCTCGAGGAAAGGGGAGATGGCGTTTAACCACGGGATAGTGAACTTCCTTTCCTACAGGTATGTGGTTATAAGCACAAGAGAGAAAACCTTTACATTCAATATGACCTGAAACGTTTGTGGGCTTTCAGGACATTACTCAGGACCCCTTAGTAAAGCAGACAGCACATGGGTAATCTTCACAGTTTTTCTTCAGAAACGCAAGTAAGCCTGAGTGACAGTGGGCCAAAAACCATGTGGAAGCCCACTTAGTTCCCTGGGAGTTGATCCACTTGGCTTGGCTTGAACCCAATCAAACTCTGAGGGACTAAGCCCTCAGCAACCAGCCTGGTGCAGCCTCGCTCTGTGTCTCCCCCACTGGTGCCCCAGTGACACCCTGATTCTCACTGTGCATTCCTTACTTCTCAGCCTGTCCCCACCCAGGGCTCATGCTGTGAACAGGGACAGGGTTCTGATACACAAAGCTCTTTGAGACCTCATGACACTGTCTGCATTCTGAGTATGACGTCCATAAACAGCAGCTCACTTCTACATTCCTACAGCCTGGGCATGGAGAACTCCGGCAGGTTGATGGGATGAGAATGTGCAAGAATTCAAGCCGAAGGTTTTATGTGGGAGGCTTTGGGGGCCTCAGGCAGTTGAGGGGACTGACTTGCTGTAGGGACATGGATGTGGGAACTCTCCCTGGGGAGGAAACCCTGTGTCTCAGAGTAGCAGACAGTTGAAATGCTGACCTGAGAAATGATGCATGCAGACATGCCTCAGGGGCTGGTTATGGGCAGGAGCCACTGGGAGGGCATCAGATACTGCTTATGAACCTGGGGCTACCACAACTGGATTTTGCTGGGTCACTTGCAAGAAGCCTCTGCCTTCTACTGACTTCCCAAGATGGGGACATTCTCTCTAAATGTTCCCAGAGGATTCCATAGGCCTCTTAGGTGTGTAAATGAGGTAGGAGACAGAGTTCCTGTCCTGGAAACTCTTGTCCTGGTGGAAGAAGTGTCTCTTCCTCCAGAAGCAACTTTGGGTTATGACACATTGACTATAAGCCATAGTCTCTGTTGCCCTGGAACTAATGATTTCTTCAGTTCTTTGGTCGTCTTAGGCAAATGTGAGCTGGCTTGTTAATTATCTGCAAGGCCTTGCCAACAGCTACATGTGGCTCCCTGAAGACTATGAATGAAACTTATGTCTGTCTCTCATGGTCAAGGATGCTTCGCTGTCCCCTTGGATGGACAGTGGTGAGGGCTGTGTGTGCAGCCAGTAATGGGAACACAGTGTTGGTTTCCCTGGGCCATGTCAACACAACTCTGAGACTGGGTGGACCCAGGATGGAATTTTGCATGACTGAGAAATTCCCTCATTGAAACACAACCCTTCCAGCCTCTATCTCCCACCTGCTACTTGATTGCAGGTTCATAACTGTCATCTACTCTGGGGACACAGGCCAAGCCAAGCAGTGACTGTAGGTCATCCTCCAAAGACAGGTATCCCAGAGTTTCTTTGAGCCCCCTGGTGGTCACTTCAAAGCTGTGCTGTCATCCCCAGGGCTTCTTTTCAGTGGCAGAGGCCAGTGTTCTTTCTTGTCACCCCTATTACCACCAAAGGATTCAGGATTTTCTCGTATGGCTCACCAGATAAAAGGCGATGGTCAAGGTTAGGACTTACCACCATCTCTCTGCAGGGACCTTTGTTGAGTATCTTCCTCATCATTTTGATCTTAGCTTACCGGGCCCTCATGAGAATAGTCACATTGTAGAGTTCAGGCTCTGCTCAGGTTGCCTCCTCCTCACCAAGGCCCTGGGGAGGAAGGACCACAGGTCAAAACATACCATAACTGTTGGGAGCAGGGTTGGGGTTCCTCCTGCCATCTAACCTAAATGGTCCAGCTCAAGTTATCTACTTGGAGATGAAGGAGACGAGGCCTTTATTGTGACATGGAAATAGGGAGGAGGGAACCTCCCCTGTACCTTGGATGGGCACACGGTTCCTTCCTCGAGTCCTCTGCCTAGCAATGGAGGCTGTGAGGAGGTGGAGAGGACCCTGTATCCTCTCCATAAGCAGCTACCTCCTACCACTGACTACATTCCAAAGCCACTCAAGTCATGAGAGCAGGGAGCTCTCGCTGTCCAAGCATTCTTGTACCTGAGACCCCAGGCATGGTTTCTAGCCTTCCATCAAGCTCCATGTCTGGCATCCCTACAGAAACCAGCACTGTGGACTTGTTTCAAGGATTGTGCAGGGAACAACTCTATGTGGAATCAATTTAGGCTTTGGTCCTCTAGTGGTCTGTGGGCCTGTCTAGTTACTGTTCTCTGCAAAGCCTCCCCCAGCCAGAGTTAAAACCCCTGGACTCTATCTTTAGCCCTCCATCAACCACCATTCCAACACAAACCTACACCCATACCAAGAACTCCCATAATTTATAGATCACAGCAGTCCAAGTCCATATGAAGAGAGTCACATTCCTCCCTAGAAGCTGCTAAGCCCAGAAAGGGAAGGCAGAAGGTAGGAAGGAAAAGGAGAAAGGGCGGAGAGGGAGAGGAAGAGGGAGAGGGAGAGGAAGAGAGGGAGAGGGAGAGGGAGAGGGAGAAAGGGAGAGGGAGAGGGAGAGGGAGAGGGAGAGGGAGAGGGAGAGGGAGAAGGAGAGGGAGAGGGAGAGGGAAGAGGGAAAAGGGGAGGGGAGGGGAGGGGAGGGGAGGGGAGGGGAGGAGAGGAGAGGAGAGGAGAGGAGAGGAGAGGAGAGGAGAGGAGAGGAGAGGAGAGGAGAGGGGAGCTGGGAAGAATGTGCAGATGGGAATAGCAGTTGGTAAAGTCTGATTGGAATGTGAGGGTAGCCAGCTATCCACGAGGACAGAAAACACCTCAAGTCAACAGCTCCTAGCTTATACTTTCTCAAGGTGGGAAAACCACCTTGTTTTATTTTATTTTTCCTCACAGACAAATTCAAGACAACTTCTTCAAAAAAGCTCTGAAAAGTTTCAGACATTTAATGTGTTTTACACCACCAATATCCAGTTTAACTGTTAGTGTGATCTAGGACAGATGAGGAGTCCTCACCCCCACGTTATAAATGAAGAAACTGAGGCTCGGGGAGGTACTATGTCACTTCTCCCCTAATGACAACAGAAGGCTGAGGCATCAGGTGCTGGGGGAACAAGGGCACCCCTCGAGGATAGAAGGGCAGGGGAGCAAGTGTCCGTCCTCCGGGACCCATGAGGCCAGGCCAGACTGTGCTGGGATGGGAGGAGTTAAGTGCCACACTGCAGAGACAGTCATTCCACACCCCCCCTTCCTTTTCCACTCAGTTGACCTTTAAATTACGGCATCAGCTGCCTTGCCAGACACTGTGATTTCCCTCACTCCATCTGCCGCGCCTTCCCCTGGCACAGTTTCTGCTCCCCCTCCCTCCTCCACACTCTCCTTCCCACTCCACTGCCCAAGCTGCCTCTCTCTGAGTCTCATTCACAAAATCCCAGCCATGCAGGCAGGCCTTGCCACAGGTGGCATCTGGGCAATGCTGGGCCTGGTGTTCCTGGGCTCTCTACAGCCTCTGTCTGTTGAGAACCTCTGCCCAGGCTACCCCAGCCCATCCCTATGTAAAACACACCTTCAAAGAGCCTCTGTCCTTCATTCCTCCTGTGGACCCTTGCTGTTTCCAGTTTGCCTTGAAGTCTCCAGCAAAGATCTTGGACATCTTAATGCTCATTCCTATTTGATTAAAACCCTAAATACACACACACACACACA
>JANHMN010000008.1:21121496-21143352 GCA_030674055.1 Rhabdomys pumilio
ACATATACCACACACCACACACACACCACACACACCACACACACATATACCACACCACACACACACCACACATACCACAGACATATACCACACACCACACACACACCACACACACCACACACACATACACCACACCACACACACCACACACACCACACAGACATACACCACACATCACACACACACATACCACACACACACATACCACACACACACACACATGCACACACCACACATACATCACATACATACCACACACACACACACACACACACACACACACACACCATACACCCCCACACCCCCACACATACTCTCTCTCTCTGCCTTTGTGTGTGTGTGTGTGTGTGTGTGTGTGTGTGTGTGTGTGTACTTCTGCCACAATGTAGAACGCAGCAGACATTAAATCTTATTGGTTTAATTTTCTTTCAGATAATAGTACAGGCTTTGATTTAAAAAAAATTATGGAAAAAGTGTTAAAGAGAAGTGGAACATTAATCAGGGCGCTCTGATGAAAGGAACGAAAGTGTTTCCCTAAGAGCCCAGCATGTGCAGCAGCTGTGTGTGGATATTTAAATGACATTTTTCATATGTTGCCGTAAAAAAAAAAAATCTCTTTGAGTCGATTCTGGAAATATATTCCAATTTGCTACAATGCCAGTGGTTTTAAAATTATTTAGAAATAAAATGTGTTTATGATTTCGGCTGTACTTTGTGTATTTGTCGGCTTCGGGCCTCTTTCCTCAGAGGAGGGCCTCACTGATTTCTCAGAAACTCCAGCTTGTAGGGCAGAAGCAGTGAGATGGGGGCCCTAGAGACAAAGGCTGGGTTTTGTTTTCTCTATGGCCCTTGGCTTGCTACACCCCTTTGCGCTGGAGGTTTCAACAGAGACAGAACTACCCAGGTGAGAAGCAAAAGGTGACAGGGGGTCGTTATGTATTAGGAAAGTCTTTTTGTTTTGAGAAAGAGAAAAAAGTTTTGCTTGCAGTCCTAATTCTATACGTAGACTAGGCTAACCCTGAACTTGGAGTGATCCACCTTTGCCTCCTGAGCACAGGGATGGCAGGTGAGTCCCACCATGCCTAGGTGGTCAAACCTTTTTAAAAGATGTGATTTATGTTGCAAATGAGATTGGAGACTCCTGCACTCCCTTAGAAGCCTACTTTTGGAGAGAATGAATCTCAGAGTCAGCAGCCCCTTTAGACTTCCCACTGTGAAACTATTGGGCTCACAGGGGCTGTGAGCATCAGTGCTTACAGCCATTTGGGATGGGAACTCTCTAGACTGTGTCCCTTGTGCCCTCTACCCTGTGTCCCTTCCCCAGGCTCCCTAGGACTTTCCATGCTCCTGCCCTCTGAAAGGCTGGCTTCTCCCTCTTGACCCAGCCATCTTTGAGAATGTTGGCAAGCTTAATGTTAGAGAGAGAGAGAGGAGACTCCCCAGAGGCCTTTGGACGGTGCACACTAAGGTTTTACAGAACCGGGTCTTCTGACCACAGATGAGGCCTGGCTTTAATAGAATTCCATACAGGAAAAACCCTTACAGACCTCCCTCTCAGGGTCAGGAAGACAAATGTCTTGAAGGGGTGGGGTTCTTGTCCTTACCCTCAGGTTGCATGGCCCCAAGGCTTGCCTAGACTAGCCCAGGGTCCTGCTCAACAGTTGGTTTTGTCACCACTGACCAGTGGGGGGCACACTCTCCTTAGTTTTCTGTCTCTGCTTGACATGTCAGTTGGATCTAGAGGAAAGGATTGGGTGCTGGGTCCCTATCTCTTCCAGGGACTTCTTCGAGGGCTGTGGTGCATCAGACCTGCTTTGACACTGTCTGCCCTGGCGTTTCACAGACTCTTGCACTGTCCCGCACCCTTACCTGCTCTTTCCAAGAGAAGACTTTTCCAGAGGGAAAGGTAGACTGGAGGAAGGGAGATATCCATGCAGATGGAGGCAGAGGCTCCCTGACTCATACACAATCTGTCCCCTCCCTTCTAATCTTACTCTTCTCCTATCCCACATGCTCAGGCCCACACTGTCTGCCAAGGATCCTACCTCTAAGGCTTTCCCTTGATAAGACTCCTTTGTGTAAGCCAGCTAAAGCTCTCCTTCCTGTGCTTCTGGCCCTAGAAAACCTCATAGCTGCAACTTGGGGAGGAGTGTGTCCAGGTGCTTTTGTCCAGCCATGGCTCCTGTTCAGAGGACTTGTTGTTGGGGGGTGGGGAGCAGTGAGGGCAATACTGGGAGCAGGTGGGATCCGGAGAAGATTCTGGAAGACCTGGAACAGGTGCAAAAGGAAAACTCTAGTAGGACTAGCTGGCGGGTTGGATTCAGAGGATGTGCCAGCATCGTTCTCTTGTCTGAGATGATTTGAACAAGCTGTGAGATGGGCCTATTTGGTTTCATCACCTCAAAGACAGGTACATGGAGGCGCAGGGAGATGGGCTCTTTGCCTTTCTCTGGAGACAGTCTGCCTAGGAAGAAGAGCCAAGAGCTTCTCTGGCATTCGAAGTGGAGTCTCTCTGAGCTTTGGAGCATAAGAGAAGACTGGTTCTTTATTTGGTAAGGTTGGAGGTACGATGTCACCCAGTGCTCACTAGGGGTAGGTGGGAACAGGAAGGAACCAGCTAGAAAGATTTAGAGCCACAAGAGGTTTTCTGAGAAAGTGGCCAGAGACGGATGACCTGTGACAGTCTCACCTCTACTGCAGGCTCTAGGAAGTTGCAAGGCACAAGAGCTATTACTAAGGTGACATGCCCAACTGTGTTTCTCCAGGCCTGATGAGGGACTTGTGGACCTGGGTTCAGTCCTGTACCAAGAAGACTGAGACAGTGTGTAGCCTGTCTCATATTTGCTTGGAATCTCAGCAAAGTCCCTTAACTTTTTTTCCCCACAAAGGTAAGTATTTTTTTTTCACTGTGAAAAATTCTGTTATGAGATTGCTCGAAAACTCAGTCACCTGGGTGAAAGTCAGGTTTTCGCTTTTATGAGCACACGGTGCTGTAACCTCCCCTGGCGACCAGGTTGAGTGGAGAAAGGGTAGTCTCTGGTGGGAGCTGGCTCTGGGAGGTAGTGAGGATGAAGAGGCTGAGATGGGGTCAAGTAGAAGACACAAAGAAAAGAGGCTAGAAGATGGGAGAGAGACAAGTGTCCACCTGAGCCCCGTGTCTGACCCAGTGTCATGGCTGGCCTGAGTTATCCACAGAGCTGACAAGTCACATATTTCCTGTGCTAGCCTAAGCCTCATGGGGGAGTCACAGTCCTGTCGATTGAGATCAGTGGTTTGTAGCTTGGTTGTCTCATGCCAGTCAAGGCATTGAGAGGCAGAAACCAAGTGCCAGGGGCAGTTCTATTGCTCAGCACAGGACTGGTGTGTGGCTCTGTTTGTAAGTGCTTGCTTAGTAGGCCTGGGCTTGCTCCCTAATACTGAATAAACCCTGTTTAGTAGTGCAGGCTTAATCTCAGCACCTGGGAAGACGAGGGAGAAGGATCGGAAATTCAAAGTTATCCTCAGCTACATAATTAGTTTTGAGTTACATGAGCCCTCGTCTGGAATACTATTGTGTTTAGGGGTAGACACCCTCTTTCTGCCTCTGTGAGCACTGCACCCAAGTGCATAAACCCTTATAAATACACGTAATTAAAAATAAATCTTAAAATGGTGTTGGCCATGTTTTAAAATTACTTATCAGCATTTGTTTTCTTGCTGAATTACTTTGTAATATGTCTGTTTTGGAGGTGAATAACATTTGGTTTTTTTTACTAGTTGCAAGTGATCTTTACATGTTAAGAATATTAACATAAAAGCCTGAGATTTGTGAGACCATATCTCAAATAAATAAATAATGCCTAGTACATGGCGGAGTTTTGGGACCTGCCTCTGAGTGTTTATGAGAAGGGGAGTGCAAAAGATGTTATTTCTCAGGGAAGTGGCACAATAGGGTTCTGGGTTCTTCACAGCTCTTAGAGAGTAAGACCTTCTGCCAGTCTAACTCTCAATATCAAGATGAAATATCTTTGTCAGCCCTGCCCTCTTCCCATAGTGATACAGCTGCTTAGCTCTCTGATGCACTTGTCTTCCTCTCAATGAGTCTTAATGGTAGGTTTCTAAAAGAGTAGTTATCCTTTGGTTTCCTTAGGACACAGAGACAGAGGAAAGCTACGGTGAGAGAGCTTCATTTCAAAGGTGGAAGCCCAGGTCCATCAGGGCAGCAAAGCTGAAATGTGGCAACTGAGGATTGGGAGAAAATGTCCAATGATACATCGCTGGACTAGATGTGACTCCTGCTGAGAGACATGCTGAGTGTCGACCAGCCAGGAAGGGCATCTCAGGATAAGCTGGAGAAAAACAAGCCATGCCTGGAATAATCCACAGGGAGGGAAGGAGGGCATTTCGTATAAGTATCTCTTCCATCTTGCCATTTTCAAAGTCCATCTGGTTGGGAGCTGTCTAACCAGCACGGCCTTTCTGTTCTTTCATTCACGGCTTGGGAAACAAGATCCAACTCAGGGCACAGCATTTCCTCTTTCAAGTCTGACAGTGAAATAAGAGGCTGAGTGAGCATCCTTTAGGGCAGCTCAAGTGGCACAGCCAGGATGCAAGGAGTCAGCTTGCTGTGTTAGCAGTAAGGACAAGGCAAGTGGCTGAGCATCTAAATATCAAAAGAGCCATACAAGAAGTGCCAGTTAGAAATGAAGAGAGTCCCCAAAAGAGATTCACCATCTTAAGGTCATGAAAAATCACCAGAGAAAGAATTATAAAGGCAGAGAAATAAAGGCAGAATGGAAGTTTAAGGAAGCAGAACAGAAGGATTTAGTGCCTCCTGACAGGAAGGCCCTCTAGTTCTGGAAGCTACTCAGAAAGTTGCCTCATTGTGATAGAGCACATTCATTTTGAACGCTCTCAGCCAACGTGTGCATCTTGTTGTAAAGAACAGGCTGTCTCTTCTTCCCATGTCCACCTGTGCAGCACATTGCGAAATGGCTGTAAATTCTCCCTTTTCCTGAACCTTGCTCTTACAATGTGATATTGGAGTTGTCTATTAGAGGTGAACTCTTCCTCTGCTTTTGAGTGGGTGTTGACTGTGTGATTTACTTGAGACAGTGGAACATTAGTGAACCTGGTGCTAGAAAAGGCTTGGAAAGGATTTTTGTGCGTTGACTCCTGACCCCTACTTGTGTGAGCTTGAGCTAGCCTCTTGGAGGATGAGATCACGTGACGATGACTTCAGAAAGGAAACCCAGGGTGTCCTATCAGACAAGTGTGAGGGTAAGCCTTTTTATACCTAATTGTTGCCAGACCTGCAAGCCTACTGTAGCCTCAGGACAAAGCCCTGTGTACGTAAGCTGAGCCGGCACAGATTGGAACTTTTCTAGTTGACCCAAGAACTCATTGGTGATAGTTCTTGAACTATTTAGTCTTGGGGTTGATTATCATGCACTGAAAATCAACTAAAACAACTCAAATAACCCATTGTGTGCGCTTGGTAAGGGCTTTCAGGTCTGATCTGCATCTCACAGACTAGTGCAGAGAGACTAAGCAAACAAAGCAGATAACTTTTAATGCAGCTAGGTAGCCATTGGGGCCTCAATGAAGATAGGTGGCAGGAAGTATAAACATTAGCAATGGCGTTACTAATTGATGGTAGCAGTGGCCACAGTAGTGTTGACAGTAAGCAGTGAGAAGATGACGGTTAGTAGTCAGGGTGTCAGGTAAGCAAGAGATGTTGACTGTTCATGATAACACCAATGGTGTGGATGATGATGGTAGGGGTGATTGAGGTGACAGCCATCATAGTGGACATGTTAATGGTAACAGTAATGGCGACTTCTGATGGTGGAGGTGATGATAGTGGCAATATTGGTGACAGCACTGATGATGGCAACGATAGAGGTGGGTTTGGTAATGACTAATGGAGGAAGTAATGGTGACCATGGTAAACATGACAGAGAGGATGGTAAAGATGACAATTATGGGATGGTGGTGACATCAACAGTGAGCTCATTACGGGATATATGTACTGCCTGAGACCTAACACTTAGGAAGACCAAAGTGTTGGTGGCCACAGTCGTAGTCAGGGTGCTGAAGAGCACAGTGCTGATGGCAATGAGTGATGACACTAGCATGCTGGTGTGCCTGTTACTCATGATCTCCCACTTAGCAGGACTCCAGCCTGGCTCCCATGCAGCAGAGGTTTCCTGAGTGCATTGTGTCCTTGCAGAGTTAAGATGGAGCCTTGTATGTGCTAGGGCTAGGCAAGCCCTCTGCTGCTTAGCATCCTCACCTCTGACTGTTATTCTCTATGCTGGGCAAGTTCGGACTCCTCGTCTAATACCTTTCACAGCAAAGTTTGATGAACTAAATCCAGGATAGAAGAGGATGGATGAAGAGCCTGTGTCATCAGCATGTCTTCCCTCTGTGAAGGGAGAGGGAAAGAAAAGGCTCCTGGGGCACTGAGAAAGACTGGCTTGTTGGTAGACAGGGAAGGAAATAGCTCACCTCCAGTAGCCAGAAGCCTGGGTCTCTAGGAGCTCTGAGGCTCTGTCCTGGAGAAAGCTTCACAAGAGGGAGAATGATTCAGGCTGGGAAGAAGTCTCCAAGCCCCAGATGGCCAGGGTAGGCCACCAGGGCCATGAGTGAGGAAGGCATGCAGGGGTTTGAGGTTCTGTCTGGATCAGCTTGGTACCTCTATCGCATCTGCCAACATAGGTGGGAAGGGCTCACTCTGTCTTGGTGAGGCCCTAGCCACTCTTAGAGTGTGAACCAGTAGAAGGGGAGAGAGTGAAAGGAGAGGCTGATGACAGGCTCCTGGCGTGAGGACCAGTGTGATCCACACAGCCATGTGGAGGTCAGACATGGGGAGGACAGGGGAGGCCAGAACTGTCCAGCTGCACTGCAGCTGTTTTCAGTGACCGGTCATCCAGACCTGGCTGAGATATGGGCCTGCTGTGGTTTTATCACCCAGAGCTGGCCCTGCTGCTGGTCGGCGGGATGTGGTCTTTGTTGCTCTGCTCATTTCCACTACTGCTCTGAGTGCAGATCATGGGGTTCAGTGCAGGTCTGGAAAAGGTTCCCCCAAAGGACCCTCCCTGAATCATGTCCTTGAGCCTAGGACAAGTGTCAGGGGAAATGCAGAGAGAGTAGAAGAGAAAGCTACAGAGATCGTTCTGTGGATAAGATCACTTGTGTAAGCACGAAGACCTGAGTTCAAATCTCAGCACCCATTTTTGTTTGTTTGCTTGTTTTTACTTTTAATTCCTGGAGTGGTAACAGGAGTGCCTGTAGCCCCAGTAATGTGAGAGGAGGAGACAAGAGGGTGCCTGGGGCCTGCTTTAGCCAGGTTTTTTGTCAAAGTGTAGCCTGTAAAAAGGCACCTGTCCAAAGGTGGCAGAAGAGTGAGGAGCAGCCATTTATCAAGGGCTGTGCCCCACTATGTAACTGTGTTCTTCCAGGCAAAGAGGCATTCTTTCCTGTCTCAGAGAGACTGTCCAGGCTCGTGGAAGCCTGGGTTAACTGAGGGGTGTTTTTGTCACTCTAACCATCCTGGTCTTGGCAGGAATGAAGAGATTCTGAAGAGTCTCTTCAGCCGCAGATAAAAGTGGGTTGGGGCAGGTGATGGCTTTAGCAAGAAGGCTGCATAGAAATAAGACGGGGCACACAGAGGGAAGACAGGTCACACAAAGGGAAGACAGGTCACACAGAGGGAAGATGGGCACACAGAGGGAAGACAGGGCACACAGAGGGAAGACAGGGCACACAGAGGGAAGACAGGGTACATGGAGAGGGAAGACAGGGCACACAGAGGGAAGATAGGACATACAGAGGGAAGACAAGACACAGAGAGGGAAGACAGGGCACACAGAGGGAAGACAGGACACACAGATGGAAGACAAGACACAGAGAGAGGGAAGACAGGGCACACAGAGGGATGATGGTGCCCCTGGAATTCCATCAGAGTCAAACGGGGTTCCACTCTACAAAACAGCTTCTGCATTCCACCCAGACTTGCAAGGCATGCTATGTCCTTGCCTAGATTGCATCTTGGCTAGAATTTTGATTTTACTTCATAATATATATTTTTAATGAAGAAGAAAACCATGAGTGGTGGTCCATTGAACTTATTGTACTCAGAAGCCTGAAGCAGAAGAATCAGGAGTTCAAGGCCAGCCTGAGTTACATAGTAAGACTTGAGAGAGAAAGAATAAAGAAGGAAAGGAGAGGGGAGGGGAGGAGGAGAGAGAGAGAAAGAGAGGGAGGGAAGGAGAAAGAGAGAGGGAGAGAGAATGCATTAGGTATTCCCAGAGCAACTGATGCTATATCATTATCCACAAGCTCCATTTAGTCCAGGAGAACACACAGAAATGGATAGCAATGAGATCCATGCTGCAGGGCCCAGGGCTCCAGAAGACCCTTATGTTTTGACAGAAGAGGTTCTGAAGCAGTGAATTCTGGAGAATGGGGTCCTCAAAGGCCTCAGGGTCTCCCCTAAGGTCTTCCAGCCCACAGTGGGAAGCATGCTGCAAAGCCCTCATAGTGAGGGATGGGGTAGGTGTGTTTAGTGAAGATCAGTTACGAATCATTCTGTGCCCAGGACAGGGTAGTCCAAAGCCAATGTTGGGGACTGCCTGAGGGTGGCCAGCCCTTAACCTGAGTGTGCCATTAGTATGGATATGACTCCTGGTCCTGGTCTACTTATGAGTGAAGGGAATGGGTGGTGGTAACGCTCTTTTAAGTGAGAGAGGACACAATTTGGCTCCCCAGCTCTTCGAAAAATTTCTTGAATTCTTTGCACCAGGAAGAGGGCTGGGGAGTAACTAGATTGATGGGGAGGAACCCCACTGAGTGGTTGATACTCAGGAAGGCATTTCCCTGGTGAGGTGTCCCTCCAGTGTGGGCTGTTAGAATTCCGTAAGAAGCATGAAGTGGTCTTGAAGGAGGTAGAAGGAACATAGAGACTTGGGCAAGGAATCCTTTGAGCAGATGGAAGCCTCCGTCCAGATAAGAAGCAAAGGCTCAGAAGGGGTGGGGGAAAGCATCTGGGAGCCAGGACCACCTTGGTAGCCTCCCCATCACTCCCTCAGTTCTCGGTGGAATGCAGAGAGAAGCACAAGGCTACAGACTCCCTGGGGTCTGGAATACAGGGATAGATCGCTGCCTCCCTCCCATGCTCTGGGTGGTGAAGGCACAAAGTGGAAAGTGCATTATCTGGAAAACCAGCAAGTAGGGGGTGCTGCGTGTGGAGGGGCTGTGGGCCATCCTCAAGGTTGCAACAAATACTGGGTGCCCAGGACGAGAGGCAGGCTGGAAGACTCACTCAAGCAAGTGGAACAGGGGGCTACATAATTTGGGCTGGCAAAATAAAGCTGTCCCTGCTATGAGAAATTGTCATTTTGGGTGGGTTGTTTTTTTTTTTTTTTTTTTTTTTTTAAGACAGTGACTCTACAAATAGGCGAGTGATGAAGGAGAGATGTCAGGTGTCTGGCCAAGGTATCTTTCCTGGTTGTTTCCCATCTATCCATAGACTCTTTTTAAAATCTATTCCTTTTATGGTAGACTTAGTCTCTGCACATTTATACATGTTTTCATTCATGAATTCATCCATTCATATATTCATTGATATTTTCATTCACTCATGTACTCATTCATGCATTCACTCGTTTATTTATATATTAAACCACTTATGAGCTAATTAATGTATCCATTCATGTATTCTTTCTTGTATTTATTTAACAAATATAGTTATTCATGGCAACAGGGCTGGAGGGACTTGGGAGGGGTCACTGAACAAGACACGTTGTTCTTGGACTCATATTCTTGAGAGCCCAGATAGTCAGACATAGGATAGGCAAGAGGCATCCAGGAGTCAGGGAGCAGAGAAAGTCTGGGGCCTGCGTTACAGATATTTCTCCTCTAGAAAGTCTAGACATTGAGTTAATGACAAGAGAATCCCTAGGCAGAAAACAGGCTTGGTGAATACTGAGTCCCAGGCTTGAAATAGAGCTAGTTAGCACACTGTGGGCACATGGCCCAGGCTGCGGAAGGAGGGGCCTGGCATGTTACTGTAAACTTTCTGTTACAAATACCAGAGATAATCACCTTGTAAAGAGAACCGGTTTACTTTGGCTCACAGTTTCAAAAGTTCTCCTCTGTGATTAGTTGGCCCTGTGGTTTTTTGGCTACTGCCTCATCCCATTGTTTTTCAGCTACTGCAAGGCAGAACATTGTGGTGGGAGCATGTGGAAGAACAAATCCACTCACTCCAGGGCTGCAAGGGGAAATCGATTAGTTAGAGAAAGGACCATGATTCCACAGTCCCCCCTTTCAAGGCACACACCTTAAAAGTGACCCTGTACTGAGTTCTACTCCTAAACATATTTCCATCTCCTCATGGTGCAATCCTCAGGATCCCGGCTTCACCTCATGGATATTTAGGGAGTACTCAGAATACAAATCACAGCACTCTTCCTTCCTCTTGTTCCCTGTGCTGGGAGAACAGAGAGCCTGGAGCTAAGGAGCTCAATACAGAGCAGGGGGTAGGGTGTGGCTGCATGTTCTACAGGCTTCTCATTCTCACAGGGAGAAGTTGGGCTGGGAGTGTGTCTCAGGTTAGTGGACTTATCTGTGTTCCCTGAGAGGCCTTTGTCCTAGAGCTCTCCTACCTGCCTTATTTTGCATCTTGGATGCTCTGGCATTACAATTTTACCTTGGTACCCAAGGTACCTAAGAGGTGGGAGGCCTGCATTTGCCTTCTTGGTCTTCTAATGAGCACGAAGAATCCATGACCAGTGAGAGAAAGACAGAGTCCAGTATTTAAAAATAAATAAATGAATAAATAAATAAATAAATAAATAAAAACAGCTGTCAATGGATGTCACAGCATGCCAGTTGGCCGAGACAGTCACTTCTGTCACAGTGCAGGGACCCAGAGAAGAACCAGGAAGAAGGAATACCTTGGACTTAGCCTCAGGTAGGCATGGGGAAGAGAAGGAGCTGGCAAGCCAAAATTCTGTGATCTCAAGGTCATGATTGAAGGGATACTAGATGCAGAGGAGGGGGAATACATAGCCCACATCATCTCCCCCCCGCCTCCGTTTCTCTCTCCTGGCTCCTGGGGGCCATGATAAGCTGAGAAAACACAGGAAACAGAGTCGCCTGGTGGTCCCAGTCTGCAGTAGACAGGTGTGAATGGAACATGTCTTAAGACCCCCAGTCATGTTATAGGCTTGCATGGTCAGTTTGAGCTGGTCAGAGTCCTGCTGTGGTGTCAGGGGCAGGACATGCTCAGTACCACACTGACCTCTCCAGTGTCATCTCTCTTAAGCTTTCTGTCTCTCATCCCAAGTCTCACCCTTCTCTCTGACACTTTTGCCTCTCCCCTTGAGAACCTTTTAGCTATGTGCCTCTACCTTATCCATCACCCCAAACCCTTCTCTTCTTGGCAAATCAATGGCCAATGTGCATGATGCTTGCCACACACATCCTACATAACTCGTCTCTAGAGATCATCTGCTTGGTTTCTTACTCCATGCATGGCCCCTCTGTAATACACTGTCCCACTCCCCCAACCTCTGAGTGCAGCTCTTCCTGATGGCTCACTGTCCTTCTCTGGGGACAAGGCTGGAAGCAGATGTCTCATCCCTGTCCCATTCCTCAGCAATCCCAAGACTGCCTGAGGAGGATGGGTACAGGCAGACTCCTGGATGACTTTGTGCCTTGTCACATTCCTGGCTGTGAAAGGGACTTCTTCCAAGGCCCTGGGGAGATGACATGAGTTTGTTTTCCTCTTGTCTCCACTTCAAGGGCGGCACTGGCAAAAACAACACTCTGATGACTTCCAGCTCTTCCCTCCTCCACCCTGAACATGAGAAAGATCTACTCTCTGAAGTGTCAGTTGAGGGAGGAGGAGTCAAAAGATTGTCTTCTTCAGGATGGCCACTTGCTCCCAATACTCTTCTGTTCTGTGGGGCAAGTTACAGTGTCACCTGCTGCTCACAAGGCTCCACCATCATGCTCCTAGGAGAGGCAGGGACACTGCAGCTTAAAACTAAATGTTGTGGGAGGGCAAGCCTCTACCCAGAAGAATGGACCTAATAGTAATAGAATATATTTGAGCATCGGGAAACTTTCTCAGCATCCTCCTGTTCACTGGCTGAGAACAAGACTACCTGGAGTGTTTTCCTGAACAGGTGATCTGTGTTGAGCATTTATGACCATGACATAAAGAGGCTTCCTACTTGGGTTGGAGATATGGCTCAGTTGGTAAAATGTTTGCCTAGCATGCAAAAAGCCTTGTGTTCAATCCCCAAGAGCACATAAACTAGATGTGGTAGTATACATCTTTAATCCCAGCACTTGGGAGGTGGAGACAGGAGGATTGGGAGTTCATTGTCACATTTGGCTACTGTTTGCTTAATGTCAGAAGCAGTGAGAAAGAACTGTAGCCAGGGCAGAGAGGTCTTCTCTGTAACTTTCAAAGATGGGCTTCCTGGGGTCATAGAGACTTGTGACTGTTAAGGAATGGAAGGGTGTGTGGTTTGTTAAAACCATAGTGAACAGACTGAGTGAATGATTGGGGGTACCAGAAATGCAACCTCTCTATATAATTTAACCAGAGGTGGAACTTCTATCATGGGCTTGGATCTGCAGTTGAGGTTCTTAAAGGGAAATGAGTTAAACTGACCCCACGGGCAAAGCAGAACTTTACTTCCAGGAGCCTTGGTCATAAACTTCAGAGAAACACAGATGCCATGGGAATGGCAAGGATGTTTCAAATGGCAGAGATAAGGGTCTTTGAAGCAGTGTTTGGAGCCATCTGCCACAGAGACTCAGAGAGCAAAGAAAGATGAGCCTCCTAGCTCCATATTCTGAAATGGAAACAAATATCTGAGGGAGGGAGAGAGAGAGAGAGAGAGAGAGAGAGAGAGAGAGAGAGAGAGAGAGAGAGAGATTCAAATCACCAAATGCATTCAGGTTGTGACTCCAACTTTGACTAGGACCCAGGTATTTAGGTGGGGATTAAAGTGTCTCATAGGCAGGCAGATTTCTGAGTTCAAGGCCAGCCTGGTCTACAGAGTGAGTTCCAGGACATCCAGGGCTACATAGAGAAACCCTGTCTGGAAAAACAAAAAACAAAAACAAACAAACAAAAAGCCCCTGTCTCATAAATTTAAGTTGTGGTTTCAGAGCTTCCTCGGGTACCTATTGGTCATGGTGGACAGTGTCTGGATGACAGGTTCTCACAAGGCCATTTCTGTGGCTCTTCCCTTGTGAGAAAATAGTACTTACTAACCTCATCAATAAAACACAGTCCAGGTACTACCCCACCTTACCACTGGGTGGCCGCTGCTCATCATGGGTCAGCACCACCATGGAGCTTCCTGAAACTGCTGGGAGTTCAGAGCAGACGCTGGAGAGGAGGAGCAGATGGGCTTGACCAGGACAGTCTTCGCTGGGTTTGCAAGGACAATGTGAAGTTTGGATTACAGAGAATCAAGAAGTTGATCTTGCTTGTCAACTTGAGTTGATTGAGAGTCACCTGAGAGATTTTTTAAATATATCTCTGGGTGTCTCTATGAGAGAGCAAATCACAAATACTGGAGCCCAGTGACAGTTGAATTTATTAACATGTTAAATGCAAGCAGAGGGCTGTGGTTCAGGGGAGATCATTTACCTCACATGCAAAAGAGGTCCTAAGTTCAACACCTAAGCACTGGGTTTGGGAAGTGATAGAATGGTAGAAGTTGGGGCCTGGATAGCTAGAGAAAAATAGATCCTTGGGGACATATCCTAGAGACTACATTGTGTCCTGTCCTCTTGGTGTCATGGCTCCACCCTACTTCCTGGTCACCATTATGCAAGAAGCTCTGCTCTACCAAACTTTCCTTTATGGACTGAACCCTCTGAAACCACGAGCTAAGACAGATCCTTCCCCCATTAGGTTGTTCACCTGTGTCAGACATTTTGTCACATTACCATCAAGTCTAACTAGTCCAGGTATCATGGAAGAGAGTTGGCAGGAAGGAGCAGGCACTGGAATAAGTTTTCTCTGGCCTTTTATTTTCTCCTGGTCCATGTGTTTCCTGTGTATTTTTCTTGGTGTTCAATGTCCAGAATATAATCTCCACTTGTTCAGCAAGTCCATGCATTTAGCATCCTCACTGTTATAGTTACGCTGTGGGATGCCAAGGATACAGCAAGAATAAGAACCATTCTCATTTCAGGAACCCTCAGCCTAATGTAAAACTTGGAAACCTAATAAAACTCTCCTACCATCTCATGTGATAATGGAAATATCTACCTATGTCATGTGAACAATGTTAGCCGTGTATGGCTATTAGGCACCTGCAATGTAGCTAGAACAGCTAAGGACTAAAACTTCTAATCTTATTAAATCATAAATAATTTCTGTTTGAGTGGGCATATGTGACTAGTGAATGCCTTAATAAATAACATTAGTTCAGTGGGAAAAATAGATAGATATGCCACCAGGACATTCCATGGACAGGGCAGTATAGCCAGGGCCTCATCTATGGTCTACTCAAGGAAACAGGAGATGATATAGCTGATAGGAACCAGGAAGTCTTCCTTTTCCCAAATGAGGGGACCTCTGAGTGGAGTCTAGAACCATGGGCAGGACATCGTTGATGGTAGGAAATGTGGTGTGGGGGATAGAAATCCCAAACTAGCGATTCTTGCATTTTTCACAGACTTCCCGCTGGGATCCCCCCCCCCATAGGCTAACCAGAAGAGCTGGGCTTAAACAAGGGCAGGCAGATGTGCTTTGCCCAACTGCCTGGCTCTCTGCTCTCTTCGATCTCTAGGGGGTAGGTGATGACAGATGGACTCATGACTCTCCAGAGATGAAGAGATCCAAAGAGCTGAGCTGACCCTGGGAATGATGACTGTGCCCAGGGGAGAGGGTGCAGGGTGTCTGGAGACCATCTGGAAATCTGGGAGGCATTTAGTGGAAGAGGACTGACGCAGGGGGAAGAGGTTACCAGGATCCAGTTCCTCAGTGGACGCCAAGACTCCCTTGGTCATTCTCTCTCTCTTGTCCATATGGCAGACCAGGGGTACAATTTTCAGGGCTCGGTGCGGCAGCTGGAGAAAAGTTATTGTGGAGTCAAGCTTTTAAAACATCATGATGAGGCCTTCCCAGGCACCCTTGCGTTAGAGACCTATATGGTCAGCTGGTAGGGTTCATATCATATTGCCTGCATCAGAACTAGGTACCTACCCATGGATGGTGACCAATGTGTTGGAGAAAGAGTTTACAGAGATGGAGATTTAATTTCTGCATGTCTGAAGTAGGATTCTCAATCTGCTCTTTAGTAGGCATCCCTCCCCCAAATGGAAGCTGGGAATGATCATGGATTCTCTCCCTCTCCTCCTTCTTTCCCACAGTGTCTTCATCATGAACAGTTTTGTTGATTCTCACTCTAAAATTTGCTTTGCTCTGTTTTCCCTGACACAGTTCTGACCCACGTTTCTATAATTTCTCATCCAGGAATTTGTCTCTGATCTCCATTTTCTAGGCTTTGGTCCTCTTTATACATAAAAGTCACTGTGATTCTTTTTAAAGCATAAAGTTTTTGCTCACTTGTCTACATTTTCAACACATGGACATTTGACTCGGGATTATAGGCCTTCTCTTTGTCATGGCTCAGAAGACCCACACAAGTAACTCCCAAGTCGTCTTAACAGTCATCCCTCAGGTCTCCTCCAGTGTTCTTACTACACCGGCCTTCCAGTTCCTCAAACAAGCCAAGGTTTCCAACTGCCAAGTCTTTGCCCATGTTGCAGTCTCCCCCTGATTTTCTTGATATGGCTTCTTCTCACCCTTGACTTCACAGCTGGATGGACCCTTTCTTGTCTTCTTCCATAGCTCACTCCTCCTGTTTTTATTTTCTTTTGGAGCAAAGGTTTTCTTATTGGCTGTCTCTCTCTTTCAACCATACTCTAAACTTGGTTAAAGAGGTCATATGACTACTTTAATCATGTTACATCCAACAGTTGCTTGACTGCCTTGAACATAATAAAGGAGTGATAAGAAACCAAATAAATATTCATTCAAATATGATAAGGCCTTCGGTAGGTAAAGGTGCTTACTGACAAGCTTAATGACCTTTGATCTCTGAGACCCACATGGTAGAAGAAGAGAATAGATGCCTAATAAGTTGTACACACACACACACACACACACACACACACACACACACTTTGAAATGTAATAAAAATGTGATGTGAATGACTGTTTTTCCCTTTCTCAGTCTCGCAAGCCAGATCTGTTCTCTGTTAGGAGGAGGATGGCTCACCCCTAAGACCTCCAACACTGGCTTCAGTTATTACTGGAATTGGCACTGCTTTTTCCCACCCTTCCTTGACTATATTTAACATAAATCAGCTTTTTCTAGAACTACTAAGAAACTGAATTTACAAGGAACCCTGACTTCATTCAGCTTTTTGTTCACACTGGTATGTCTGAACATAGGGTCAGTAGCTGATGGATATTGTGGTGTGAGCAATCTTTGTCCAGGATGGTCCTAGCAACAATTTCCATAAACCCAGGCAGCAGTAATGAGAGAGAACCAAGCAGCTGATCCCAGAAGCTTTCGGCCCATCCATGGACAGGACAATTCATTCTTCCTATTTGAACTGTCATTGCAGCTATGTGTAGTTCTTTTCTGAGTGTTACACACCAGCCCCTGTATATTATGATATTGAGACAAAGAGCTAAAGTTGACTATGTAGACTGCCTGGCACAGAACCTGTATAACCACTGCCCCCTGAGTATCTCTCCTCTCTGTTATGAACCTTTTTGTCTTGTTAGTGGCATGGCTATCCTGGTAGAAATCATGAGGTGGAATGGCTTTCCCAGAAGTCCTTGCTCTGTAAATAGTATCAACATTTTCTCCTAAATAATAAAATATCTCTAATATTAGTGGATATTATTGTAATAACGTTTAAACTAACATCTGAATCCTAGACAATGTAATAGGAAGGAAAATTTTGAGTAGCTTACGTGTGGGGAATGAAGGAACATAAATACCATTATTTTCCAGATGATATTGTCAACTCTATATGACTGAGTGACCATTGTTTTTTTTTATTATTTTCATTTCTTGAATTTGTTCATAGACATCACTTGAGGATCTATTCCTTCACACACTCTTGACCCATGTGATCTGGAGGTCCTCCTTTTTTAGCAGCCAGAGGCAAGCATGTGATCCCAGTCTAACCAATGAAAACCCTTTTGGGTTATCTGGTGATAGACAGGCAATCAGCCTAAGGAGAAATTTAATCTATACAAAAAAATGGAAGATATAAAGAAAGCTGATGTAAATACTTCTCGATGTCAATATTTACATTAGATTTTTCTATCTTGAGTACTAAAACATTTTCCTTTTACTTAGGGAGATTTACCCTTGTAAATTCTAAATTCAAACACTCCTACCTGGTATATTTATCTAAAAAGTACATAATAAAAAAGCAATTACAAATATTATGAAAGATGCCTTAAGGTGGGTAAATAGAAGATAAATATATAATTATCAATAACATTCCTGTAGGTTACCAACAAATAGAAAACAAGTGATCTCTCAATAGAAATATTAACAAAGGCCATAAACTTCTTAATAAATACTATGTATTTGTCTAGAAACAACAAACCACAGAATGCCATAAACACCAGCATCACTGTCAAAATCATGACAATGCCAGTGTTCTCCCAGGGTTTCATCCAACCAGTAAACTGGATGAAATCCAGATTTTGGGGAGAGATTATTTGATTTGGCATATTGATTTTAGAGTTTGTCTGAAAGACCAAATGAGAGAAAATAGCATTAGCAGATTTTGTAGGAGACTTATCCAATAAGATTTCAGAATGTTCCTTAAAGGAACACTAGTCAAAACTGAGATGTAAACAAAATGAGAGGAAGGTTCTAAAGATATAAGTGTGTATATCTGAGAATTTGATATATGATAAAAGTTTCATTTCAATGAAATGGCAAGGGCATAGTTTATGTAAAAAGTAGAGTTGGGGCTAATCACTAAGCTTTTGAGAAAAAAAAATTCCTCTCTGGCATCCTACACAAATGTTAACCCACGTGGTTTAAATATTTATAAGGTAAAGTTTATAAAGTTAGAATAAAATATGTTTTAATAAAACAGATTTACTATTATTTTATGGTGTGGGGCATTGGACCTAAATGTTCTTGTGAGTGCCTGGAAAGTGTTTTATCACCGATCTTCTCCTCAAATCCTTTATAAAAACTAGCTTAATTAAAATATAATTCAGTGATACTGAAATGACTTAGCAGGGAAGAATGGGTTTTGTGCAAGCATGAGAACCTGAATTCAAATTCCTGGAACACATGGAAAATAGCAAGACTGCAAGCATCTGTAACTGTAGTCCTATGGGCAGGGTAGAGGCAGGAAGATTACCGAGGCTCGCTGGCCACCAGTCTCGTTCTAGGCTCAGTGAAAGATCTTGTTTTGAAGCAATAATACAGAGAATGACAGAGCTAACACACAGTGTCCTCATCTGGCCTCCACACATGTGCACGGACACACATGTCCACACATCTAAGTGTGTACATACCACAATGGTACCTCCCCTCTCTATCTCTCTTCCTCTCTTTTCCTCACATACATACACATAAATAATTTATTTAAAAGAGAAATATAATTTATATACAAGTTGCTCACCCAATCCCAGGGCTTCCATTTGCCTCTCCATGCATGAGTGTGTCTGCCTGTGCTCACTAGCCATCTGCATATCTAGTCTGGAGACATTTATTTGGCCCTTTTGTTTTTAGTGACAATCTTGATGCACCATGCACAGACGTTTCAAAGGAAATTATTCAAAGACCCAGTTACGTTCAGAAGTTAAACACTTGAACTTTTAAAGACAATGCAAACTTACATGTGTCAATAAATTCTTTAGCTCTATGACAAAAGTCTGAGAAAAATCAAGGAAATGTTGACTTTGGTTCACAGTTTGCCTATAGTCACTTGGTGCTGTCATCTTTGAGCCCATAGATGAAGAAGTCATGTGTCATGGCAGGGCATGCAGATAGGAGGAAGCTGCTCCCATATAACAGACAGGAAGCAAAGCTGTTGAAGTCTCAATGTTCCCTTCAAGGGTATTACTTCAGTGACTAAACTTCCTTCCTCTAGGCTCCACCCCCTAAAAGTTCCACAGCCTCCCAAACAGCACAGTGACTTGATGACCAAGACATTAATTAACACATGAACCCTTGGGAAATTGTGAAAATTTAAAGTTAAGCAAAACCCACCTTCTCGTTGGCTTTAGAGTGTTGTCTAAACACATACAGAAAGGGCTAATATTAGCACTGCAAAATTCTCATCAGTGGTAAGCCACAGACACCAAGCAGCTGCACATTTATGATGGGGACCACCAACGCTATGCAAAGAAATGTGTTGCTAAGCTGAGATGGTAAATTAGGTCATTAAATGTGTTCTTGACTGACTGTATTTTCAGTTTCCAATATGTAAGCTCAGAAGCATCTGTAAAGACAACGGCAATAATGGGTAATCTTGATTGTCAATCTCAATGGGTCTAGAACCACCTAGGAGACATCTTCTGGGCATGTCTGTAAGGGCCTTTCTAGTTCAGGATAACTAAGGTGGTAAGCACTGTTTCATGGACTGGTGTCTGAGGCTGAATAAAAAGAGAACATGAGTTGGGCACCAACATTTATCAGCCCTGGCTTCTCGACTGGACACAATGAGATCAGCTGCCTATCCGCTCCTGCCTCTGTGACTTCTCTGCCATGGTGGGACTCTGTACCCTCAAACCATGAGATAAAATAAATGCTTTTTTTCTTTATGTTGCTTTTAGCAGATATTTTGTTATAGCAACATGGAGACTAACGAATGTGGCATCTTGTAAACAATGGAAAAAGAAAAACTCAGTCAAAAGAAAAAGAGGGAAACGAGAAGAATGGACACACTGTAGAAGTGCCAGCAGCCAATATGCAAATGAAACATGGCCAGTTTTCCTTGCAGACCTGTTATGTAAATTAGGATAGCAAAGAGGCTGTGGTGTAGCTCATGGTAGAGCACTTACCAAGCATGCGCAGTGGCCTGGGCTTGAACACAGCACTAAAAGATCAACAATATGCATAGCAATGAGAACACAGATGCACCACACAGACATGCACACACACACACACACACACACACAAACACACACACACGCACACACAAACACACACACACACACACACACACACACACACACACACTATTACAGGGAATGAAAGTAAGGTAAATACATTTGTAGACACAGGACACCATAAAACAACAATAGCAACAGCAGACTTTGAAAAGCACCATCTGGAAGTATTGGTGAAGACAAATACAACAACTGAAATAATGAATGTGATCGGCAAATACATAACAAGATGAAGACAGCTGAAGAACTGGAAAATCAAATGAAGGAAGTAACGCAGAAAGCAGCGGGAAAGGATGAAGGGAATTTTAGAAAAGTTTAAGAACTCAAGATAAAAGTGGTATCATGTAGATGACAGCAATCTCAGAACCAGATAAAAATAGAAGAATAGAGAAAACGGAAGATATGAACTTAGAGAAATGTTTCTTAGAGTTGAGAAAATTATCTTGGACAAAAAGTTTGCTGAAAGGCAAATCCAACAGAGAGGAGAGTGGCAGGGATATTTATTCTAGCAAAAGAACCATTTGTGGGAGGAAATTCTTTCCCTTCTACATTTCAAGCATAGAAAGAAATTTTTGCGCAATTTTTTAAATTAATAGAATTCCTGTATTTTTATTGGGACAAAATATATACAACATAAAGCAGACCATCAGAGCCAGAATTTAACGTGGAACTCGGTGAGGTCCAGCCGATACATGCTATCAGACAGCTCTTACTGCATCCCCCCAAACATTCTCGTTTTCATGGGTAGGAACGTTTCATTCCCTAAACCATCTCTCCTCTCACACTCACAGTCCTGGGAACTACTGAGTCTATTTTCCACTTCTGAACTTTTTTTTTTTTTTTTGACCTTAAAATGCAGAAGAGCATCTTTAGTTCCCTGTGAGGCAAGAGTAAATGATGGCCAGAGAGAAAGTTGTTGATGGCCTCCTGAACAGCGGCCAGAGCCAGAAGACTGAGAAAGGAGAGGTTTACATAATAGAGGGAAAAATCTGACCACTTCTATTTTGACCCAAACTGTCATTGTCATTTGGATGGCAGCAGACAAGTGAAGATGCATGAGTGCTCACTCAAGCATGCTCGCGTGTGCACGCACACACACACACTAATATATAGGCTCAGATAACCATCACCAAAGATTGGATATTAAGGACCAGTAAGATGGCTTAGTGGGTAAAGGGGCTTTAGCCACACCTGTTGACCTGAGTTCAATTCCTGAGACCCACATAGTAGAAGGAGCAAATGAACTCTCACAAATTGTCCTCTGATCTCCGTGTACACACTGTGCAATGGGTGTGCGTGCGTGTACAATACAGAAACATAAAGGTGTATTTGAAAGATGCATATTGAAAATTGCCCTTGAAATGGTAAAGAAGGAAACTAAAGTCAAGAGACTCTGCAGATGAGAAAGTGGTCAGAGCTCTCAATATATTTCTTTGTTATTTATTTCCTTAGACATTTTTAGACAAGGTCCTTAATCCAGGCTGACTTTGAATTTGCTATATAGCCCAGCACAACACTGAACTTATGATCCTACTATCTTACTTTCCAAATGCTGGGATTACAGGTGTGCGCCACTATGCTCTCTTTCCTTGCTTGTTTTCTGTTTTATTTTTCTTTCCTCTCCCTCTCCCTCTCCCTCTCCCTCTCCCTCTCCCTCTCCCTCTCCCT
>JANHMN010000008.1:21143362-21168664 GCA_030674055.1 Rhabdomys pumilio
TCCCTCTCCCTCTCCCTCTCCCTCTCCCTCTCCCTCTCCCTCTCCCTTTCCCTTTCTCTCTGTTTGTGTGCATGTGTAAATATGTATGTGTGTGAGTATAAGCATATACATGAGCAAGTGTGCATGTGTGTGAGTGTATGTTTGATGTGTGTATGTGTGTGAGAATGTATGTGTTTGCATGTATATGCGAGTGTATGAGTGTATGCATGTATGTTAGTGTGTATACAAGTATATGAGCATGTGTGAGTATAAGTATGTATGTGTATATATGTGAATGTATGAGGGTGTGTCAGTGTATGTGTGGTGTGTGTATACGTGTGTCAGTGTATGTGTGCATGCCTGTGTATGTATGTGAGTATATGAATGTGTATGGGTTTGTGTCAGTGTACGTGGGAGTGTATGGATGGTGCATTTGTGAGTGTGTATGTGTGGCACATATGTGTTTGCATGTGTGATTGTACTGTGTATGGGAAGGGTGTGTATGTTCCTGCCTGTGAGTGAACATGTAGAGAAAAGAGGTTGGTTTGGGAAGCCCTCCCCACTACCTCTCTCTGTCTAAAGATTTATTTATTTTATGCGTATGAATGTCTGCCTTCGTGTAGTTGTATCACATATGCCCAGTACCCTCAGAGGTCAGAAGAGAATGTCAGATTTTCTGGAACTGCAGTTTTACAGTTGTGAGCCATGAGTGCTGGGAACCAAGGTCCTCTCCGAGAGCAGCACGTTTTCTTAACCACTAGATCGTCTCCCCAGCCCCTCACCAGCTCTCTTGACCTTAGTTTTGGAGACAGGGTTTCCCACAGAACCTGGGTGGAGCTTGCCTGATTGTGCTAACATGGCCAGTCAGCAAGTCCCTAGGGTCTCTCTCTGCCTTCCCAGCGATGGGATTACAGACATGCAATGCACACTCGGCTTTTCTGGTAGGTCATGGGGGTCTAAGTCAGGGCACCATGCTTGTGCAGGAAACTCTTTACCCACTGAGTAAGCCTCCATTTTTGCTTGTTTTAAATGACAGAATCAAGAAACTGCAAAAAGCAAAGTAACCACTACAGGACGGATGGGATTGGAAATAGAATTTTGAATGGGAAAAATATTAAACATAATTCTCCAAGTTCAAAAGCTAAAATTTAAAAAGTTAAAAGCACGTAAGCATGTGAAAGATTTGAAAATGTTTTAAAATTTTAATGTGATTAAATAGCTTATCTAAATTTGTTTTTTAAATGGCATTTTTTTTTTAAGCCAAGGAATGATCAAGTCAATAATTCCACAGAGTGGTCACTTAAAGAGCAGGGATAGGGAGGAGAAATCCAGGTAGTGGTAGTAATCTGACATGCTCGGAGGTTGCCTGTGGTATCTATTTTCTTCATAGTAAACCAACACGCTCGCAGGCCTCAAAGGAGAGCTGCCTGTGAACTTGGCAATGCACCACAAAGCACAAGGTGTTACAGTGGGTTTCACATCTGGAATCATGAGGGAATGTTCAGGGAATGAAAATAGCCCTGTTCATCTGCTTTATCCTCCTCTTCCTCCTCCTCCTCTTCTCTTGCACGTGTGCGGTATGTACATGTTCATGTGGGTGAACACACGTGTGTATGGGTGTGGAAGCCAGAGCTCAGCATCGAGCATCTTCCTCAATTGCTCTTCATCTTGCTTGTTTTTACTCAGTCAGCGTCTCTCACTGAACCTGGAGCTCCCCTGACCTGGCTGGGCTAGCTGACCAGTGTGCCTTGGTAATCCTATCCCTGCCTCTCTGGGGTTATGGATGCATGCTGGTACATCTACCTTTATCTATTTATTTCTATGTGGCCGCTGTGGGGCTGAAAGTTTCGCTGCTGAGTCTTGTCTCCTCGGGGTCCCTCTTTTACTTTCTGGAAGTGCTGAGTGAACTTGACCTGGTCTAGAAATGGATCTCCAGCCTGGCTGTCATAGATCACAAAGGATGTGGACCGATGGCCCAGGGCAGGAGGATAGTAGACAGTCAGTTTGGTTTGGAAGCTACAGAGCTTAGCTTTGAAGGCTAGTATTCCCACTTTGCAGAAGAGCAACTGTGTTCTGAGTACTTGAGCTCTCTCGATGCAATGAAATGATATATGCACACACAGATTGAGCTCAATAAAACGATAAGGAATAGCACTTCCAAGTATGTAATAACGAGAACAAGGACCACAGCAATAAATAAGGACAAAGAAGCACTTCTTACAGACAAACAAACAAAACCCTGGGAGGTCCCGGGCTGGGTTCTTTGACCCAGGATTGTGAACAGGCTCTCTATGGCCCAGACTTGCCTTCGGTTTTACCTTCTCTCTCTGTTCCTGGTAAACACTTTTGAGAAAAGTCCATTTTATTATGGATGATTGACAGGGTGAAAGAGACTTGGCTGGAACACTGCCTCCCAACCTAGCCTCCTAGGAAGAGGTAAACCAGGCCAGGGTCTCTGAGACATGGGGAGCAGGGTAGAGGTGGATAGCACACTTGATGAGCCCCTACTCAGCTACACCTTGTTTTTATTGTCATGTTAAAGCCCAGAGGGCAGTGTTGGGTGACATTTCATCTCATTTGAAAATTCCGGAGCTCAATACCAGAGGTGAAGTCAGGGTTTCCCAAGGTGGCAATGAGCAAAGGCATTCTCAGATAAGCCCTCAGCAGTTCAGCTTAGCAAGTTTGGTCTCTGTTGTATAGTGATTGCCTGGCATGCCTGACACCCAAGCTTCCATCACCAAGGTCACAGAAAAGGAAGACTCAGGGGTCAAGGTTGGAGTTCAACCCCCAGTACCTTGGTCCTCTGGGTCTTGCCAGCAGGTATTCTCCGGCCTCACCTCAGTTCCAAAGCTCTGGACTTCCTGTGGAATTTTGTCCTGAGACTATCTCACCTCTACCCCCAAAGTCTTTGGTTTTGTTCCCATTAAGGGAACCGAGGTGTAAATCTGCCTGCCATGAACTCCCCCGCCTTCTGGAAACCGTGGCTCTGGCTCTCTTGGGGTCACCCAGGCACTCTCTGCTGTTTGTGCTGGGGTTTCTGGGAGTTTCCCACATTGCCTTGGGTTTGCTGTAAGGTGGCCTCTCTGTGCCCTGTGG
This sequence comes from Rhabdomys pumilio, assembly GCA_030674055.1. Classification (NCBI taxonomy): domain Eukaryota; kingdom Metazoa; phylum Chordata; class Mammalia; order Rodentia; family Muridae; genus Rhabdomys; species Rhabdomys pumilio. The sequence goes on from JANHMN010000008.1 coordinate 21,146,438, forward strand.
CCCCTTCAGCTCCCTTCCGGCAAACCCTTGGGAACCCGCCAGTGTCTGTTCTCCCAGCCTGCGAAAACACCATAGCTGAGGCAGGGGTCTGACGGGCAACTGTCTCTATGTGGAGGGCCAGACCATCAGTGGAGTTAGTCATGGGGTGGTGGCCACTGACTGTTGATCAATGGTGTTCTTGGCCTCACGCTGGCTCCTTGGTGACATCTGAGTCTTTGTTGCGATCAGCGCTTCTTTTGTCTTCCCGCTTTCCTGAAATAAGGACCGACAAACAATCCGAGAACCGGAGCCACATGTCCCCAAATGCGTGTGGCTCAGTGTTGGTCATGTTTTTTCAATTATCCCTTGTTCTGAATGCCACAGTTAATACGCCTGTGCACACTCACACACACAGTCGGGACAATTTTTAGCCAGACATTCAGGCTCCTCTTTTCCCAGAACCCTATGGGCCCTTCAGGACCTGCCCCACCCAGACCTTCAGTCTTTACTCCCGCCCCCTGCAGCCCCTGGCCCCGAGCTCACCCTGCTTTGGCACGCCACCCTCTCAAGACAGGATGAACTTATTTTAGTGTTGCCTGGAACGTCTTTCTTCCCATCTCATTGCTTTTAAATCCTACCCATCTCTCTGAGCAGCAAGCAGCTCTCCAGCAAACTGTCCAAGGCCGGTACCCAGGTAGCCTCGACCACAGGCCCTGGTTTGTACAAAGCCCATCCTTGGTAAACCCAGCCTCATTATTTAGCTGTAAAAGGATAGTATTTAAAACATACAACAGAAAAGGTATATTTAATTAGAAATTCAAATGCTATAAGCTAAAGATAATAAACCCAGCATGTGTGGCTCACTGCCACAGTCCAGTACAAAGGAGGCTCTGAAGCAGGAAGAAGACCTCAAGTTCAGGTCAGCTTGTGATACATAGTGAGTCCAGGCTAGCCAGAGCCATGGAGCAAGCCTCTGTTTCAAAATAAGTAAATGATAAATAATTAAAAATATAAATAGAGGCTCTGGAGAAATGGTTGAGCAGGTAAAGATGCCGGTCACCAAGCCTGATGACCTGAGTTCAATCTCTGGGACCTATGTGGTGAAGCTGAGAACCACTCCTATACGTTGTCCTCTGACCTCCCATATGTGCCGTGCCATGTCCCATGTGGGCACCTACACACACATAAACGCACCCAAGTAGAAAATAAGAGATACTTTAATGTATATAAAATCGATAATAAAATAGTAAAGAAAATAAAAACTGACCCTTCCTCTCCAGTTAGAGCTAATCACCATTGGTATCTGTTGTTTGTTTCTGTCTTTTCTGCAGTCCTCGAAGGAAGGACTGTTCCCAGATACACACATGAAATACACAGACTTGCTATGTATAAAAACAGAACGGATCCTCTCCTTACATATGGCTTAATATGGGCTTTCTCCTCTCGGTCCCTGTGAGCAATCTTTCCACTAAGAATTCTCCCTTTTATAAATGTTAAAGGACGTCATGAGTGACCACAGAGGAACCTTATATTCTTGTGTGTGTGTAAGGCTGGGGGAGCATTTTTGTTATTGAAGTTTTCAAACATGTACAAGCTGAAACAACAGTCCAGTAACTCCCAGGCACACCATCATTTTTTTTTTTTTTAGTTTCAATAATTAAACCTTCTTTCCTTCCATCTCACCTACCCCTGCCTGTTTGCCACCCCTGCCCCCAGCAGGGAGGTTAAAATCAAGACCCAGATGGTGTTTGATTCCCTGCAAACAGCAGTTGTCCGGAATGTTGCTGTTTAAGGAAGCATGTAGCCATGAAAAGACGGCCGTCTTCCCAGACCCCAATCAAATGGATCTGTGTTTCATTTGTGATGGCAACATTGATGATTTGAAAAATAGTCACACATCCGCGTGCACGTTGTATTTTGTATTCGGCCTGTGGCGGAAGCTTGTAGGGCAGATGGGAATACAGATCTCTTGCAAGGGTTCCAGCCCACAAGCCAGGCCTGCTGGTCTGATCCACTAACTTGGGCGTTCCATCAAACCTTGACTTGTGTTTTCCTCCAGTTGGTTCGCATATGTGCTCTTTCTCTCCCAATTCCACTATATCCCATGGTCTTGAATCATGGCTTCTGTCCTGCACACAAGGCTGTATTTGTCTTACTGTGGCTTTCCATCAGGGGCTGCACAGGCCTTGGGGGCCTTTTGCTGCTCTCGAGGAAACTAGGGCTTTGAAGGAAGAAGGAATTCCTTGGGTGCTACTACTGAGGGTAGGTTTCAGAGCTCCACTTTCCCAGCCTCTTCTCTTCTTTCTTTCTTTTCCTCTTTCCTTCCTACTTCCCCCCTGCCCCAATCCCACTCTCTTTCCTTAGACAGGTCTCATGTGCTATTTCTACGTCCAGAACCTCACTACATAGTAAAGGGTGACCTTGAACTTCTGAAGGGTGGCCTTCATCTCCCAAACAGTGATACTGTAGGCATGTCACAACAGCTGGTTTATGCTGTGCTAGGGAAGAACCCAGGGCTTTGTGCACTCTAGGACAATGCTCTACAAATTGAGCTACAGCTCCAGATACTCTCCCAGCCCTCTCTCTCTTCCTCATTACACTGCCTTAGGGCAGAATTGTATAGACCTGACAAGGCATGGTGGGTAACATCTGAGCATCTTTGCTGACATCCCACACATAGGCTGTAGGCAGGTTTAGGGGCTGATTCCTATTTCCTTCTTTCCCAGTCTCCATTCTCCTTGGTTTTCTGCCAATGAAATCATAAACAGAGGTAAAATCAAGGAGAAAAAAATGGCAGCTTAGTCTCCCCTAAGTACTCATTATATCTCCCAAAGAGTGGCTTTTCCTACTCACTGCTTCCAAGTCCTTATTACCTGAGAAGCTGGCCCTGGTGGCAGACTGAGTTATATCCCTGTCTATCAGTTTGGAATGGCCTGTTCACCCAGACAAGGGCACACCGTGAAGGATCTAATTATTTCTGCCTCTGGGAGTCATGCTGCACCTTAGTCGTGGGAGTAGGCAGGAGGCTAACAGGACTTCTGGGAAAGGTCAAGTTCCAGGAAGTGAGGGAGAAAAGAATGTGACATCCAAGTAAGTCTACTCACTGTGAAAACTGGGCAGGGGAATGCCCAGTTCTGACTAGAGCAGATCTTCTCTTGAAAGACAGAAAAGTGAGACGATCCAAGATGGCTCCCTGGCATTCCCTAGTCTGGAGAAGGAGAAGGTCTAACATGGAGTCCTGGTGTTTTCTAGTCTTGGAAGACATCTGGGTAGTCATGACTGTTTCTGTGACTTGCTCTGAGAAATGAGGACAACATCTTCAGCACATTGGAGGATTCAGTGTTTATGATTCTAAACCCAAGCCGCAGCTATTTGGTTAACTGAGCTAAGCTGACGTGTGAGCCCCGTGCAGTTATGTATCATGTTTATGCTAAGTTCATACAGAATCTCTACTCATTATTTGCTTTTCTTTACCATCTATCTGTCACCAACTATTATTTACTGGATAGGTTCAAACGGCCCAGGTTGGCTTGAAATTCTCTATGTAGCACAGGCTAGCCTGAATCTCTCAAACATCTTGCATCAGCCTCCCAAGTGTTGCAGTGGTGTTGGTCCATACCCAGCTCTCTAACTCCCTCATTCTCTCTATTTCCTCTGTTTTTCACATGTCCACTGCGGCTCAGGGTCCACACCTAGCTCAGAGCTCTGCAGCTCAAAGATCCCCAAATTAGGAGGAAAAAGGAAAGAGGCTGGGAGAAAAGATACTGCAGCAAAGAAGTGATCAGCCGCCAGACAGCCCTGGGCAGCGCCTGTCCTTGCCTGCTGTGCCACAGCAGCCAGACCAAGGCTTCTGGTAGAGTCTTCGCCACAGCACAGAGTTGTTGAGCATACGAGATGTAACATGGACATCTGGGAATTTCAGGGCCATCTTGAGAAGCTCAGCAATTGCTCAAGAATCCCGGACATTCTAGATTTCCCCCCCTTGGCTTAGTAGTAGTCTCACACCAATGGCATGTGGCTGTCACACGGCATGTGAGGCATGTGAGGACTCACACACATGCTTCATGCCTCCAATCAACTCTCCCTGGGCTTCTTATTAGGGGCATTGATTAAGCACTTGTAGTATAAAGTTAAGCTTTGTACTATAACTAACTTTAGTCCAAGGCCTTTTAGAGATACAAAAAAAAGGAATACAGGATTGCTCCCTCTTTACAGGATTCTACTATGGCGACTGGAGATCAACTTAAATTTCTAAAAACAAGGAGAAGAGAGACTATGTAGCAGGTTCAGGTTCAACTTGGACATCTAGAAAAGTCTGGAAGGATCTGGGAGCTGCATCTTGGAAAGGGAGAAGACAGGGTACATTGGCAGTGAGGGGAGGGGACCTTCAATAACCACCGAGAGGAAGGAAGGTGCCTGGTTAGCTCTGAGGACAGGGAGAAACCAGGCCTAGGTGAAGGGCAGGTGCTTAGTTGGAACCCCTAGATCAGCAGGCCAGTGGCAGAGAGTGGGTTCCTGGGGCCTGTGTTAGACCACATCTGTAGGGAACTTTGCCTGGCATTTTTTTTTTCTAGGTAGAAGGGGAATTTGGGTTTGTGTGTATTTTTAGCTTTGTCTTTTCCACTCTTTTCGGAGCAATGACTGACTCTAAGAGCTTTTAGCCTGAGGTCATCTGTTTTCCTAGTCCCTGCTCCAGAGAGGCAGATGCCAGCACCACCACCTCACACGGAGGCTGCTGCCGCCCCGGCACTGACCCCAGGAGAGCAACGTGTCCTGGACCACAGGAGCAGCCTGTGGGAGGCCATCCCTGTGGCAGGCGCAGCAGTCCTGAGCTCTGCCAGGATGTCACCACTTACTTCTGGCATAGTTCTGTCAGAGAGTTGCTGTGTTCCCCAGATGCCTGTCTCTAGTTTCCCTCATGGCCAGTGTGAGATTTACTCCTCAGGCTGGAAACCTGCAGAGGGACATGGGGACATGGGACATGGGGGCATGAGGACATGGGAAGAAGATCCAACCTTAGGATTACATCTGTGGGTGGGCCTTACCCCTGGTCATAGATGGTTTTGCTCTCCGTTTCACTCTCTCCTCATTGCTGGCCCCTTGCCCTTCCTGCCACCATGATGGTTGTTTCCAGTCTCTGCTCTCCTCATTTAAGCCACATTTGAGTCCTTATTTCTAAGCTGACAGCCTGGCCTGAAACCTGTCTTCTGCCCTAGGCCCACATTTTTTCAAGTCCCTGGTGGACACCACTACTGGGAAAATTTGATCCAGTATAGTTCTCAACCTGATGCCTCCAGACCTGAATTCCTTTCAGTCACCTGTTTCTGTCAGAGGGAGTCTCCCCAAAACCACTCCGTTCCAACGTTCTCACTTAGACAAGAGAGGTCCACTCCAGTTCTCTGCTTCTCCGTCACTGTGATTAAACACCCTGAGCAAAAGCCACTTGGAAAAGAAATGTTTATTTTGTATTACACCTCTGGGTCAGACTCCATCACTGAGGAAAGTTAGGGCAAGAACCCGAGGCAGGAATCTGGAGGCAGAACTGAAGCAGAGACCACGGAGGGGCATTGGTTACTGCCTTGCTCTCTCTGGCTGACACTCAGTCAGTTTTCCTTTTCAGTCCAGAACCACTTGCCTATGGGTGGCACAACCCATAGTGGTCTGGGCCTTCCCACACAAATAAAGTCAAGACAGTTCCCCACAGGCCACAGTGGACAATCCCTCAATGATGGGAACTTCTTTCCAGATGACTCTTGCTTGTTTCAAGTTGACAATGAAAAGCAGCCAGGACAACTTTTCAACACACCTTTTGTGCTTCTAATGCATCTTCCAGTCCAATCTGATGTTGCTGTGACTGGACTGCAGGACCCAGGCTCCTCCCCTCCTACAACTCTGTAAGGGTACTTGACGTCTCTTGTTTCAGCAGATCTCAAGACCTTTGGCTTCAAGTTCCTTCTGTGCCTCGTCTTCTCCTCCTGTTTGCCTTTAGTTCCAGACACGTCCAGGATAGTTCCAAGAGCAGCCCAACTCAAAACTAAAAACTTACTTAAAACATTAGGAAATTTTTCTTTTTACATTTTTTTTGTAACTTGATTGTGCTGAACTTTATAGGTGACAGTGTCATGCAAAATAAATGTGTTTGCAACCTGTGGACCATGAATTGGACACTCTTGGATTTAAAATGTGGTCCAAGCCACCTATTCTCACTTGAAGTTTTTGTCCTGTGGTTCTTCCCTGCCATCTGCAGGCTGTCCTTTCTTCAATCCTTCAAGCCTCTAGCAAAGATGTCATTATCGGAGGACAAATTTGATGTCTCAAAGCATGTAAAACATCCCCGCCTGGAATTGTTCTGAGACAGCCTTTATGGTACAAAGGGAAACCAGCCCCCACCATTGTATTCTCTGTTAGCTCTGTTTTCTCCAGAACAGTGTCACCCAGCTTGATTGCCCTATTTACTTAGTTGACATCTTTTGAAAAGAACAGAACCCAACAGGAGTAGACCCGGGAAAGATTTGTTGAGGAAAACCTCTATGCAAGACACAGGAGAGAGACTTGGGGATAGGTGGAGACAACCTACAGATGGTGTGGGGTCTGACCCCTGTGGAAAGGAGGAAAAAAGGGTGGCTGGAAAGAAAGCCAGAGACTTCAGAGAGCTCTAGGAAAGTTACAGCCCCGAGGGGTGCCCGGGCTGTCTCAAGTCACCTGAGGTCCTCTGTTTTCAGAGGTGAGCCATCATCTGTCCTCCAGCTGTGTCAGGACAGGATGGAATGGCCCTTGGGAAGCCTCACTCCAAAGCACTGTGGTGGAATTAGCAGAGCACAGTAGGAGCCCCTGTCTACAGGCTTGTCTCACAGAGATTCTGACCACTACAGTTACATGCTAGTTAATAACAATTTGAGCCCAGACATACTCAGACTCTTCTAGGACTAAAAAATTAGTGCAAAAATTATTGGCATGAAGCTGTTTTCCTAAAGAGAATTCTTCAGGGAAAGGGAATCTGAAATCACCAGCATACTAAGCCAGAACCGTTCGTACCGTCCTAACATTCCATCCCATTACCACTACCACAGCATGACTAGCGTCTCTACCCCCACCACAACAAACACCACTGCTACCGTCACAAACACCGCCATCACCACAACCATCACCATCACCAGTACCCTCACCACCACCACACCACAACAACCACTACAACACACATCATCACTACCACCTAAACACCATCACCACCACGACCACTGCCACCACCATCACGACCGCCATGACAATTACTACCACAAATATCCCCACTACCCCCTAAACACTATCACCACCACCATAACAACAATCACCACAAACATCACCATTATTCTACCACCACCAAGACCACCTACATCACCACCACCACCATAGCAACCATGATCACTACCACCACAAGCATCACAACCATCACTACTACCACCAATACCACTGCCACTTGCATCACCACCACAACCATCACCACCATCACCATTTATAATTACCACCACTCCATCACCATCACCATCACCATCACCATCACCATCACCATCACCATCACCATCACCATCACCATCACCATCACCATCAAGATCACCAAAAACAAGACTACCACCATCATTATCATTACTGCTACTACCACCACCACTAACACCATTTAGAACCACCACTTAGAGCCAGCACCACTAGCTCTACTGCTCCCATTACCCACAATGCCCACATTCTGAAGTCAGAGAGTACAGTGTGGGGAAGAGGAATGTGATTACAAGAGCCAGCCCTGGTTGCCTCCATCTTAGGCACTGGTTTTCTGTGTGACCCTTGCTCTCTTCATCTACACGGATATCCATTCTTTTTTTTACTTACTGAATGGCAATTAGTCTGCTGAGCCACACTCTCCTGCATGAATGCAAGTGGCCAAGAGTAGCTGCCAATTCTAAGACCAAAGAGTCAGTGGTGCTGCCTGATGATAGACCACAGTCAAGGTTGCATGAAACCAGTGGTCATGGTAGCTGCGGAATGGGAAGTGACCTTGCCCTGATTAGAATATCCAAGGGCAATAAAAGAGATTTTATATCTTAGTTGGTTCCTGTAGGAAGCAATAAATGCCTTGCTAAACTCAGATGAGTTGAGAACTTGGAGCTCAGGCATTAAGTCATACCTACAGAGGTTTAGAAGGGAAAAGATGCCCCCATCGGTGGTACGGTCTCTTGGCTGAGTTGGGCCTGAGATCCTCAGTTACCAAGTGTTCTCCAGAGCTGCTGGAAGAGGACAGTGGCCAGGGTGGAGCTTGTCTGGATGGGGACAGGAATGTTGCTCGAGTACAGCTCTAGGGTGAAATGAAGGCCATAGACCTTGGGTGATGACAGAGGCAGATGCTGCAAGCCAAAGTCCCAGCCACATCTGGGCTGATGATTGCACAACCCAGCTGGTTGGGCCTTCTGACGCCCTGGGGGATGGGTTGGCTGGGAGATTGGAGGAGGGTGAGCTAAAGGCCTTGGGAAAACTCATCACCTGCCTGTGGGCCTAGTGTGTCCCCATCCTCTCGAGGGGACCTTGGCTGAGTATGAAAGCATGGGGTTCATTGGGGAGTCAAGCCTTTGGGCTCTTAGTTTTCCCTTTGTTCTACAGCTCTGTGACTCCCATGTTCCTAAAAAGGGAATTTCCACAGTTCCATTCCCACCCTTTCTGGATACTAGGCAGCGATGGAGGGTTAACTGAGGGGCAAATGGAAGATGGAAACTCCCTTAAAGTTGGCAGTAGTGGGAGGTGCCATGTACGAGCCTGAAGTCTAAGTTGTAGTTTCAAATCCATTCCAGGAAGAAGGCATTCTCTGTGTTATTCTAGTTCTAAACCCCTACATATCACGCCTCAGCACCCAAGGACCTTTTGTTCCCTAAACTGGAAAACAAACAAAACTCTTGTTCTAGTTTTATTCTGTTGCTAACACCATGACCAAAGGCAACTGAGGAAAGAGAAGGATTTGTTTCAGTTTGTAAGTCACAGCCCGTCATTGAAGGAAGTCAGAGCAGGAACTCAAGCAGGAATCTGGAGGCAGGAACCATGGAGATATGCTGCTTACTGGCTCATGCTGAGCTAGCTTTCTTACACAGCCCAGGACCACTTTCTCAGGAAATGGTACTGCTGCAGTAAACTGAGCTCTCCGACATCTTTTTGGACAATCAAGACACACCCACAATGTGCCCTCAGGCCAATCTGATCTAGGCAATCTTTCAATGAGACTCTTTTTTCAGTGACTCTAAATTGTGTCAAGTTGACAGTCAAAGCTAAGGAGGATAATTCTGATCTCACTTAAGCAGTCCACTTTCCTGTTGATCTGTACTGACACCCCCAACCCCCAAGCAGATGTAACTTACAGGTGGGACTCAGCAAGAGGGAGGCAGAACCTCTGCCACCCCTGTGGTCCAGATTCTGTGTCCTTTTGAGAGGCTCCTATGTCTTCTTAGCAGGACTGGAGTTCCTGAAACAGTGGGGGTAGAGTACTCTAAAGACTGAGGATGCACAGGCTGTCATCCTTGTTCTCATGATCAAGGAGATACATGATGATGAAAGGGTCTTTTCCACAGGTATCTGGTTTCCCCCTACCCCCAAGTACAGGTACAAGGCAAAAAAAAAATATTGTACTTCCTACGTTCTTGATGTTATTGAACATGATAAGCACTGCTGATATATTGAGCTTTTGTTTGACAAAAGTTTGGGGATCCTTAATATGGAAGCAGATAAATAGGCTGCAAGACCAAGCTCGCTTATAAAGGTGCTTATTTTTGCAATATGAAGATTGAACATGAGATCTGCTTAGATGCTAGGTAAGAGCTCTATTACCTAGCTACATCTCTTCTCCCTCCGTGCTTTTCTGTTTTGAGGCAGAGTCCTGACAAGAAGCTACAACTGTTTAGTCTAGGCTGGCCTTGAACTTGCTGCCCTCCTGCATCAACTGATGAGTAGCTGAGAGGATATGTTTGTGCCACCAGGCTCTGCTCAAGCTGCTTCCATCCACATTAGAATGTTGGGTTTCCAATACGGAGCAAAATCTCTTAACTGCTTGGGTTTCTTTCCATAGCTTGGAGAGAGATGTGGAAGGGCCCTGTGGAATGTAAACTAATCTCTTTCTTTTCTAAAACCTTATTCCTAATTCATTCCTCTTTCGAGGGACGCACTACTTGAAATGCCAGAGAGGACTTTAAAGGATACCTTCCGGCTCTTTTCAGGTAGATCTAGGTACAGAAATCCCTAAGACATCACCCCATTCCAGGGTCCCTTTGGGAACAAAGAAATGAGCTTCTGTAGTTTAAATCTCCCCAGAATCCTGGCTTCTCCAAGAAAATGTACCTGCTTAGATTTGTTTGTTCTTCCTCTGAATGAAAACTTGACACCCAGTGTTTTTTCTTCATCAGCATGGTATTCAGATCCTTTCTCATTCGCGTCACCCTTTGTCAACATCCTGTTTGACTCAGTGAGCTTGCAGTGAACACCATACATCAAGGGTAGTGTGGCGCCCACAGGATCTTCCTCAGTGATGACTTCCACATTTCTCATCCCATTTGTTTTCTCCAAAGTTTGTAGTCAATTAAAATTCTTGTGCCTTTTTGTGCATGCGTTTCCTATATCATGGGCATCTGGATTTGGTTGGGTTTTTTGCACGTCAAAGATTTTGCATTAAGGCTAAGTTTTTAAACACCTGATTTTATTAGATCCCCTTTGATCCCAGCCACTATTAGTTTCCTGTAGTTGCTATAACAAATTATCCCAAGCCAAACGGCTTAAAAATAACACTTAACTCGTAGCCCTGGAGATCAGAAGTCCAAAATGGATGCCACTGGCTGTTTTGCAGTTATTTCTCAGAATTGAAAACATGCCCTTGACTGAAGGAAGGAGGAAGGCACATAAGACTCAGGAAGCTCACAAAGCAGACATGGTTCAAAACGCCTACTTCCTGAATATAAACGCTATTATATAAACGCTAACCAGGAGAGAAGAGACTCAGTGGTGCTGCCTACAAGTTAGGTAGGGATGAGGCATTTGTGAGTGGTCACCCATGCTGGGGTAGGCTTTCAAAGATTCAGCTGTCTTTGAGTTACCTATTCTCCTGCAGGGAGCTCTAACACTTGATCCATCAACATGGATACAGAAAGACAACTGCAGCAGTTTTCTCTCCTATATAGACATGAGATTTTAATTTTTATATATGCATATGGGGAGGGTTATGAGTATAGGTAATGAAGCTAGAAATGAGACCAAGGGAAGGAGAAAAAAAAAAAACCCTTTTATTCCCGTCTATTTACTCTTCCAGTTTCGTCTACTTATACACTGTATCTTCCCCATGTCCGTTCCCAACCGCCCCTCGCTTTCCCCGATCTCCATAGCATCTGCCTCCCACCTCAGTGTTCCTGCTCCCTCTTTTTAGTGTGTAGCCCACGAAATCCAATTGGCACTGCAGCTGGATTGTTGACTGACATTTCGGACTTTGTCCTGAGCAGACAGTGCTTCGCCTCAGTCCTCCACAGCTCTGACTCTTGTGCTCTTTTTGGCCTCTGTTCTTCAATGTCCTGTGAGCCTGTGGGATTATTCTGTTCCCACTCCTCTTTACATTCATTCCTGACCCCCTCCTTAAAGAAAAAAAATCCACCTGGCACATCATAGCAGATGCTGTCCATTCCTGTATCCTAGGTCTTTCCCAGTACAGAACATTCTAGATTCACTACCAATCCATCAGTACCCATATTTATTTTCCCCAGAGAACTCTAGAAAGAGACAAGGCAGCATGTCTGAAAAGGTTGGGGTAAGTCTAGAGAGGGGGAGAGGAAGGTGGGGGGCCTTAGGGGAAGGCTGCCTCTTGCCTGAAGTCTCACGGTGACTGGTGCTGGCTGCAGAGAGGTGGGGGATTTGTTAGACACGATGGTGTGGACTGATGTGGACTAAAGCATTTTCATCAAAAAAAAATATATCACAAAAATGGGTTTGGGTGAGATAAGATCCCTCTAAAGTGAGCTGAGATTGTGACATGATTCTTAGTCACCACCAGGGAGCCTGCTCCTCAGTATCTTACAGATGGACAGTGAAAGGCTGTGCCCCTGATAGACAGCCAGGGTTACCCCCGAGGCTCTATCGTCAACTTATAGCCACCAGAAGCTGGGCTTCCCTGGCAGAACTGTAGACTGTTGGTTTATACCTGAAGAGGTCTGGGAGCATCCAGGCCTCCTGAACCCGCTGGGAACAGCGCTGGCGCTTATCCCAGGCCTGTTTCTGGGGAATCCAGGATCCTGGGCCCAGACTTCCCTTCTCTTGGGCCAGGACTCTAGGGCCCTCACGACACTTTCACATATGTGTATAATTTTGTGGTTTATATTGGTCGTTCTCTGTCTTTAATTAAATTCCTTTTGAGAAAAAAAAATCCATCTTCACAAAACCAAGGGATTAAATTTTTTTTTTAAGTTTTGTTTTTGATTTTTTTTTTTTTGTTTTGTTTTTTTTTTTTTTTTTGCTCCATCTGTGACATGGTTTGGACCTTTTGTGACTAATGTTTAGGTTGGGAACAGGAGGCACCTGCCTAAGCTATGAGAAGGAGGTGCAGTGGGGTGCATACTGAGGTGACAACATGAGACAAGACAGGTGATAGAGCCAATGAGAATTCCTGTCCTTTGAGCTTATGCCATTTACACCCCGATGCCCATCTACAGAGAGCCTCCCGAAGTATCAAGACCCCCAAAGCTCTCAGCTTCCACCCCCTTTGGTTTCTCTCTGTTCCTCATCCTGTGTGGTCAAATCCCAGCCTGGATGCTCTACCATCAAAGGCAGAGAGACAAAACTGGCCTGTCGCTCTGTATTTGTCTTGGGAGAGCTTGTTCCTAGGAAGGCCTCCTGAGCCTCCCCAGCCAGGAATAGCATGGAGCCTACATGATCAGCCCGCCCACCTGCCTGCCCGCCAGACCTTCCGAATTGCTTGTTTTTATTAAAATTCTTTTTGCACGCGTAGTCCCAGACTGGATGTGGATCTTGGATGAAGCAGTGTGCAGGACCTGAAGAGAGGAAGGCCACAGGCTTAGTTGGCCTGCCATTCCAGGGTAATAGAGAGTGGAAGCTCATGAAAGAGACCCAAGAGTGATGTCCCAGAGCTGGACAGGGCATGAGACCAGAGCCAAAACAGGCAGGCTTTGGCTGGGCCATAGCTCCCAGTCCCCAGAGGTACAATAAATGCTAGAGTACGTCACAGGTGCAGGAGAGTACCACCCCTCCCCCACCCCTCCCCTCAGTGCTACCTACAAGCTTCCATGGAGATAGACTGCCTACTTGGTACCTTTGCCTGGCCTCAAGCAGACAAGTCACCGAGGAGATATGGCTGCCTTGGCCCTTTCTAGGTTTTCCCATGTGCTGGCCTGGTCCCTGGCTCCAAAGCCCAGGTTCCTTGGGGCTATGGGTGTCACTTCTCCAGGCCCAGACATTCTTTGTCTGGGCTTGGCAGGGAGCAATGGTCCCAGACTGCAGAGTCAAATCTATTTTGCATGGTTGGGCTCTGCACAAAAAGTTCTCTACCCAATGCTCAGTCCAATTTACCTGAAGACAGACTTTTTTCTTGCCTCTTCATGTCTATCTTCTTGGGCACCCAAGTCAGTCCTTCTCCAGAGAGGTCTTAGGTGAGGTAGAAAGAGGATGGCAGACCCATGGCATTAGGACTTCCCAGCCAAAGTGTGTGATTTTCAATGTTAGTGTCGAAGGGCCAGGACTGTGTTCCCAATAGTCTGGGCTTGGAGTCTCTACTGGTGTGACACCATCACCACCTGCCCCCTACACACACACACACACACACACACACACACATACACACACACACACACACACACACACACACACACACAAAGAGAGAGAGAGAGAGAGAAAGGGAGAGAGAGAGAGAAAGAGAGAGAGAGAGAGAGAGAGAGAGAGAGAGAGAGAGAGAGAGAGACACGCCTACCAACTTGGGTTGAGGGTACAGTGTTGGGGGGAACAGTTTTCAAGACAGGAAATCGCAAACGTTCCAGTATCCTCAGCCAAAGGCTCAGCATGGAAAAGCACAGATTCCAAGCTGGATCTTGTGAAGGAGGAGAGGAGACAGAGGATCTGAGTTGCTTGTCCCAGGCCTGGACCCTCCCCTTGGGAAGAAACTGTGTGGTAGGCACAGCCAGCATACTCTGATAGAAAAACCAGCACCTTCCCCACCAGGCAGCTCTGACTCCCAGGAGAAGGCTGCAAGAGAATCCCAGTTCTCAGTGTATGGGGAAACTGAGGCACAGTGAGATGGACTTTGTTCTAGACAAGATGAAGGTGTCTGAGTAGACGCTGTATGCCAGAGCAAAGGTAGTACTAGCACAGGGGGATAATTAGGGTAGAGGAGGTGGACGATGCAGCCCTTTCCCCATCCAGGGAAGTTAAGGCTTTGAGTACCCAGGATGATGATGTCACAAGATGACATGATATGAGTAGCACAGGCATGGAGAGCAGCTGCCAGCCAAGACCCTATCCTTTCCCTTCTTGGCAGACATGCTCCTAGCAGGGAGATTCTTTTTCCCTGTCATCAGGCATCATTCTGGCCTGACTACAGGCTGGGACTGTGCTGGCCTGGCCTAGGGAAGCCTTGTGAGCCACCAGTGCCACCAGTTGTCTACTCCACTGTCAGGTTTCTGGAGCCAGAGCTAGGCCTTTGAGCCTGCACCCCGCAGTGGGATATTTCAGCGGGAGTGGGGGTTGAGAGTCTCTGCATTTGGAACCTATTTAATCACTAATTTCCTCCTCCCGTCAACCCCTTCCACTTCGTCTCAGCTTGGCGCCCCCGCCCCAGATTACATCTCCACGTGGCACTTTGCAGTGATCCTTGACAGGGCTTCTGTGCTGGGAGAAAGACAGGGTAGGCATACTGTAGCCCAGGGCTGTTCAGTCTACAGATACAGAGAGGAGACAGTGGTCCAAACCTGAATCTGTAAGGCTGGAGGATGCCAAGGGGCCCAGAGCATGACCCCAGGAGTTTGGGTATGAGCTGTGTCTGCACCAGGAGAATGTTAGACCTGGTGCCTTCTAGAAGCTCAGTTCAGTCCAGCCAACATCCAGAAACTTTATTGCCTCCGTGACCCTGCCTACTTGAGGATGAGTGAGGAAGCCAGCCCCATCTTTAGTAAGGCTGAATTCAGTTCCCTCTAATGTGTTGAGGACCTTCTTCCTTGTCTTGCCCAAGCTTAGCCCAGCACCAGGTGTGGCTCTCCCTCAAAGACTTCTAAACAATTGAAGAATATATTAGACCAGGACAGATTGCAGGGGCATGGGAGGGACCGACCCTAACCCGGGGGTTTTCAAGACACAGGAGTGCTGAGGCAGAGTCCCTCTCCGCTTACCCTTCATTCCCTACTCAGAGACCTAAGGACTGTGTGTGAGCTGTGCTTGTCTTCATATTCCTGGGGTGGGAAGAAGTGCACTGGAATCAGAAAAGAGAGAATGAGAAATATTTATTTGGTATCTTATGTGTACCCAGCCTTGATCACATTTGGTAGTGTTTATACATCATCAATCCCCCCATCATCATCACCATCACCGTCACTATCACCATCACTATCCCTGTCACTGCCATCAGCAACAGTACAAGCAGTAGTACTAGCTTTTGTAGACTGCATTTATGTACTAAACAGTGTCTTGGACTCCTTATACTGTGACTGTCCAATAGATCTGTGAGGTTCATTTGACTCATGCTTACTCCAAATGGGTGCACTGAGATTCCTATTTGGTGACTTTCTCAGAGTCAGAAGTGACAGGAACAGGATCTGATGTCCACACTTCCCCCAACATCTCAAGGGATCTGGCCACAAACCTCATTAACTGAGTGCAGGTCTAGCCTTTGAATTTCCTCTCAAACCCAGAAAAGACTGGGCAGCCCAGGGACATGCAGGAGAATCTCAGGATAAGATACAAAGGGACAGAAGGTCCCTTTGTCTGTGTCCCCATGCCTAGCAAGTTCCCTCTCTTAACATCCACCTCAACACACAGTAGCTTCTTCCCAGGCCCAGCTCATCCTGATTGATACCCTTTACCTCCTCTCAGACCCATTCCATGGGGGTTGAGACCCATCATTTGCCCTGTGTCATCCTCCAGGTTCCTAGATGTGAGACTTTGCTCTCCCACCTGGGAAATGTTTGAAGGGAGGCAGAGTAACAGGGACAAAATGAGGTGAGGGTTGCAAGTTGGATGAGCCTCCAACCATGTGAGGGAGTGGGAGCCCAGAAGGCAAAGCACCCTCTGTCTCTCAGCCACTCACCACACCCACTGCTACTTGCCAGAGGAGCCTATGGAAAGATGGTGATAAGAAGGAGGTGAAGGAGGAGGAAGAGGAAGAGGAGGAAGAGGAGGAAGAGGAGGAGGAGGAGGAGGAAGAGGAGGAGGAAGAAGAGGAGGAGGAGGAGGAGGAAGAGGAGGAGGAAGAAGAGGAGGAGGAGGAGGAGGCGGTAGAGGAGGCAAAACCAGGGCAAGGAAGAATTATTCCGATGGCAGCAGAAGCAGCCTCTGATGTGAGAAAAAGCAATGATGTCTGGGCAGGAGTACCAGGGCCTTGCAGTTCCTAAGTCCCCTCTGCAGCAGCTCTGGCTGTGCTCTGGCTTTCTGGGTCCACCTTTCTACCCTTGTGTGCAATTCTGGGAGAGGTCGAGTAACCTTTCGCTGCTTGGATCAGCTTAAGTTTCTGTTATTTTGGGGGGGGGATCTCAGAGCCTTTCTTCACTGGCTCCCCATGTGTATTTTGGTAACTGTTTGGCCTGCAATCCACACACACAGAAACAAGGCATGAAGCTGACCTTCTGTCTGGCTCCAGTGCTGACCTCCCACTCAGACACATGCTGGTTTCTAGAAGGGCCTAGGATGACAATGAAGATGTGTGGTGTATGAACAGATGACCTTTTGGAGGTCAGAAGCAGGGTTGAGTTCCAGACTACTCTTTCACAAGAGATAGAGTCTGTGTTCAATATGAGCCATATCAGCATAGTAAATGCTGCTCCTTACAAAGGTCCGCTGAGATGGTTAATCACAAAAGGCACCTGGGGGGATGTTGGGCTCACAGTGGCGCTAACACCTATTCATCTAACTACTATCTCTGGTTTTCCCTTCTCTCTGCTCATACTCTTTGCCATGATAGCTTGTTGTTCTTACTATAGATGTGAGTACCTTTGCTAACCCTCAACAATCCCCATGACTCTGTGGCTCATGGGACACTAGAGATGAGATGTTAGTTGCGTGTCCTTTATCCAAGATGCTTGGCAGAGTTTCAGACCCCAAAGTTGTTAAAACTCTGGAATATTTGCACATATGTAATGAGATACCTTGGGGACAGAAGCCAAGTCTACACAGAACATCCATTTACACTTCACAGGCTGTAGACACATCAGCTGAAAATAATTATATATGATATTTTAAATGACTTTGTACATGAGTCAAAGTTTTGTGGTATGGAATTTTCTACTTGTGGCATTTTGGCACAAAGAAAATTTTGGAATTTCTTTCTTTCTTTCTTTCTTTCTTTCTTTCTTTCTTTTTCCTTCCTTCCTTCCTTCCTTCCTTCCTTCCTTTCTTTCTTTCTCTCTCTCCATTTTGGATTTCAGATATTTGGATTAAAGATGCTCATTACTTTCAAGCAGAGATTTGAAATTCTCTTTCCCAGTTGACTTTACCTCTATGGGATTCTATCAGTACAAGGGCATGCATAAGGTGCTAGTCCAGAGGTTGGGCATGGGATTGGAGCAAACAAAACAGACCCTTCTGAAGCTTGGGAGATAAATCCAGATGTTCTGCAGCTGTAGGAGTGAGAAGAGACGATGACTGTCTTAAGTTAATATTTTTAATTCTTGAGATGATTTGTTTTGCAGCACCCCCAGGGCAGCTGGTGACCAACTGGTGACCTGTGTGTCCACTGTGGAGGGGACTGGCGACAGACGGCACAGAGATGGTTGACTCTGCTTTCTGCTCTGCTAGGAAGACTTCTAATGTATCTATTGTTCTGCTTTGCTGTGCTTATATTTTGAAACTGTCCTCATCATTGGCACTTGGATCCTGCACTGCTACACACGATGTTGACATTCAGACTGTGGGGGAGAGGAGGCAGAGGAAAGGTGAAGGGTGAAGGACTAGGGCAAGAACTACCAAGGAACACCTCTTAGTCTATAGCTGTAGTAGGCTTTCCTGGAAGCTCCTTGCAGTGTATATTCTTGTTCTGCTCATTAGCCAGAATGATGTTTTACTGCCACTCAGTATGCTAGGAGTTCTAGTAAGCTGCCTTGTTTCTAAGGTTTTTTGTTCTCCCAAATGTGTGCATGTGGAGGCCAGAGGAAAACCTTGGGTGTCATCCTTAGGAACTTCATCCACCTTCTTTTGAGACAGGTCCTCATTGGCCTGGAGTTCATCACTCAGTCTAGGATGATTGGCCAGTGAGACCCAGAGATCTGCCTTTCTTTGCCTAACCAACACTGGGATAGCAGATGCATGCCAGCATGTTCAGCGTTCGTTTGTGGGTTCTGGGGATCAAACTTGGGTCTTTGTGTTTTTGAGACAAATGCTACATGGGCTGTCTCTTCAGCTGGGAATCTGGTGACTGTTAATGAACCTTATGGCTTCCTTGAACTGACCTGTGGTTCTGACAGTAAGGAAATGAGGGTTCCCTGGTTGGTCACAAACCTACTATATATCAGGACTATTGCTGAAGATGCACTTGGCTCAGGGATGCTAGCCTGGTGCTGAGGAGAGAGGGAAAGACAGAGGAAAATAAAAGGAAAGCATGTTCCTTGCTGAGGTCCTGAGTGAAGGGATGCCTCAGTGGGCTCTGCTCTACAAAATGTGAAACGTACCTTGGTCCCTTTCCCCACTTTCCTTTTCCAAGCCCCACAGCTCTGAGATATGGCACTGATAGAGAGGACCTTCTCCAAATGAGTTAGATGCAGACCATCTGGCTTCAACGCTCATAGAGACCTTTTGTTTTGCACTCAGACGCAGTATTCTGGCTGCTGTTTGACATCTGACCAATTTCTATCTCTTAAGTGGAGATAAAGTGCTTGGGGTTTCACCAAATATCCCTTTTCTCATGGCAGTTTGATTCTGGTCATGAGTGAGACCTACAGCAAAGGGATAGGTCTTTCCAGATGTGGAGTGCACTTCTGGATCCATGTTTCCATGTTTTCAACAGTATGGTCCTGTTCTGGACCCTCCTCTTGCCTCTCTTTTTCTCTGGCCATAGACTATTACTTCCTCCATGCCTTCTGATATAATCTGCAGCTGTCTCTGGTCTTTCTACTGAAGCAGTCCTTGTCTGCAGCATAAATGCTTTGTGGTGAGTGACACAGATATTTAGGAGAAAGGCACAGGCTGGAAATAAATACTGGGATAAATGACTATGTCACAAAGATACTGAAGTTCTACCACCCACATTGGTGGCCATATATTTCTCTGTGCATGTGTGTGTGGTTGTGTTTGTGCAGGTACACACGCATGCCGTATATTTCTCTGTGTATGTGTGTGCAGTTGTGTTTGTGCATGCATGGGTATATGAAGGACCTAGGACAATGTTGTATCACTCTTCAGGAGCTGTCCACTTTTTCATTGTTGTTGGTTTTGAACCAGTCTTTTACTGGGACCTGGGGATCACCCTTTCAGCTAGGCCGGCTGGACAGCAAGTCCTTGGATCCAATTCTCTCTTTCTGTCACTCTACCCAATGCTTGGGCTGTAAGCATGTGCCCCATGACCAGTTTTGTTTTTCTCTTTTTAACATAGACTCTGGGGATTAATCTCAGGTTCTCATATTTTTAAGACAAATACCCTAATAATTGAACCATCTCCCTACCCTATGGCAGCCATATATTTCAGTATAACATGAGCAAGGCTGGGAAGCCTAACATAGCTAAAGTGCTATTCCATCCAGAGCTGAAGCAGAGAAGAAGGGTAGAGACTGAAAGATGCAATCAACTCATCATGACATCTTGGTATCTGCTGTGCCGGGCGCTGTCCTTGGTGCTGGGACCCAGGGCAGGGACTAGGTGTTCCTTGGGTACTGTCCTGGTTAAGGGGCAGCCAGAGTGGGGATAGGGAGACCAAAGAACTCCAAGAAAGCCACCAGTGGTATAAAGTAGGGAGAACGTAGGAAGTGTGTTTGTCTGGACATGCTGTGGTAGGAGTATACAGGAGCCATTAGGGATCAGGTGGGATTTTGTGGCCATTCTTGGGAAGCTGGACTCTGTCCAAGAACTGAGGACTACCATTGATGAGTTACAATATGAAGCAGAGAATCACCACTAGGGGATGGAGATGACTATAGTTGTGATTTAGGAAATAGATGTGAAGAGTGTCTGGAGCCCTAATGACATTAGGTTAGGAAGCTCTGTTTGGCTTTGGGGTGTGTCATGTTCCCAGCAAAGCGAGGGGTGAACAGAGAGAAGATGTTTAACAGGAGAAGCCACTGAGTCTGCACAGATTTCAGCGTGGCGTGTGACTTAAAGCAGAGCCAGAGACCGAGCTCCTCCTTCTGAGCCCTCCTACCACTGTTCCTTGCTTGGAGCTCAGGCTTCATGCTTCCCTGGGGGACCATAGGAGACATGAGGACACAGGTGTAGAAAGGATCCCTGGATGGAACTAAGCTCCAGGATAGAGTGGGAAGAGACAGGAAGACCAGATTGGGAGAAGGCTCAAACATTATAGATCCCTCATTCCACCAAGTTTGCCCACCACACTCACCTCCTGCACCCACTGAGCCTGCTGACCTTCTACTCTCTCTGGGTTCTCTGAGAGGCCTTAGAATGGTCACACTATTATGGCTGGCTGCCATAATCTGGCTCTAATAGTAGTTATAGATCTCCAGCAGCCCCCTATGAATACCCTCCCCTAATTTGCATTCCCCACTCTGTTCTGAAGCCAGACAGGATCAGCCCCTTAGTTCAGGGCCTCCCGCAGATCCCTGCCCATAGCCTCCTGCTGGCCTTCAAGGCACAGCTTCATTTTCTTTGGCTGTCTTCTTTTCCTCTTTCCATGTACCTGGTTGGCTTCCAGGATCGGCCAAGGTTCAGACTTGACTCCATGGAAATAGAGATAGACACAGTCCCCCCCTTTTTTTTATTTAATTTAGTAAAGAATAAGAAAAAGAAAGAAATGAGAATTCTTGGCAGGGGTGGTACCTTCCAAGCCAGTGCTAGGAGACCCCACGGAAGATGCTGGAAGCTTAAATGAGTAATAGCCAGCAAGACTCTCCTGTCCAAGCGCCAGTGTCCTTCCCACCTCCTCTTCGGTCTCCCGCTCTGGCAGACTTCAGGCCTCACACTGCCCTCTGCCTCTCACCTCCTAGGCATTCCCTTGCTCCCAGCCCCCCCATGGCCATAGCCATTGCCAAGCCCTGGCACTGACACATGGCTCAGCCCCTGCCTGGGGCCCTCTCAGCTCCAGCGACCTCTGGATGCCCCTCCCAGGCCCACCACACACTGTGGGCTGTTCCAGCCGAAATTCCCTTGCACCGTGGAAAGAGGAAATGAGAGCAGGGGTGGGGGCAATGGACGACGGAAAAAAGAAAATGAGATGGGACTGAGTCCTGAAAGAAAGGGAGGACTGTCCTGAAAAGGGGGAGGATTGAATCTTGAAAGAGAGGGAAGACTGAGTCTTGAGAGGGGGGACTGGATCCTGAAAGAGAGAGAGGACTGAATCCTGAAAGAGAGGAGGACTGAATCCTGAAAGAGAGGGAGGACTGAATCCTGAAAGAGAGGGAGGACTGAATCCTGAAAGAGAGAGAGGACTGAGGGAAGACGAGAAAGCCAAGGTTAGCTATTCAGCTGGGGATGCACTGGGGCCATGGAGGGAGCTTATCAGGACAGACCCATGGGAAATCCAATCACTTCTTAGAGCAATGTCTAGGGTCTTGCTCTGGCCTACATTTGGCCCTGCCTCTACCAGGCTTCTTCTGGAATGGGAATCACTGTCTACCAGTGTTTGTCAAAGCACCCAGGGACATCTGAATTGCTGAGGAGAAGAGGAGGACTGTGTAGGCTACCCAGGACCAGAGAGTGGGATTCACAGAAGGAGTCTAGAGAGAGTCACATGTCCTTGAAGTTTAGCTTCTCTCTTCACTCCCTGCCATTCGCTGCCAGATCCTTGCATCCCACTTTCCACCCTTAGGGCCTTTGATGCTTCACTAGCCTCTCTCTGCCTGCTCTGGTGTGTGTGTGTGTGTGTGTGTGTGTGTGTGTGTGTGTGTGTGTGTG
>JANHMN010000008.1:21168674-21236673 GCA_030674055.1 Rhabdomys pumilio
TGTGTGTGTGTGTGTGTGTGTGTGTGTGTGTGTGTGTGTGTGTGTGTTTACTTACATGTGATTGTGTGTGTGTGTTTACTCACATGTGGTTACACACATGCACATGTGTGCATGAGGGGAAAATGCCAATTTCATGTGTCATTCCTCAAAAACAATCTCCCCTGTTATTTTATGTTGTGTGTGTGTGTTTTGCCTGCATGTAAGCATGTATACCATGTGCATACTTGGTGCCTGTGAAGGTCAGAAGAGGATGTCATATAGCTTGGAACTGGAGTTATGAATGGTGTGAGCTACCATGTGGGCACTGGGAATCTTTGTAAAAACAGCCATCTTATATTTTGAGACAGCGTCTTTCATTCTCCTTGGGTTAGACTGGTTGGCCAACAAACCTTAGAGGCTCTCCTATCTCCACCTCCTCATCTCTAGAATTACAGATGTACACTATAATGCCTGGTTGGTTTATATGGATGCTGGGAATAAAACTGAGATCTTTATGCTTAGGCAAAGTCATTTTATCTGATAAGGCAGCTCCCCGTTGTGTGCTTTCTAAAGTGCACCTGCTATTCCTACAAGATACTGGCTCTCTGAGACGTGCTCTGACTGCCCACCTCTGTTCTCAAATACACCATTCCCTGGCATGGTTACCATGTGGATGAGAACAGGCCATGCTTGCTCTTGCCCAAGTTGAGGCCAGGTCGCTAGATAATGGCAAGGTCATTTCATGCAGGAGCTTGAGGACTTCAGCCGAGGGCCCAGAGAACACAGCTTTGCACCAGTAGCTCTCTCATGACTTCTGATGGAAACTGCTGAGGGTAAAGTTAGAAGAATTAGTTTCTTTGGTTTTTTTTCTCTTTTACAGTTTTATTATGACATAATTTACATGTCATAAAATTCATTCCCAACATCAGTGTCATTGGTGACTTTAGTAAATTCGCCCAGTTGTGCAATCCCCACCGCAGCCCAGTTCCAGCAGCTTCTGTCATCTGCTCAGCTTTCCCAGAGTGAGGAGTCTCCTTCCCTTCCTAGTTACTGAGTGTCTTCATCGTAAATAGGATCATTTTCTACTGGGAGAGAAATTAAATTGAGTCATTTTCACCTCAGTGTGAACTAATTGACTACATTTATTTCTTTTACAAACACATTAAGTAAATAATTAGTGCTGTTTCTAGTATTTTCGGGTAGAAACCTTAGCCAGGAGCAGGTCCCTGTGCTGAAATGGCTACATTTATGGGGCTGACAGGATGGCTCATTGGGTAAAGCTTTTGCCTCACAAGTTTGAGGACCCTGAGCTTACCTTCATCCAGAACTCATATAAAAAGTTCAAGTGTGTCTGGATGTGTTTGTAATCCTAGTGCCGAGGAGGCACAGGATTTCCAGGACTCCCCGGACTCCTACTCATTTGGTGAGGAACTGGCCAGTGAGACACACAGCATGTTTTCAACATTTCTGCTTCATCTCAGGTAAGGAGCATGCCCCAGTCTTGGTCTGACCCAGACAGACCAGAATGCTCCCTTGTCTGACCCAGACAGACCAGAATGCTCCCTTGTCAACAATTGGGATCTTGATCTTAAGTCTGGATTCCCATTTGATTGGAAACAGCAGGTATGTGCACGAGCATGCATGTCCAGGTGAGGTGTACCTGAATGAAGATATGTGAATCAAGCTAACAATCCAGTCTGATGTCCAACTGCAGCAGCCCACCCTTGCCAATAGGGGCCATGGCACAGGAAGTAACTGGGCTGACACACTAGACAGTGAGGAGGCAGGACTTGGGGCTGGCAGCAGGCTCCAGACAGCTTGAGAGAGAAAGCTGCCCCAAGGCTTATCCTCATGCCTTATGTTCCTTGCCACTGACACAAACAAGGATACATCCTAAATTCTGGATGTGTAGACAACAGACATTGAAAGGCTACAACCTCTTCTGCACTCCAAGGGATGGAGAAGTGGCTCATGAATTCTTCCTTTGGTCCTTGATGAAGAGGTGAGGGGTATGAACATGGTCCTCAAAGCTTTCATTTTTCATGACAGGATTTATTGTCAACGAGTTATCCCATGTCTGATGGGGTGGTAGCTAGAAACAGTTTTTGCCATTTGTCATTGAGTCTAAATAGTGTGATACTGACCCTCATTCAACCAACCAGCCAACCAACCAACCAACCAACCAACCAACCATCTATCCATTCTTCCCTATTCTGTATTCCTCCCTCTCTCCCTACTTCTTCATTTATCTATCCACCCATCCATCCACCCACCCATCCATCCATCCCTACTTTTCTTCATCCTTTCCTCCCCATTTCCATCCTTCTCCTCATCCATCCATATCATCCTTCCATCTAACCCCCACATCTATCATTAATCCATCCATTGCCTTTCCCATTTATCCATTCCTTCCATGTATTCATCCCTTTATCTATTTATCCATCTACCCTTCCATCCCTACTTCATCCCACCCCTGTTGATATATCCATTGACTGATCCCATGTTCTGTAAAAATGTATTGTGAAGCTACTGGCTGCCAGGCCTTGTAAATACAATACCAGAAGAATCTAGTTGTCTCCTTCAAGGAGCTCATGGTCTGGTAAAGGCAAACAACGAAAACACACCTTCACAATTGCAGAGTGTATGTGCGTGTGCAGAAAGAGTGGGCATACTGTACAGAGGACCATGAACCAGGGTCACCAAGTGGTCCTCAGTGAAGGTACTGCCTAAGGAAAGGCTGCTAACGGAAGCACTGCCTCGTGAATGACAATTGTGGAACAGGCTTCATTGGTGGCAGAATATTTTGCAGATAAGGAAAACCCTGACTGATTCTGGGGGTTGCAGACAGGCAGGAAGATAACTAGTCTTCCATCAGATTCTTACATGCTGGAGGAAGCAGATGGACAGGGTTCAGACTCAGAACGTGGGCAGTAATGCCATGCAATTGTCCAGACCTGTGAGAGTCCCCACTGAGATTGCCAGCTAGTTCTGCTCTTGGAGATTTGAAGCTACCTGGATGAGTTTCAGTTTACAACACAGGGAGGTAAGAAATGTGGGGGAGGAAAATTTGTGCAGAGCAGTAAAAATGTTCCCTTGGACCTGTGCCTGTCTCTGGGCTGACTTGGGGTTGGGAAATGTCGGGCTAGAAGATCTCTAGCATCTCATGAGGCTAATGTTCCAGCTGTCCTGGTCTGCAAGCTGCAGTGCAAAGTCCTTTTCACCGAAGCTACAGTAAGCTGTGGGTGAAACCATGCCGTATCCCGAGTGAGTACAGATCCCACGTATCCTACAGGAACCCAGGTGTCCAAGACCAGGTTCCTGACCTTAGGGCTCTGCCATCTGGAGAGCAAAGCAGGTCTGCCCTTGTTCTTCAACAGCAGCAGAGGGGATACAAGGGGAAAGGTACGGCTGTGAGTTCAAGCCATTTATTTGACCCAAGAAGCCAGGTTCTAGCTAGAGACAAGACACCCACAGAACTCCGCACCTGGCTCTGAGTACAGCCAAAGGTCCTTTAAATCTCCCATTGGATCAAGTACAGCATCACAGGCTTTGTTTTCAAATAAG
Organism: Rhabdomys pumilio; assembly: GCA_030674055.1. Classification (NCBI taxonomy): domain Eukaryota; kingdom Metazoa; phylum Chordata; class Mammalia; order Rodentia; family Muridae; genus Rhabdomys; species Rhabdomys pumilio. The sequence goes on from JANHMN010000008.1 coordinate 21,172,218, forward strand.
TTGACTGAATATCTAAAAGTACCATGGGCTGTGAAGGGTATTGAAGATGCTAGTAATAAGAGAATGTGGGAATCTTAAGGGTACACCCATTTCTGTTGTCATCTTTCAGAAGGTAAGCATGGGTGAGCCAAGACCCTTTCTTGAGTTGAGGACAGAGGAACCTTTCCTAGGAACAAGCAAATCAAAATATCTGACTGTCTAGATAGCTAATAATACAGGATCATAGTAGTCAGCGCGACTATCATCTCAGACACCAGATCACCCTTCAGAAAGAGCATCTTCCTCTCTCTGAACTAATCTACCTTCTTGCTTGGTTCCTCCTCTGCTTCCTGTGAAGTTTCCATGAGGCTGTTATCACAGTGATATTAAGCTGGACTGGATGCCGCGTCTTCATCGATGGCCCCTTTACCAAGTTAATTGGAGAGCACAAAGGCCTCTGTGCAGGGAAGAGGTGGAAAGAGGGACACTTCATATATGTAATGTCCGAGGTACCCACAGTACCTGCATTTAATAAACAGATGAGCTTTCTGAAAGCACTGCCCATTCTGAGCTCTGTTTTTCTCAGCTGCCTAAGCGGACATCTGTCTGGTTCCTTTTGACGAGTGTCAGATATATAAATCGAGGACCATGGTAGCTCTTGCTCGTCACTGCTCTATTTATCACAAGACAAACACTGTCAGAACAACATTGCACGTTGTTTTCAGTCTTTTGGGCTGGCCTTTAGTGTGTGATAGTGACTGTACAGAGTGCTGGTTGGTGCAGAATGCTGTCTGTAGCGTGTACTAGTCAGCTTTTTGTCCCTGTGACTAAACACTTGAGAGAACAACTTAAAAGGAGGGCGTGTTTGTCTCATGGTTTCAGTCCATCATTGGTTGACTCCATTGTTTCAGGCTTGTAGTCAGGCAGAGAAACATGGCAGAAGGGCCCTGTGGGGATAAAGGAAGCCGCTTCACCTCCTGGTCATGCTCATACAAAACTCAGAGAGGCACTGATAACACATTCTAAATGTCCATATGTAAAGTTTCCCCCAGCTGTGTACTTAGGGTTTGTGTATTACTAATAAATAAGAAAAATAAAGTCACACACATCAAAAGTACTGTAACTGCCACCACTGTAAGAAATATCATGTAGTGATGGCCACTGAGGGCCACTACTTTTCTGTGTGGGTTAGGAAAAGTCATTTCTTTTCTCAAGATCTATTACTGCAGGGCTAGTTAGATGGTTCGGCAGGTAAAGGCACTTGCCACTAAACCTGACAACCTGGGTTCAACCCCTGGACTCGAGTGGGAGTGAGAAGTGGAAAGAGAAAACAATTAGAAATCATCCTTTGACCTCCACACCAGCACCGTACACACATGTGAAAGCACACACACACATACACAGAGACACACAGACACACACAGACATGCACACAGACACACACAGACACACACAGACACACACACAGACACACACAGACACACACACAGGCACACACAGATACACACACACAGGCACACACAGATACACACACACAGGCACACAGACACACACACACAGACACACACAGACACACACACAAACACACACAGACACACACACAGACATATACACACAGACATACACAGACACACACACAGAGACACACACACAGACACGTACACACAGGCACACACAGATACACACACAGACAGACACATAAAGGCACACACACACACACACATACTAATTAATTAAAACTTTAAAAGATCCTTTACTGGAGGCCATTGTGGAAGGCGAAGAGGCTACCGCTGGCCATAATCTATGGAATCCAGAGCAGTGCATGGACATGGGAATACCCACGTCGGCCCATTGTCTTTTCTCCAGTGTTGGATCACTGGTACAGTTTTCATTTAAATTTGATTGAGAAGATTTACGGACATCCAAGCCTGTGCTCCACAGTGGCCACTGACAGTCTTATTCTGAACTTTCTCCTTTCTTGACTTCCTTGTTGCTGGCTTATGTTTTCAACTGTCCTTCCACCGTGTAGAGAAGGAACAAGGATGACCCCTAGCTACCTGATGGAGGCCACTTGCCTGCTGTGTGCTTTCACGGGGGTCTCCCACAGAATACTCTTTCTGCCCTAAAATCCTCTGTGCATTGCCTGCCTTCTCCTTTCCCCACCCCCGTACCTTTTCCCAAACCACCAATCTTTTCATAGCTCAGTCCCCACAGCTCAGTCTTTTACAGAATTTTATGCAGTTAGAGTCACGCAGCACAGGAATATCCATCTCAGTTTGGTTTTCAATCAGCAGTGGATGTTTAAGGCTCCTATTTTTTCATGGCTTGAAGATTCTTTGCTTTCTTGGTTGTTATTTATTTTGAGGCAATGTAACTGAAGGCCTCCCACCCACACCAAGTTCCCTAAAATAATGACTCTGAGACTTTTTATATATGAATAAATACCTAGGCCAAAATCCTTGGATCAGTCCCTGACTAGCTCATAGCTTAGATCCTGTTATTCTGTTCTCATTTCTGCCACACGGTTGGCTGGTTACCTGGTCCTCGGTTACATGCAACCATCTGTGGACCCTTCTCTTCTACACATTCTCCATGCCTACTGCCATTTTGTTCACAGCACTGAGAATTTTGAAAAAGTGTAAGTCAGTAGTAAAGATCATAGTATGGCCTTCTCCAGAACTCTGAGTCTGTCCACCTGTCTGTCCATCTAGTTAATCCCCTCGGAGGGTCAGATCTCAATGAGTTCAGACCAAGAATTCTTCTAACTCAGTTTTCTTGGTCTCAGCATCTCTTTCCCAAATCAGCAACTTGGCATCAGTGTTCCAGATATGTTTCTGTGTGTCTAAGGGCTGTCTAATGCAGTATCACCCAGCCTTGAAGAAATAAGGCTAATGCAACAGAAAGCAAGAGCTGTGGATGGCAGGACACATTGGCCTAGAGAAGAAAAAACTATCTGGGAAATGAGGGGAAAATGCTGTCCAAGCTTCTAGGTCCAACACTAGTAGGGTGTGCAGTCCCAAGAAACAGCTCTTTTTCAGGGGGGGAGGAGATGGTCTTCCCTTCTTTGCTCTCCTTCTTTGTCACTTGGAAGTATTCAGTTTCAAGAGCACCCTCCTTATGGTACTTATGGATTTTGTTGTGAGCCAGTAGCTAAGGCTCAGGTTTCCAGTGAAAACATCAAAATTTACAATCCCATCGTTCAGGAAGTAGCAGGAAGAGGGTCAGGAGTTTGAGGTTATCCAAGACTACATGAGACTCTCTGCATCAAATAAAATAAGACAATGCAAACAGACAAAAGAGTGGTACTTTCGTGGGCTTAGGAAGCCCTGAGCTACCAAGCAAAAATACATTTTTTTTTATGAATAGGAGCAAGATGCTGAAGACTTAGTTGAAAAAAAGAAAGAGGACAGACTAACAGAAAGAGGTGGAGATACTGAAGAGACAGAGGTCAAGAACAAGAGAGGTGAATGAGAAGGGCAAAGGTGGGGATGGGTAGACCGTTCTTACCCACTGTGCTGGTGTCTGCAGAGGTTAGCTGGGCTGGAAGGAAGTGGAGGTTGCTACTGTCTGAGCTAACACACAGAGGCTCCAAAGGTCTTTATGGTGTCTGCTGCCCACACATTTTACCACTCAAATCCCCAGCCCAGGCAAGAATAGGAAATACAGTGGCGCAGTGACATGGGGACACCACTAGGTGGCCGTTGGCTCCGAGCTCTGAGCTTAGAGGGGAATTCCTGCCCCGGTGACTGGTGCCCATTTCCCATTTCCTCTGCTCCCTGGAGAAGACAGGATGGAACTGCAGTGAAAGGGCCTTAAAGTAGAATACGGCAAGTGTGCAGATATGCTTTGTGGGAGCGGTTGTCGCATGTCAGGGCCAACTGCTGCAGAGGGCGGAGGCTGGCTCAACGATTCTCCCTTAAAAGCAGCAAATGGAACTGGAGCATGCAGTTCCAAAGTCAGTGTCCGTTGGTGGTCAGGGTTAGATTCAGTCCACGGTCAGCACCAAGGGTTTGAGATCAGGGTTGGTTTGAGGTCAGGCTGGGGATACAGTTCAGATTGTAAAATACTTGCTATACATGCTGAGGGCCTGAGTTCAAGTGCCAGAACCTATGTTAAACACTGGGTGTGGGGGTGCTTGCAATCCATGTTCTAGGAGGTGAAGACAGGAGGGTCCCCAGAGCTCACTGCCCAGTCAGCTGTGCCTAACTGGCAAACCCCAAACTCCACTGTCTCAAATAAAAGGTAATGATAGCTCTTGAGGAATGACACCCAAAGTTGACCTCTGACCTCCACACACACATGAACATGCATATACATACGAGCACATTAAAAAAAAAAAAAACGGATCCACGGAAATTTGGAGCGTACTCTCTAAGGTAAAAGAATCAGAAACCAGGGATACCATCTTGGAGAGGGTAAGCTTGTAGAGAGACTTTCTGAAGAAGAAACCTGAGAAGGTGGGCAGGACTCCAAATGTCTAAACAGAATGGCAGCATGCAACAGTATTTAATAACAGTGAACAAATGAGAGAAAAATCAGCTCCCAAATGGTGGCATCTTTTGGTTAGCATTTGGCTCATCCCTGGGCACGAGGTGACATCCTTCCTGGATAAGAGGGCAGAACACAATTACCTGAGCTCAGGACTTCCTAGAGGTAGAGGAAGGCCTTTATTGTGTCTGGCCATAGGCATCTCTCCACATATTCCTGGCCCCACATGCCCTAGGCCCTGTGTCTGCACTTGGGTCTGCCAGGACAGGAGCTGGCGCCGGGTGTGGTGGACACAACCTGGAAACAGGGAGTGGCTATGGAAACAACATGGATCTGGCACATGCCCACAGCCACTCCCAGGCTGTGAGCAAGCTGGGTCATCCCTGAGGGAAGCTAGAACCTTGAAACACAGAGCCAAGAGGCTCTGCAGCCTAAGGAAACATTTAGAACACCTCACTAGCAGGGCCATTGATCTACTGGCTGCTGGAGCCAAGGTCTATCCTCTGTGAAAGTTGACATTTTCTGTGGTGCACATTGTAACTCTGCTTTCTTACATGCTAGCCAGAAAAGCTCGGCTCTCGACACTTTCCTTGTGTCCTGTATCTGCCAGCAACCTCTGACTTCTGTGAGAGGGGAGCTTCACTTGCCAGTCCAGGGCTCTCTCTCGAGTCCATCCTCATCAGTGCAGGATTCTCAAGAAAGCTCTTTCCTGTCAGTAAGGGAAAGGGAGCATCCCAAGAGGATACCTCCCTCAGGAATTTCTATTGGTATGGAAATCAGTGAAAGATTTTTAGCTTAAGTTCTCTAGGGGATGAGATCCTAAAGGGTGGGAACCCCAAGAAATGCCCCTGGCAAATGTAAGATCCCGAGGATGCCTCCTCAGTGAGGTAGATTGGGCTCCCCAAGTAGATGCCCCCAGCAGTGTGGGGTTCCTGAGGGTCATCACCCTCAGCTGACTGAGAAACTCATGACAGTTCCTGAATAGTCATAGCAGAACGGATGTGCCAAGCAAGAATCTGGGTCAGGTTCAAGTCAGGGTCAGCAGAGGCTGCCAGTCCAGAGGTCATGGAATTGATGCCCAAAATGATCCTTCCTGTGAGATGCCTACTGGTGGTAGGAGATGGTGAGAAGTTGGGGTTGGTGGTGGTTGCTGGTTGTCGGGTGTTGTTGTAGGCAGCGGTAATGGTGGTGACAGAATTATAGTGATGGTGTCAGAGACTCAGTCGTTAGGAGAGCACGTGGCTCTTGCACAGGATATGAATTTTGTTCTCATCTCCCATGTCTGGTGGCTTACAATCACCTATAACTTTAGCTCCAGAGCACCCAACACCCTCTTCTAGCCTCTGCCAGCCCCTGTACTCCTATAAACACACACACACACACACACACACACACACACAGACACACACATGCACACGCACACACGAGTGCACACACACATCCACACATCCATTCCCCCTCTCTCTATATATATGTATATACATATACCTACACATATACATCATATACATTATACATATGCATTATATACATATGCATATATACATTATACATATACATTATATACATATGCATATATAATTACGATGAGCAATGTAGAGTAAGTCAGGTGGCGTGAGCTAGATTGAAGGTGTGGAAGACAGTTGTTGCATAGGAATGGCCTTAGGGGTTCCAGGAGACCTGGTTCAGAAAGAAAAGTTCTGGAGCAAAGGGAGTAAACAGTTGAGGGAAGAAGGGACTTAAGTGTTCACAATAGCTGGGAAAGAATCTAAGTCACAAAGAGGAAAACAAACTCCATTTTTGAAAGTGGTTAACATTGGGCCTGAAACTGGGATACCGAGAATAGACTCCAAAGATGTGCACCTTACAAGTCCTCAAGGAGCAAGGGAGGAGGAATGAGTGGAGGCAAACCACCCCTGAGGGGCGAGGGAGAATGCCCTCAGACATGGAGCCTGCCAATGATAGACGATCGATGTGATGGTGGGGAAGGTGGAGCTGAAGATGCACAGCCTAGAAAGGACACATGGGCCAGAGCCCCATGCTGTACCTGACTGAACAGGGGAGGATTGACAACCCCCCCCCCCCCACACACACACGCCAACTTGTTTCCAACTGGGAAGGGTGGAGTTGTGGAAGGATGTCAGAATCCTTCAGAGAACATTTAAAAATAGAACACGGTGTATCCTGGGTATTCTGACTCAGTTTCTCCAGGGTGGGGCTGGACATAGGTATTTTAAAATATGTTCCCACGGTGTTTCTGATCCAAACACAATTCTCTCATATCTTTCTTTGTCTCTGTGTCTCTGTGTCTCTGTCTCTCTCTCTGTCTCTCTGTCTCTGTCTCTGTCTCTGTCTCTCTGTCTCTCTTTCTCTCTCTCTCTCTCTCCCTCTCTCTCCAAACCCATGGGACCGCCAGTTATTTTCAGCAATGCCACTGCTGCCCCAACCTGGGTTTATTAGTAGTAAAGGCAGAAGAATCTTTCCATGTCGTCACCTCTCCACCTGCCACACCCAAAGGGTCTTGGATGATTTGACAGTCAGATGTGAAGCCAGAGCTGTGGCCAGGTCACAGATGCCTATTCCTCAATAAGGATCCAGTGCTAGGACCAGGGAGGAGAGGGACTGTATTGGCATCCAGGGCTTCCTGCCCCTGCACAGCTCTGCATAGATTCCTAGGTGCCCTTGAGAGGAACTTTGTGGCAGGAGGTTACAATGTAGGGGAAGAGGTGGAGGACCTCTGCATCTAAGAAGGAAGAGGGATGACCTGAGGTTGAAAATGAGAGGAAATAGACCAGAAGAACCCAGGCCAGGCCTGCTGTCACTTGGAAGGGGCTGTGCTATTGGATTCTGGGACTTTCTGTGTGACTGACGCTCTGGTGAATGATATCCCTTCTAGGCCAGTTTTTCTCACCTTGTGTTCATGAAACCTTCCCAGGCCGAGACCCCATGGGACCTCTTCCTTCCTAGGCTCCTGTTTCTTAAGCCTTGATTCTTGGATTAGATGGTGTGCTTCTCAGTTATCTCACCTACATCAGAGCTGCAAAGCCCAGGACAACCCTGGCACAGCATCTGCCCTTCTCTGTTCCTGGACCCCCAGCATGCCACATAAAGCATGGGAGTATATTAACTGTGTGAGTTCAAAGCAAGAAGAGGGCAAGTGTGTCCCAGAGGGAAGCCAGAGCCCCAGAGTTCAGTCCTTTCCTGTCTCTTGGGGGCCTAACACCAGGGGAGAAACATGAGGACGGCTCATTCCTGTGACCCTTCCCTCCATCACATTGTGCAGACCCTGTGTCTTGTCCTGTGGCAGTGTCTGAGACTGCCTACCTGGTGCCTACCTCAGGCTGCCAGAGGCTTCTCTGAGGTGCTGTCTGGTCTGTGTGTTTTCCTTGAGAACTGGTGAGGAGGCCACCTCAGCACACTGGAAGACTGAAGTTTGGCACACAAGGTGAAGGACGTGACGTCAGTTGATCACAGGAACCTTCCTGGAGGGGAGGGAAGTAAGACAGGCCTTGGGAAGGGGCCCATGGACCAGAATGGCTCACTTTGAAAATGAGAGGATCTAAGGTGAAAGAGAGAGTGAAAGGTGAAAGGCTCTGAGACTAGCTTGCTTTTGAGAAGAGGACAGGGACCCCAGAGACTGTTGAACCTCAACTCTGAGACAAGAAAGAATGGTGTAGCTGGGGACCCAAACCAGCAACAGCATCAAAGGAGCTTCTCAACCTCTGTGTAGTGCGGCTGCCTCACCAGCTGGTGGATCCTTGGTATCTTGAGGTAAGGCCAGGAGGCTTCTCCAGGTGAGAACTGGAACATCCTGACAACCTCACCTCTCAGCCAGGGCCTGAATGGCTTCTTCTGTCTTAGTCCCCTCTCTACCTCTTGTCCATTCTGCTTTGGAGGACTCATGTTTGAGTGTGTGGTTGCTTAGGATTGGAGAGGAGAGTTTCTGCCTCCTGGCCAGTGGCTATAGAATGGTGTTAGAAATTCCTGCATTCAGGACTAAGGAAATAACACAGTCAGTAAGCTGCTTGTATGAAAGCATGGGGACCTGAGGTTAATGCTCAGACAGTCAGGGTGGTGAGGGGACAAGCCAGGTGTGGGCTGGGAGATGGTCCAGTGGCTAAAGCACTTGACATACAAACATGAGACCAGAGTTCAGAACTCCAGAGCCCATGTCTTAGCTTGTTTTCTGTTGCTGTGGGAAAGACCCCAACCAGAAGCAATTTGTGGAGGAGAGAGGTTATTCGGCTTACACATCCCAAACCATCCATCATTGAGCAAAGCCAAGGCAGAAACTCAAGGGCAGGAAAGTAGAGATAGAAAGTAAAAAAGAGGCCATGCAGAACACTGCTTAATGGCTTGTTCCTCTGCATGCTCAATTTGCTTTCTTATAAGGCCCATTCCGACCTGCCTCATGGTGGCACTGTCCACAGTGGGTCCAAGCATCCCATGTCAATCACCAATCAAGAATGTCACACAGATATACCTACATACAGGTCAAGCTGATAGAAGCAATTCCTCAAGTGAGGTTCTTCCTGGATGACTCTAGTTTGTGTCAAGATGACAAAACACTAACCATGACAGCATTCAGATGTCAGGTGGGCATGGCAGGCAATCTATTTATAGCATCCAAAGGATCAGAGATAATCAATCCTTAGAGCAAGCAGGCTGGTTAGGCTAGCTGTATAGATGAGCTCTGGGTTCAACTGAGAACCCTGGCTTCAATAAATAAGGTGGAGAATGACTAAGGAAGACTCTTGCCTCAACCTGGAGCCTCTGTGTTTATGAGCATTTATCTTCTTCGAGCATGTGCGCGTGCGCGCGCACGCACACGCATGCACACACACACACACACACACACACACACACACACCTCCATTTTTATTCAAGGGACAGGTGGAGAAGCTTCTAGAACACTGATTGGTCCCTAGCAGCCTCAGATCCAGGCTAGGGATAATAAGACAGGGTACCTCTGGGGTGAAAGGCTGTGTGAACACAGGCCCTCTCTGGTAATTTGGAACCATCTTTCACTTCTTTGGGAGCCTGCCAGGGCGTGAATCTGCTCCCATCCTTCTTCCTTCCCTTTGAGGCTATTCCCCTTCACCTGGAGGTCTCCATACGGGGGGACAGCACTTAGAACCACACTACACTGCACAAGGACTCATAAACACACGCTGAGCAACTTTACCTGCAATAGCTCGGAACTGGAAACAACTCAAATATCCACCAGCAGGTGTGTGGATAAGCACACTCTGGTATATCCATTCAGTAGATCATTAGTTGGTAGTTAAAAGAGCTACTAATTCATGCCATAGCTTGGGCAGATCTTGAAATAATTATGCTGAATGAAAGACTCCAGGCCCAAAACAGTACACAGTGCCGATTACACAAAGCTCCAGAAAATATAAATACATTCATGGTGACAGAAAGCAGGACCAAAAGCAGGGGTGGGGCAGAAAGGAGTGGCTCTCTGTCCTCAGAACCTCTGCAGTGCTCACTAAGCAGCAAGCAGGCAGTAAACTGTCCCTGTAGCCATCTGGACAATGGCAAGACAGTGTGATATTTCCTAACTACTAGAATCCCAGGAAACCTATAGAAATACGCTTAACAGAGAGTCCTAAAGGTATCCTGGGGGTTTGGGTCTAGACTAACCTTGAGATGTTAGTGGGGGTAACTGCAAACCAGGCTGTGACGGGGAAAAGTATTCCAAGTGTGTCTGCAATGGGTACAGAGATAGACTAGAGGGTGACAGGGGTATCCTGGAGGTTTCCTGAGGGTCTCTGCACCATCTTCTGATGATGCTTACCTTGTCCCTAGCCAGTTAGAAGTAGGAATAAGAGTGCCTACGTTTTCCGAAATGCCCCAGCCTCTCACCAGTTTCCCACGGGCTGAGTCAAGAGCATGACTTTGGAGATCAGTCTGGCAGGTGGGTTCCTCTGGACTCCATTATGAACCTTCATTAAACTCTTGTCCTTGGATGTTCAGGTTTGGACAAAGCTGTAGAGAAAGTAGTAAACAAGACCAGCAAGAGCAGAGGTTGTTTGCTGAGTGTGTTAATGACCGACCTGAGCTGGCCCTGATGGTCCCTGGGGGCCAGGGGAATGAATCAATCGAGAAGAGTACAGACCTTGCTGGGCTCCTTAGGGACGAGCCAGCTGTGCTCCCCACACACAGGATGGCCTTGGGAAGCAGAGACAAACTGTGTTGCAGGCTGTGTGTGGCCACAGCCGGCCTAGCTCATGACCTGCCTTGAGTCCCTCCTCAGCCAAATTTCACGAGGTACGGTGTCTCTCTCCAAGGAAGACCTGCCACCCACCCTGAAACATCAGAACCCTCAGATACTACAGAGACCAGCTGTCCATGGGCAAGGAGGGCCTGCCAAGTGGCTTTGTCCTGACATGCCCTTCCCTGGTGCATCCACCATGGTTCCCAACTCCTTTCTCCTACATAGGCAAGCTCCTCCTTTCCTTAGATGCCGTCTTCTGTCTACCCCACCCCTCACTCCAGATAGTGGCTTATTCCTTGTCATCTGTGAGTTCCATCTAAGCAAGAAACAGCAGCAAGGAAAGGAAATGGCTCTGTCACTTAAGTGCCTACCTTGTAAGCATGGGGACCTGAGTACAATCTCTACAACGCATATGGAGGGAGGCAGAGACAGAAGGCTCCTTGGGCTTGATGGCAGCCAATCTGGCTGAGTTACTAAGCCCCGGGTTCAGTGAGAGACTCTATCTCAATAACTAGGGAGAAAGGCAATGGAGGAAAATACTCAGCATTGATATCTTGGCCTCTGCAGGAACATGTATACAGCCACACCTGTGTACGGTCATGTGAACACACACACACACACACACACACACTGCATTTATGCATGCACACATGCATGCATGCAGGCACAAGGCACACACTCACGCATGCACACTTCAGTCACCATTAGTTCCATCTTGTGTGGCTGGGACCCTGCCCCTGCACTGTTCAACTTTTCAGTTGATTTTAAATGGAACTATTATCCTAAAATCACGAACCCCTCTTTCTCTATAACTGCTGTTTGGTTAAACTAGCCTTGGACAGTCCCAAGAACTCTGTCACTGGAAAGATGACTCCCTTGAGCTTTCCAGGGCAAACCCATTCAACCTACCTGGAGATCCCTCTTTCCACCATCTCCCTGGAGGTTCAGCCTGATGAAAAGATTGCTTTCTCGGTCACCTTCACTACCCTGGGAGAGCAAGAGCCATTTCCTTCCTGTAACCCATCACTGTCTGTACACAGCATGTCCCAGGCTGCCATGTCTTTTTTTCCCCGCTGTTATGATCTGGAAGAAGAGAGAAAAGCACCCACAGCAATCTGTACGTGGAAGGGCAGGTGGTGCCTAGAGGCCATTCATTAGCAAAGTGGATGACTGTGGAAAGCTGGGGGACAAAGAGCAGAGTATGTGCTCCTTCTTATGGATGGGAGGTGTCCCTGCCAGTTCTGACTGACCTTCTGAAGGCACTTGAGCACTAGTTACTTCTCTTGTGGCTGCATATTAAGGAAAGAAGACTTTATTTTGCCTCATACTTTGAGTGTACAGTCTATCATATCATGGTGGGTAGGACATGGGGGCAGGAGCTTGAGGCATCTGGTCATATTGTATCCAGGAAGTCAGGAAGTAGAGATAAATGAATGCTGGTGCTGAGCTCGCATCTGTTTCCATGGTAATTCTCATCTCAATGGCTTGACAATCAAGATAGACTATCAGACCCTGGATAACTCTTCTTTCCCCAGATTCCTCTATACATGCATGTATGGGCACAGCCATTGTGCATGCCCCTCAATAAAACATGAGGTTTCATGAGGTTTGGTGAAATCTGACAATTTACAGCACAGTATAGGTACATCCACCTGTGTCTCCCTGGTTGTCCTAAAGAAGAGGAGGTGGGCTTAAGCCCTTTGGGGGCTTAATATGTCAGGAATAGATATCGGAAAGATGGATTGAATGGTATTGGTGGAAATGTCAAAGTGTTCCTCAGAAGAGAACCCCCGAACTCTAGCCATGCCAGTTGCTGTGGGTAGCCCAGGCTCAGAGGCTGAGGGATGGAAAAGCCTGGTCCCCACCATGATGTACTCCATTAGAAGAGGGAGGATGCTGCAGAGAAAGGTCTTGGACCAAAATGTTTTCCACTGGTGAGTCAGCAAAGAGTGGTAACAGGAGCCAGGCTTGGCCTGACCCCAGTCACCTCTGAGTCAGAGCTGAAATCCCTTGCTAATCTTAATCCCTCAGAGATGACATGTTGGGACTTGTCACCCTTCCTTGACCACCAAAATACCCTTAGGGTTGATGTAGCTTTGGGAAGGCCTGCTCATCCAGGAGCCAGAGAATGGAATGAGGGCAGATAGAGCTGCCCTGGGAACTGGGCCCTGTTTCCAACATACCCATGACCTTGAGCAAGACGAGCATCCTGGTCCCTGGTAGATCTGACACTCTCCCAGATCAGAGTTGAACTGGGCACTGGGGAAGAGGGATCAAGGCTAAAGACTGCAGGCAGCCTCAGACAAGGTCTGGCCCTACATCTATCCCAGAAATAGCTTTCCAAGTATGTGCCCTTCAAGGATGGGCAGCAAGTGACAGCCACTATGGTTTTAGGATCAGATGACATTATTTGTTGTGTGGGTTTTGGATAAGTTGTTCCCCAAGTCCCCTTCCTATAGTACAGACACATAGCCAAGGTTTAAGCATGAGGAGTTGGGTTCTGATCACAGCAAGTCATTTGCCCTCACCAATTCTCTCTCTGCATGTGAAGCAGACATGGTGGCAGCACTCTGCTCAGAAGAGCATTGTGAGGCTTGAAGAAGTGGTATATTCTCAATGATCAGGGCAAGACCTGGACCATAATGAATGTTCAATAAACCCCAGCTGTGGGAGTCACCAGAGAGAATGGGCTAGCTAGGATGACAGCTCTCAGCTCTCAGTCATCTTTCCCTTCAGTCAGCTCCTTGCACCTGCCCAGCTCAGGGTCTTGTACTTGGTAGACAGCTCCTCCCATAGAGATAAAGGATTCAAGATGCATATCGGGGCAAGGCTAGCATAGGTGAGCTCCAGGAGACTGGAACAGGAACAGGAGCAGAAGCCAGCCATTTGCTGAGGTTAGAGACAAAGGGCCTCAAGTGGGCTGTAAGGCAACAGCCTGAGTCCTAGAGAGCAGGGAGAGGCCTGCTCCCCAGCCTGTCTGTGTCCCAGGTTTCTACCTCACTCTGAGCACAGATCCTACCCTTCACAGACCTTCCCAAGGTTCTGTTTTCATAGTTTTAGTCTGACAAACCATCGTGTCAAACTATCTTAGTAGGGCTGGGAGGGGCCTAGAGTGTAAGAAGGCCTGGGTTCGATTCCCAGCATTGCACAATGCTGGGTTGGGGTAGGTAGCACATCCTTCACCTAGAACATTGAAGCCCAGAAAGACTGGAGTAGGCTAGAGAGATCTCTGGTTCCTCTCAAACCCAGCACTGGAACCCCTTCACCTAGCAGTCCCCGAAGCTCAGCAGAGAATGAGCGCCCTCTTCTACCTGAGCTGAGTGTCAGAATGCAAATTTCCCGTTCAGTAACTTAGAGGCCAGCAGGAATGAAAATGTCTCCTCCTCCTCCCGGGAAGATGAGCTAAGCAAGACTTTAAATAAACATGAAGTCTCTTGGGAGTGAGGGGAGCATAGAGCCCCCTCACCTGTGTGTGGGGGGGTCATCACAGTGTCACCTTCCCATCAGGTGGACCCTGGGGCACATGGAGATCTTGGGTGCTTGATGGGAGAGGTCCTATAAACATGGGAATTGGTGTGCTGGGGATGCAGTGTTAAAGACTGGAGCTGGCGAATTATTAAGGAGTGGGGAGTGGGAGAGAAAATTACAATGCAAAAGCAACTCCAGGAGGGACCCCTAGATTCCTGCCCTCCCTCAAGTTCAGGGCTCCAGACTATGGAAGAGAGCAATTAAGATAGCAGGGGAGGAGGGATGAGAAATCCCTTGACAGAGAGAGCTTTGACTGGGGTCAAGGGGACAGCTGGGAATGCCACAGGCACATCTGGCTGCCGACTGAGGGAGGGTGTGCCTGTAGCCGGCTGGGAGCCAGGGACGTGGTGGAGACAGATAGGGTCCAGTTTACTGTCCAGTGGAGGTGTTGCGACAGGAAGGCGGCTGGGGAGGAGGAGGTTCCCAGGGCGGAAACAATTTATCTGGGGCACGAGGAGCAGCTGGAGAGGGAGGCCAACACGGTTTGCTTGTTTTCAAGGCCAAGCAGGACGTGAGGAAGGACTGGCCCATGCCAAGGCAGCCAGCAGAGCTGCCTTCTGCCCACGCCTGTGGCTCCATCAGTCGCTGACTTTCCTAGAGAAAAGCTAAGCCCTGATCTCTTCCCCATCTGGGGCTGTCTTCTCTCAGGGATACCCCCTAGACTGCATGCAGGCTTTGTCTGCTATGGAGGGCACTTTGAGTAGTCACCACAGTCCTTCCACTTGACAGCCTTAGGGAACAAGGGAGCACTCCACTTTCCAGAAGAAAGAATAGGGACCTGGGATTGTGATTCACTTGGCAGAATGCTTGCCCAGCATGTATGAAGCCTTGGATTTGATCCTCAACACTTGGTGAACCAGTAGTCATGCACTGGGGAGGTAGAGGTAGGATGATCAGAGATTCAAGGTCACTCTTAATTAAATATGGAATTTGAAGTCTTCTTGAACTAGTGGAGACCTGGACTCAGCTCCTCACGTCTCTACCCACCAATAGAAGTCTTCACCATTTGTTCAAGGCTATACGAAAAGCTGGAGCTGTAGGAGGAACTCAAATTCAAGTTTGTATTATTCAGAGAATTGCTCAGATGTCCCTGCATGTGCGGACAGGCTGAGTTTGTCCTGTAGGACTGTTTCTGACTCCTCAGCCTTGCTGTCACCTTCACCAAGGCCTCTCACCTGCAGCCAGCTTCCTCCATGTAGCAGATCCTGTGCACTCAGTAGTGAATAGTTGACACTGGCTCCCATCCACCCTAAGCCTCAGCAGCCACAGCAGGACACGGGTCACAGTAGCCATTGACTAAGATATCCTAAACGGGAGGTATGGGGGTGGTCGGAACAAAGGAGCCAGTATCTACCACTTTAGAACACATTGGTTTCTGTTCATTTTCAAGATAGAAAAGAAAAAGCATAAAGATCCCATTAGAGGAGCGGAGACTGAGTTCACCTCATCTCCACTCTTAAAACCTGCCGCTTAAACACTGGAATGATAGTCCCCACCCCCAGGAACAACCCCCCTCCAAGAGATGTCTCATCTTGCCCATTCCTTAGAAAACCCCTGAACCTCTTGTAAGTCAGGGACCGTCTTTTTATCTCTTTGTATCTCACCTGGGGCAGGAGAAAGAAAAGAACAAAATTCTCATACATGTCCTTTTCAGCCCTTGCTTAAATCCTGTGAAGTTTCCTATGTAGAGACTGAGGCCTAGAGTTGAGCAAACAAACCTAAAGTTACATGAGCTAAGTCAGGAACTGTTTTAATTTCAAAGCTTAGATTCAGAGTTCACATAGCACATTAGTAAACCTACAGAAATCATGCCTCAGAGACAAACAGCCTTGCATCTTACTATAACAAAATTTGGTTTTTCCCACTTAAGATTTACTTATTTTTTTTAAAAGATTTTTATAAATTATATGCATGAACATGTATCTCTGTATACATATGTGTGCCTGAGTGTGGTCTTTTCTGGAGGTCAGAAGAGGACATCAGATTCCTCGGAGCTGGAGTTACAGGAAATGGTGAGCTACCCCCATGAGGGTGCTGGCAACTGCAGTTGGGTCCTCTGCAAAAGCAGCGATCACTTTCGACCACTGGGTCATCTCTCTAGCCCCTCTGTCCCTCAAAATCTGAAGCTGGGCCTACCCAGACTCTCCTAGCACCTTGTCTGGGTTACTCTGAGCTAGAAGTCACTTTTTCTGTCTCCTCACTCTTTGGGAGCAGGTGGCAAACTGGTTGTTTTTCTCTGAGGCCATGGTTGGAGCTGTCCATATGATTCCACTCACCAACAGGGGGTTGAATACAGGGAGCATATGGTATTCTGGTAGGTTCCACAGGCCCTGGAATAGCCATGTGGGACACCAGATGCTGGGCCACTAACGAACCTGGGCATTGCAGAATTTCCCACACCTCTGATGTGCTTACACCATACTGGACCTTTGGGGACCCTTGGGGTTTGCAGCATTACACCAATAGCCATTACACTGTGCTCTGTCAGCTGAGGTGAGCTTTGGGGTTCAGTGTCAGATCAGACTGAAGAAATTTCTGTGGGAGAATTCAAAGAAGTCCAAGTCCACCTGGGTTTTAGTTTGTTTGTTTTGATGTCCTGGCTGACTCTAAACTGCCTATGTGATCAAGGATGACCCTAAACTTTGACAGCTCTGTGGCCGTTTCCTGAGTATTATGATGATAGGTGAGCTCGTGGTGACTGGCATTTGCCTTGTGCCCTAATTCCTGACAAGGACAGCATGCTCTCACCCTGATGTTAGCATGATATTCAGGGAGACCCAAGTCATGAGAAGCCAGATTAATGCTGAGATTCAGCTTGTCTTCAGACATGAGGTCTTAGCTGCCACACTCTCCTCTTCCTCTTCCTCTTCCTCTTCCTCTTCCTCTTCCTCTTCCTCTTCCTCCTCCCCCTCTTTTTCCTCCTTTTTCTCCTCCTCTTCTTCTTCCTCTCCCTCTTCTTCTTTCTCCTCTTCTTCCTGGTCCAGCTCCACAGTCATGTCTTGATCAATGGACCTAAAGACATCTGGAAAACCATCTTTTCTATTCAGATAGGCACAAGAATGGAAATTTGGCTCACCTTTGGCCAGAAATCGGTTTTATAGATAGTACCTAGATCTCCAGCAGCTATTTTGAGACCATGAGGGGATCAACTTGATGTACTAAGATTGGCAGGCCCAAACTGTGGAAGAGTGTAGTCCTAATTTCTCTGCTTCTGTCTAGTCTCCTCTGTGGTCCTTCTCTGAATGAGCCCTCCACCCTCAGTCACACCTTCTGTCCAGGTGCAAGCCCTTCCCCTGCTCAAAAGCCCTTCTTGCTCCTTTACACAAACTCCTGTTTGCCTGAAGAGAGCAGCACAGGACTTATTTCATTTATTACCCGAACCAGTCAGAGCCTGATGAACTTGTTTTATTTCTCTGTAGCTCTATTTTTAGCCTTCATTACCCATTTCATAAACTGTCATCTGGAAAAGAGCACAAGTTCCTTGAGGGGTCTTAGTCAACTCTGAATTTCCAGGACATGAGGTCAGGCAGAAGCTTCTTGGATGTTTCCAGAAGAGTGAGTGCTCAGCCATGTAGATTTGGGTATGGGTTCCTGTCCCAGTGATTTACTGAAGAGAGACGAAACTTGGCTGGAAAATAAGACAGCACACATTTATTTGATTACAGATTGAAAACTGTGATAGAATGCTGAGGGGTCAGCTAGTCTCTGCCCCACCCAACATCAGTCTAGCTGAGGCAAAGGCCGGGTCTCAAGCATCCTGTTGGCCTGTCAGGCAAGATGATGCTGACTATGGGCTGGGTTCTTGACTGAGTTCAAACTGGGTTTCTTCAAACATGGAGGTCAGGTGCGAAGCCTTTCTAGAGAGCCAGCAGAGGTTCAGACTCTGATGACCTCACGGCAGCATCACTTTCATCTGTCACAGTTTCCTTCTCAAAGATTGTCACAAAAGTTGGGTCAAGCTCAAAGGAGGAAGGAAAGCACACGCCTCTTCTTACTTCAAGAGTAAGGTCCAGGAAGCACACTCTAGGCCAGAAATGTCCCTCTTGTCATGTTTTTGGAAATTACAATGGAATATATTTTTAATTTTTCTTAATTTTTATTTTATGTGTATGTGTGTTTTGCCTGCATCTGTGTTTGTGAACAATGTGCATGCAGTGCCCAGGGAGACCAGAAGAGGGCATCAGATCTCCTGAAACTGGAGTTGTGGATGGTTGTGAGCCACCACGTGGGTGCTGGGAATCAAACCCAAGTGATCTGGAACAATAACCAATGCTCTTAACTACTGAGCCATCACTCCAGCCCTGTAATAGAGCCAGCTCTTATCTGTTTTTCTCTTCATACCCTTTGGTCTTCCACCTGGAAAGGCATACCCAGGTCTCTTGCTCCTCTGGTATTCTTCCTTGAATGTGGTTTGTGGGTTGAAGGACTGAACCAATGATGAACTGACAGAACTGGGTTTGTGACCCAGCTGAGCTTGATTCTGATTTGGTGAACTTTCGGGTTCTCTGGATGTCACTCTTGACCTCCACAGACAAGGAGCTAAGGACACCTCACCAACACCAGGGAGTTGTACTAAAAACTTAAGAGAGAGGCCCAGGCTCAGGGCAGTGATCTTGGACACCAGGACACAAGAAAGAAAGGAATGAGTCTTGATCAGGGTTTGATTTCATGTAGCAGAAGCCTCTAGTGCTCTGCTGAGCGAAAAGGAAACAAACATGGGAGCAAGATAGAGACTGGCCTTCCTGGATATGAAGAAACATCAGGATGCCACCCCAGGGTCGGGTCCAGGAAGCTGTTGCTATCCTGCTACCAAATCAGCATTCAGGAAGCTGATGACTACTGCAGTGGTCACTGAGAGCTCACCACATCTTCCCAGTCTTCCTCAGACACATGTTTGGATTTTGCTCTTCTGTCCCCTGGATTTGAGTGAACATAAGGCTCCATGAACACAGGCTAGTTTGTAACAGAGGTACAAAAGCCAGTCCTGGGGCTTTCTGTGCCTTCTCTCCTCCTCTCCTTATCACATTTACATGACATCTGGTTTCTCTGGCCATTTAATTGTGTCCCCAAGTGTGGGAAACAGAAACTAGTCATCCCAGTGACCATTGTGGCATGAGAATTGTGTGTCACCCAAGCTGATATGACCCATTCTGGACACAGGCCATGCCTGGACACAGGAATGAGACTTGCCCAAGAGCTAGAGTTACAGTAGTGGGAAGTTTAGACTTAGGCCGTGAGACCATCTTCCAAGCCTAATTTCTACCCAGAATCTTGGCTCCAGGGCAACCTTAGAAAATGTGACTGCAGCTCCCTAGGCTTTTCAGTAGCAGCAGGGATCATCCTGGGATGGGTGCTGAAAGTTCATTGAACCTGCTCACCACAGCAAATCGGTCCAGGGGTATCAGAGGCACTGCGGCAGAGAGGCTTGTGAAGAGGGCAAAACAGGACAGAGAAGGGAATGATGCACAAGCCTTGAGGAGGCAGTGTGTGTATGTGTGTGTGTGTGTGTGTGTGTGTGTGTGTGTGTGTGTGTGTGTGTGTGTGTTGTATGTATGTGTGCTCTGTGTGCATGTGATATTTAAGTTCTCATAAAGGTCTGGGGATGAAACTCAGTAGGCCGAGTGTTTGTCCAGCACACATGTTTGCCCAGGTTCAATCTGTGGCACCGGTGAAATTTGACATGATGACACATGCCTGTAATTCCCATGCTTGGTAGGTAGAGACAGGAGAATGTAAGGCTGAAGATCATCCTTGGCAAGAGGCCACCATGGACTTCATGACAGCCTGTCCCAAGACGGAATTCTACTCACAGCTGAGGAAACACTGTGGCCGTCTTTTGTCCAGTGCATTGTGAGGTACAGCACTGGGACCGTTTCCATTGGTCAGGAAACTGTGTGGACAGGAATGGCATCTCATTTACCTCCACCATGGTGCTGGGCACCCAGCAACATCCAACAAATCTCTTGTGGAGAAAGAAGCCCGCGTTGGATAAAAAAAGGCCTAATGTGTGCTGTGTCCTTTCCCAGTGTGGTTTGATTAATCAGAGCCTGGTGGGAACGCCTCCTCCTGGGGTCTCAGTGCTCTACTTCTCTTAACATGGCCCAAGATTATATTAGTCTCCTTGGCAGTCACAGCACACAGATGATTCATATTGAGCTTGAGGTCAACTGCAGTCTCTGGGTCTGTTTCACATGAACAGCTATTAAGTAAGGCAGGGCTTCCCCATCTATCCATATGCAGTTAATTTTTTGAACTAAATGCCTTATGTAACATTTCATCTGACCGGGTGATGGCCTCTTTTCCAGATTCTCAAGATCTATTCAAATCCTCAGTCTGTTGACTCAGTGCGCTTATTCATCCCTTTACCCTGCGCCCTCCACCCCTGGTGCTACAGAGGACTTCTGTCTTTAGATGACAAAACTATTGAGCAAGATTGCTGAGAGGCTGAGACTGACTTACTTCCTAGTGGAAATGGGAGGAAATCATTTGGTCAAAATGGTGCATCTTCACGGTCATCTTGACTGGGCTTGGAATGGCCTAGGAGACACACCTCTAAACATGTCTGCAAAGGAGCTTCCAGAGAGGCTAAACTAAGGAGAAAAACCCACCCTGGGTGTAAGTGACCCATTCCATGGGCTGGGGTCCCAGACTGAACAGAAGGGAAAGAAGAAAGGAACATGAGCAAGCATTAGGCCCCCCTCCTCTCTCTCTGCTTCCTGATTTGGATGTAATGTGACTAGCCAGCTCCCGTTCCTGTTAGCATCCCTTCCCCCAACGAGGGTGCACTGCACCTCATCACACTGTGAGCCAGGACAAACCCCTCCTTTCTTAAGTTGATCTTTTCTGGTATTTAATGACAACAGGCAGAGAAGCAAACACTTGCCACACAGAGTTGTTCGTTCTCCTACCCATTTTGTCTACAGAAATTGACAGAGACTGACACAGTAAGACAATGAAAAAACATAAAGCTTTGAGCCCATGCCAAAGTGGGGATGAGTTCAGCCAGGAGCACTTGCTCATCACAAAGCTGGCTTGTGCTGGCATCTTCATCCCACTTCTAGGTGACTGGAGATACTTCGCCACTTGATCAATATCTATTGAGAGTCATGAAGGTGTAAATTCTGAGACCAAGTAACCCCACAGCCATGTCAGCTAGGAATCTGAATCCCAGAAATGACAGCGTGGAGCTCTGTAAGTCCTTCTCTTTACGGAAGAACAATTGTGCCATTAAAATAGATGAAAACCAGCCTAAAGGCCCCCCAAAAATGTGCTCTCACAAAGAAAAATCTGAAGAAAAAAAACCAACAGAGACAAAGCAGCATTTGAGACAAAGGTCAGATGAAGGCATTTGATGTGCAGTAGGGTGCATTCAGGGAAGGAAGTAAGATGGAGCATGGAGTTTGCCTCCTGTGAGTGGCTGCTGGTTTCCACAGGACTGACCAGGCCTTTGAGGGGTACCTTAAGGCTGCTCTCTGGGGAGGAAGGTATGTGTGAGATGCCCACTCCTCTGTACTTGGCAGTTATCCTGTGAGAGCAGCTAGGCATTTCCTGGGAAGCACTGCAGTGTCCCCGGTGATATCCTGTGGAGGTGAAATGGAGGGCCCGAAAAGACTGTACGCCCAGTTCTGCTTCCCGGGTCAGTACTGATGGGCCGAATGGGTTTGGGTACAGCAGCAAACCCCCAGCTCTGTTCTAGTGTAAGGTGATAGGTCCCCTCGTCTCTAGCATCCAAAGTCCACCATGAAGATCCACCTTTAATTTCCATTTTTTATCTCCATCTAAACTTTAGATTCTAAAGGCTTTCTGTGGCCCTTGTCTCAGAGCCTGAAGCCCAAGGCAGGAGAAACACCTGCGTTTCACACACCCACTGAGACCTCTCAGGAAGTTTTCTGGAACCCAGCCCCCAGCAGACAGTTATCAGGGCTGCTTCATGCGGTTCTAAGGTAGACACAAGGAAGGTCAGGAACCATCTCTCTCCTTACCCAACCTTGTGCATTTTGATGCCTTCTCCTGAAGTGCCCCTGAACCACTGAGTTTCTGGTCTAAAGACACATGTGGTCCTTTGGTGAAAGGAGATTATTTTTTTTATCTGGGTTATCTGGACTCCTCCTCCTCCACCTTGTTCTTTGTTTGGTGAAATATACTCTCTGCTTTGCTTTTTTGAATTTTGTACAGAGCCTCAGTGTTCCCTTGAGTCATCTGCCTTGGGGCTATATTTTCTCTACTGGAAAGCAATCTACTTTCTCAAGGTCCACCCTGAACAACTGGCTTTGGGGCCACTCCCTTCCTGTGACATTGTCAATGCCAGGGTGATAAAGCTCTTTTTCCCAGGTCCTATCACTTTCATTCTGCCAGCATGTGCCTCGGAGTCGCTCAGCCTTGGGTGTATCCCACCAGTTCCTTTTTCAGTGATTAAGTTATCAACCAGGCAAGAATGCAGCAAGTGCTGTGGAGATGTCCTTGTGGCTAAGAGCTGACTTCTACCCAGTTTGAGATCTCTGAGCTTGAGTTTGGAGAAAGTTTTCCTTAGTCCCTTCACCAAGAGGCCAGAGGCTTCATCAGCCCCTAAGGAGAATATGGAGGGGACTCATCAACATTAGTTCTGGAAGCCAGTCTTGCAATTTGTTGTAAGCAGAGAGGAGATCCAGTCAAGTTACCATCACCTGTTGGCTGTGTGGCTTGGGGCCAGTTACTCGGCCTCTCTGAGTTTCAGCTTCTGAGTCTATGGATGCTGGAGCTTTCTTGATCATTTCTCCCCGTTTTGAAGGATGTTTTGTTGTTGGTGGTGGTTTTGTTCTTGTTTAATATTTTTTACAGTCACCATGGCTTACGATCAAGTGTAAGATACCACTGGCTATGTCTTAGTGACAGAGAGGTCACAGGTATTCTAGGGGAGGGTGCACCTCAGAGTCAGTGAATCAAACTGATAGTTTCCCATAGTGGTGTTTTGTGAGACTGATTTATAACACGCAAAGCACCAAGAGCCGTGATGGGCAGACAGTGCTGCACATGTGCTGACTTCGGGGGACATACTCGTAAGCACTGTGACATCAACAGTATGTAAGGCCACTCCTCAGATAAAAAGGCTTCAAAACAGAGTGTGCCAGCCCAGCTCTGCTCATCCATTTCACTGGAAGCCAGGATCCCTCAACTACCAGTTGGAGGGAAGTTGGGGACCAAGCAGGAACACTTGAATCAGACAAAGACCAGCTGAATGAAGCCAGGAAAACCGAGCGAGGGTCGAGAGCTGGGCGCCTTCACTACACATCAGTGCAGGCTGCAGGCACCGAGGAAGCACCGTGCCTGCGGAGGGAGCTTGGAGAAAAACAGGAGCTTGTCTTCCCTCACTTCTCCAGCCCCAGCACCTCAGAAAACAGTTGACAGCGCGCAGTCAGCCGCTGCTGGCCTCCCCGTCTACTGCTAACTCCATATTGGAGTTTTCATCAATGCATGGGATATGTCTCTATCACAAGTTAGTGCCAAGCCCTAGTCTGTTGGGGATCTGCTGGGTGTGGTCCCTGCACAGCCCCCCACACTGCGGTCAGCCCTGCTCCTGCAGCCCATACATCATCCTGACGTGAAGAAGAGATCTTATTAATCATAGCACCTCATTTCATCGGCTACGGTACGGCGGGGAGGAAACCCCCACAGAGCTGTGGCGGTGGCTGGGGGTCAAAGACAGCAGCCTACACCCCAGGGAGACTGCATCTGTGAGTGACAGGGTCCCTTTCCATCCCTGCATGAATTTCTCAGAAAGATGTCAGGTCAGTCCTGGGAGTGGGAGGCTTCTTATGGATCTCAGCATCATTACCTAAAGTGAGCTGTGAGTTTTGTTTTATTATATTTTTGTTTAAAAAAAAAAGACCCAACACACAAGGTTGGTCTATGTTTTTATTCGTGTGTTAAGAACAGGATTCACATGTGGCTGCTCCCCAGTTCACCTCTCAGATCATAAACCGGCCAGTGACTGAACACAGGAGATATCAAGTAGCTTTCAGGTCTCTCCCCCAACTCCTCAGGGCCAGTTCCAAGGAATCCAAGTGACAAAGTGCAGGTGTCCTGCCGCCAGGCCCCTGATGGCCTCACAGCTTCCTTGGCCTGAGGCAGGTTTCTCATAACCGCAGGCCCACAATTGGATGTGACAAGCTGACCTAGGTTGACCCTTCCAGACTCCCCAGTACATGGCAACTGAACAGCCATCCCCTCCCCAAGTGCTGGCCCTTGCCTGGTCCAGTGGTGACTGGGCTCTGGGAGGCCAGCTGGAATAAAGACTGTCCACAAGGGAATGGTCTGGCTTGGAGAGGAGACAAGCTCTCCTCTGCACAAAGGCTTGTCTCTCCATCCCTCCCAGGACTGTTTCCTGTAAACTCGTGCCTGTATTTTGGGCCTATGACCTCTTTACTCAACAAAGCATAATGACTAGGAAAAAACAAATTTGGTCCCAAAATACAGAAGAAGAAATGTGAAAATAATAGATAATTCATAAATACATCTTAACTTCATCAGTGGGGTTCACTGAAAATTCATGGGCTTTTCCCTCCATTTGAAAACAATTTGTACCATAGATTTCCTCGCCTTGCGTGGATTCCTGAGTATGAGGGTGGTTGGGAAGTCAGGGGCGATCGTAAACCCAGCCTGTAAACTGCAGCCAAATCATTTCAAAAGCAAAATTATAAAAATTCTTTCCAAGAATTTTATAGCAAAATAATTCTGTTTAATGTGGGATTTGGGTGCATTTTAATTCTTTTATATACTCTGGGGTGGAACCTGCAAAAGTTAGACTGTCTGGTACCCAGGAAGGCCTCACATCCCCAGTCCCTCGTTCCCTCCCTCTCTTCCCCCAGCTCCCCTTTTCTTCTTTCCCTTCAAAGCCTCATCCTCTGCAGTTTCAAAGAACCATCCACCGGGTCCGCTGCTAACAATATTTCTTTATTCTAATAATTTCTGGGGGTGGGGGTCCACATGTATGCACATATGTGTGGAACTCAGAGGACAACCTTGGTTGTCATTCCTTGGGTACTCTTCACGTTGTTTTGAGACATGGGCTCTCCACACTGGCCTGGAACTTGCCAAGTAAACTAGGATTGGCTGCCCATGAGCCACAGCGACCTACCTGCCTTTGTCTCCTTAGGCACTGGCATTACAAGCCAGTGCTGCCATGCTACCCTCTTTTAAAACAAAAAGCCATGGGTTTTAGGAATTGAACTTCATGTCCAAGGCAAGCACTCTACTGACTAAGCCAGCTCCTCAGTTCCAACAACACTCCTCAGACCTTCCCTGGAGGGTATGCACAGCACTCCCACTTCCCCCTCCCCGGGCCAGCAGATGCTCTGTACCAAATAGCAAGATAGATAAGTGTACAGACAGACAGACAGACAGACAGACAGACAGACAGACAGACAGACAAGTGATGCTAGGTATATAGAGAATAGTCAGATGAATAAAAAGATGGCTGATGAACAGTTAATAGGTAGGTAGACGTATGAGTGGATGGATAGATGAGTAGATGGACAGACAGACCAACATCTACCAAGCAAGAGCTTTCTCTGGCCTAGATACCAAAGCAGAGGCTTCAACAATGACCCATGGTTTTGATTCAGCAGTGTTATGGATTTTTCCAGAGCCAGTACATCAGTCCATAGTCTCTCTTGTCTCTAAGCCCTGTGTTGTGAGGGAGCTTTCCTCACTCACCAGCCACAGATACCTGGGCCACTTAGTACCTTCAAGGAGCACTGGCCTAGCTGCTGAGCAGACCTAAGTCCAGCAGATACACAGGTGCACCTGGGGCAGGGGTTAAGGTCAACTGAGCGCCTGAAAGTAGCTCTTTGGTGAGGTAGAACTTGGCTGGGTCTGTGAGCCCTGCAGAATCTGAGTGGAGAAAGAGAACAGAAGCACCCAGAAGAAGGGGACAGGAACTCGGTGGCTCCCAGGGTTCCTGGGATTAGTGGTAGGATTAGTAAAAGAAGAGGAACCAGAAGAAGGAGGAGAAAGGACAGAATACCCCGAGAGTCTTGAGAGAACTGTTCCAAGGATCTGAGTGGACCCGAAAGTTTGAGTTCCAATTCTGCTTTGGGGTTATATTCACTAGTCATGGCTATCTAGAAGCATATGGCCCAGGGTTTCCCAAGTTGTGGGACATCCATGATGTCTGCAGGTAACACACTAGCCTTGGCTTGGACGTCAGCCTGCTGGGAAAGCTGATCTCCCTGGGACTACCTGAGTACCTGGCAGACCTGCCCATCTCCAAGCCTGGGATGTCCACTGATCTCCATGTGAGCAGTCTCTTCTCTCCCTCTTCTTTCCACACTCAGCTTTGCAAAGCATCCTCTCTCTTGCATAAGCTTAGAAGATACAGGGAGAACTTATTACTCGACAGTAATTATAAGGATAGAGAACTGAGGAGGAAAGTGCCCCCGACCCTCAGGAGTGCCCTGGAGACCTGTCATATTTACATTATGATTCGTAACAGTAGCAAAACTATAGTTATGAAGTAGCACTGAAAACTATCTTATGGTTAGGGGTCACCACAACATGAAGACCTGTATGAAAGGTCTTCATGTTGTAGCATGTCGTATGCTATCATATGTCGTAGCATCGGGAGAACCACTGGTCTAGAGCAACTTAACATTTGTGCCTAAAGAGTAGACCCTATGGGAGAACCTACTACTACTGAGAGCTGAAATATAAAATGGAAAATTCTAGAAATAAACATTTAATGAATCTTAAATAACTTTTATGACTGCATATTGTTATAATTATTCTATTTTATAATTAGAGATTGCTGTTTCTTTCTTTCTGTGCCTTGCTTGTGATTTAATTTCATTTAATTTCATGAACAGGATAAAATGTCATCTATGTAACTATGGTGTCTTGGACAATCTACAGCCTTGGGAATTTACAAAGTATGTAGGCAACTGATTGGAGAGATTGTTGCTACCACACACATGTACACACACACAGACACACACACACATGTACACACACACAGACACACACACACATGTATACACACACACAGACACACACACACACATATATATACACATGTGTGTGCATATGAAACATTACAAGAGTAATACTTGACATGTTCACACAGGTGCTTGTATTATAACCGAATTTAACTTGCTCAGCTCTGCATCCATACATTGCTTATCTGCAATAAAGGAAACAGACCAAGCAGGAGGGAGTCATGCTTTCCTCCTCTTCAGAGTCACACTGTCCTCCTCAGTCTCCTTGACACTGACAAGGACGAGGAATGGTACTGTACATGGTACTGTGCAAATTCCCAAGGCTGTTGAAAATGATATCCCAGAGAAGAAGGGAACCACTGTGTGTCAAAACATATAAACTTATAAATAGTATTAAAATACACACTAATTGTATTTTAGTAAGATTTTTAAATTTCAGGTAAATGAATATGTATCTGAATGTCTGAGGACCGTGTTGATGCTAGGAATCAAACCTGGGTCCTCTGAGAGAACAACCAGTGTTCTTAACTGCTTCGCCATCTCTCTAGCCCCAACAGACACTGCTTGTAAGTTCAGTGTTAAACTTTCTGTATCATGTAAATATTTTCAGAAATCAAGATATGAATGCCACACCTTTGTATTGACGCTGTGTCTTTTCGCCAGGTCTGCACAATGAAACTCCAGGGAGCCTGACTTGCCTTGTTGCCTAGTCAGCGCCCCTCTGAGGAATGTGTCTAGAAGTGAGATTGCTGAGACAAATGAGATTTGCTGTTTGTGCAACACTGTTGTGCCAGCACCTCCTGAGGGGTTCGCAGCCCGTGAGCTCTGGCACTTGTCTCTTGTTTACCAACCTAAAGGAAGGGAAAGTATCTTATGCCAACATGAGTCTCTTTAAATGCTGAGCTGGACAAGAACTTGGATCTTCCTTCCAGGGTTGTCACATGTAGATGACAATAAGATCACAGAGAATTGTATGGTTGAATGACAAGCATTTCTTTTGTCATATATATCACAAATACTTTCTCATAGTTGCATTATGACGTATAGAAAGCCACAGGGGGAAAGCATATCATCAGTACATGCATTCCTTCATATGACTTTTTTTTTTCTAAAACTTCTCTAACAAAAAACTTCTCCAGACAAAGTTTGTTGATATTTCTGTATCAACAAGCTGTCAAGTTGCCTCAGCTTTTTAAATCTAGAAAAACATTTTCTTGCACTTGCAAGAGCCTACATCTCTCTGATCCACTGACTTCCCTCCCTCTCTTTCCAAATCTAATCACCACTAATTTGTTTGCAATCATTTCTGTTCTTCAGCCTTGCAGCATTGTTACAAAATGCCAGAGGTAATTAAGTTACAGAGACAAAGGTTACTTAGCATACAGTGTTAGAAGCTCCCACAAAAACCGAGTGGAACTAGAACCTTAGCTGATACTGGTCTCAGCCAGCAGGCATGGAACAAGACTTTTTGTCTTGTGAGGAAGAAACGAGGGGGAAGGCAAGGCCATGGGTGCTGAAGCAGGCCTGTAACCCCAACAGAATCATCATGAGTTTAAGTCCAGTCTGGAATACATAAAGAATGCCAGGGCAACATAGTAAGACTGTGTGTTAAGAACAATAATTTTGGGGGGAAAAACGGAGGGAAGAGAAGAAGGAGGATAAAGGAAGAAAGCAAGGAAGGAAAGAGGGAGGGGGAGGGGAGATCTGGGAGAACAAAGGAAGAGAAGGGAAGGGAGAAGGAAGGAAAGGAAAGGAGAGGAGAGGAGAGGAGAGGAGAGGAGAGGAGAGGAGAGGAGAGGAGAGGAGAGGAGAGGAGAGGAGAGGAGAGGAAAGGAGAGGAAAGGAGAGGAAAGGAGAGGAAAGGAAAGGAGAGGAAAAGAGGAGAGAGGAGGGAAGGAAACTGGAGAGAGGAAGGAAGAGGAACGGAGGGGAGAGAGGAAGAAAAGTGGATGAATCCCACAATGCCATCTGAGGATATGTACCAAATGATATTAGGACTTTCCATCAAGCCACACTCTCTGGTTGTCCCTTTCAATAGTGCCATCCCGGGGACTCAAGACTTTGACACATGGACTTGGGAACACTCAGAGTATAGAAAGTCTCACGCGTATTGCAGTCTCCACACTACATGAACATCCCATGAGTGACATGTAGTGACATTCTACTGTGTTTCACGTTTTAGACCCTTGCG
This sequence comes from Rhabdomys pumilio, assembly GCA_030674055.1. NCBI lineage: Eukaryota > Metazoa > Chordata > Mammalia > Rodentia > Muridae > Rhabdomys > Rhabdomys pumilio. The sequence goes on from JANHMN010000008.1 coordinate 21,201,595, forward strand.
GAAGGGGCACCAAGCCTGTGGGTATCTTGCAAATTGTTCTTGCTCACTGTTTCATTCTGAATGTGCATTAATCTTAGGAGACACACTTGGGATGCTTTCATTTTTAACAGAGTGTAACAGGCTCATTTGTAAATCCGCCAGCATTGATCCACTTTCCTGTGACCAAGTATCCTGTGACCTACCTTCCCATGGCAGAGTGCTGTTCTTGTGACAATTCTTCAGACAGTTGTTGTGCACGAACAAGTGTCTCTCCAGTGTGTGGCAAACTGTGACCAGACTAGGGACTGCACACCATCGGCACCCATAGTTCTCTTAAGGATTGCCATGCCATCCCTTACAAGCCTTTCCTCTCTGCCTCACTCTGCACAATGCTGTTGGATTTTACAGCATCAATACTGTATGTTCAGAGGGGCCATCTCACTATGCTTTGCCTGTCTTCCCCTCCATCCTAAGGATTTTTTTTGTTAATCTTCTTAGTCTCTTCTAGCCCAAGGGTTCTCTCTTCTGTACATCATCTGGCCTTGTCCATCCTGCTACTCATTCTTCTGGGTACGTGATCCCGTATTTCCTATTTCCTACTGCAGATTATCCCTCAGTTGGTGACTGACAGTAAACTTTTATAATGTCTCTGTTGAACTTTATTTAATTTAAATTTATGAAATTTATGAAAATCAAACCTCAATCAGTGTCAGAACGAGTAAGAGAGGCGGAGGCATTAAGCATGTTGCTGATCTGTTGAGATGAAAAGATGCTTAGGCTTTATAGAGATACATAAAACCATATATGTACATGTGACATATATGTACATATATGACACATATGACATATATGTCTTGGAGAACAAAGTGCACTGGTGGCCTTGAAATTTAAAGAGAGCCTCACCTCATCCTTTCATGTGAATCTCTGGGCTCTGAAAACCTTCTTTTTTAAAATCTTATTTGTGCATCTGTGTGGTTTATGTATGTGCTTGTGCGTGTGTCCACATGTATGTATGTGTTCAAATGTGCATATGTGCCTATGCACGTGGAGGTCAGAGATTGACATTAACTGTCTTCCTCAGTCACTTGAAGATGGTCCTGAGCTGTTACGAGTGCTAGATAAATCTAACCTATGCTCCGGCTACCAAGCATCATCTTCCATTGTTCCAGCTGAACTGACTCCTCAGCTGTCAGGGAGTTCCCAGGCTGGAGGGGATGCTGCAGGGAAGAGCAAGCAGGACTGCTGTCCTGTTCTGCCCCAGTTCTTGCTCTTTCTTCAGTGATGCACTGTGACCTGGAAGTGTTAGCTAAACAAATCCTTTCCTCCGGAGCTGGTTTGGGTCCTAACGGTTTATCAGAGCAACAGAAAGGACTAGAAAACACCTCCAAACCCCTCTACGCTTCCTTTTCTCTCCTGTCCCACGAGTGCACTTTGTTCTCCAAGACGCTTTCTCTTTAATGTCACATGTACACACATGATTTATGTCTCTCTATAAAAACCTAAGCATCTTTTCATTTTAACAGACAGAGCCAAATCATTAGAGAGACCTGAAGTATGTACAGATTGCTTCCTGTTCCCCTGATCAGCACCGTACTTAACGCCTCCGCCTCCCTTATTTGTTCTGACACAGAGTGAGTTTTAACTTTCATAAAACCCTCTCTTCCAACTACATTGCATAGTAAATTCAGATGTGCTGCTCAAACAAGTCCATCTTTACCTCACTGATTCAAAACGCCACTTCTATCTCACAATACAGTCTTGGATAGTTTTGGTCTCGTGGAGCTTTCTCATTTGTCCAAGCGATCTGTTTTGTCTGCCCCTGCACAGCTCCGTATAGCTGTGGTTACTCTAGCTCATTATATATTTCAGGGTCTGGCTTGGAAACTTCCATCTCATTATTTTCTGTTTTCAAAAGTTCCCTGGATCTTCTCAAACTTTAGTCTATGGAATCATATTGCCTACCTCTGGAAAAAAAGACTCCCACATGACTGTTGACAAGGATTACAAGTAACTTACAGTTTAATGTGTGGGAAATGAACAGCATCCTGGTGTCACGAGCTCATGAATGAGAACATAGTTCTCTCCCTGGTCATTTAAACACGTATTGATCTGTGGTCACACCGAACGTTGCCATTTCGCTTTCACAGTTTCTTCGGTTTACTTTCCTAAACCTGAAACTCTATGAATCTGAAATTGTGGACCATGGTCTGCTGCTGGTGCAATGAACATTTCACGATTATATCTTACTTCATATTGATATATGGAAATCTTTTCCCTGCTATTTCCAGCCGTTTCCCCCTCATTTTCTTGAGCTTCCTAAACTGTGAATCATATCATCTGCAAGGGACAGCAATGTTCCTAACTCCACTGAGAGATGTATACCGACTGCTTAGTTTTGCTTATTCGAGTCCCAAATTTCTACACACACCCACCAAAGAACTAAATTTGTTAAAACTCCCATCTGTAAGTGTCACTAAATATGAACCAACGTAGCCAGGAGGTGGTGGCGCACGCCTTTAATCCCAGAACTTGGGAGGCAGAGGCAGGCGGATTTCTGAGTTCAAGGCCAGCCTGGTCTATAGAGTGAGTTCCAGGACAGCCAGGGCTATTCAGAGAAACCCTGTCAAAAAACCAAAAAAACAAAAAAAAAAAACAAAAAACAAAAAACAAAAAACATATATATATATATGAACCAACGCTATGACAAAACATGATAAAATATCAATGGTGGTTAATTTATTTTGTTTAGTAAGCTTACTGTCAGCAAAATCTGCAAAGTGAACTTCTGCAACTCATTTGGCCCTGTACAGTTTTTAAATTACTTTTTAATTAAATTTATTTATTTAGTGGAGGGGGCATATAAATATGTGGAGATCAAAGGACAATGTATGGGAGTTGTTTCTTTCCTTCTATCATGTGGGCCTGGGGTTATCAAGCATGGTTGAAAGCTCTTTTGCCTACTGAGCCATCCTGCCTGCCAGCCTTTGAGTCTGTGTCTCTCAGTTGTCTAAGTCAAGAATGGGAAGAGTGTCTATTCTCCCTCTACTAGTGATGAAAGATTAATGGGCACAGAGTTTACCCTTCCTGCTTCAGCAATTAGGAATTAGAAAAACATAAATGACAACTGGTTTCAGATGTTAGGCAATAGATGGCTCCAGAGCACTGGGTAGGTCAGAAGGTGCAGGAGGCTATGATGTCTCAGAGTCGAGAAGGTGCACTCAGAGTGCAGGGGCCAAGACAGCTAAGTGTGGAGGGGAAGAGGTACCGGGCAAAGAAAGCCATTTAGCACAAGAGCCAGAGACTTCATAAGGAACACTCTGAGATGAGCAAGGCTCTATGAGGCTGTGAAAAGAATTATCAGGGAGCAGTAAGCTGAGAATTCTAGGATATTGCATGAGGCTGTAGTGTCCCCACAGAATGTACAGAGCATCCAAAGCATGAAACTCTAGTGCGGTGACTTAATTAGACTTTAGTATATCGGACCCACCAGAAAAATAACTTAAATGGTAGCTTTGGCAGGTTTAAACTAAATCATCAGCGATATAACTACTGATTATAACCAAAGTCCTTGATGTTTAAAAAACAAAACCCAAAGTCTCAACTATGTATGGTTGACTAGGTCTGTCTAGCCCCAGTATGAAATTTCCAGCATCACAAGAAGCCCAAATTGCAACTCAAACACAGAAAATAAATCCAAATTAAACAGTAACAATAAAAACTTCACCTGATAGAAAGAACCATCAAACAGCTCTCACTCAACCAGCTAGTAATGCAACCAGGAATTTAATAAAGAAATACAGAGAGGAGATAATGTACACACACACACACACACAGACACACACACACACACAGAGAGAGAGACACACACTGCACATAAGTCTGAAGTGGAGATTTTATTGGACAGGACTAAGAACACATTAGAAACACTAAAAGAAAAATTGAAGAGCTTGAAGTTACAGCAAAAGAAACTGAAATAAAGTACAGAAAGAGAAACTGGGAGTGGACTCAGCAGATTCCCAGCTGTGTGAGGAACCAAGGCTGCAATACACAGACCTTCACTGCTGGGACTCAGGGAATAGAAGCAGAAAAAGGTTCAAAGACGTTGGGCTAGAAAATTTGCCAAATTTTTTGAAAATTAGAAATCTACAGATCCTAGAAGGAACGGGAAATCTTCAGGAAAGAGTAAAACGAGAAAGATTGTATCATCACCAAAAATTCTGAAAACTCATGAAAAAGCAAAAACCTTAAAGACAGCCAGTGAGGGAAATACAAATGGACAGAAACAGGCATCATTGCAGACCTCTTGTCAGAGACTACAGGAGCTATGAAACAATGGAGTGTTTTCAAAGTACCTAAGCAAAGTGCCAATCTAACATTCCTTTAATAATTTATGTAAAATTAAGTCATGTTCAGTTATACAATTTTACTACAGGGAATGTTAAAGAAATTAGTTCAAGAGAAGACCAATTATATCAGATACAAAGTAGGAATCAACACACACGAGAGGGGGGAGGGAGAGGGAGAGGGAGGGAGAAGGGGAGATGAGGGGACATGTTGCACATTCAAAAAGGTAAATAAATGCATAAATATTAAATACATATTTTTCTAAATTTTAAACCTTATTTAAAAGTCAGTTGATTGTTTTAGGGAAAATAGGAGTTTCTCTGCAGGAAAAAAAATGAATGAGCATAGCAGAAAGTTTTAAACCATCCATGAAGCAGTGAGAGGCCGTCTGAACAGACTATAACTATTCAAGGGACGTATAATAAATCCCACAATGATGTGTAAAAACAAAGCAACACAGTTAATAACCCATGGATGGAGGCAAATAGAATCATAAAAAAAATAATTATCTCAAGATAGGGAAGGAAGCATCAATGGGAAATAGAAAACAAACAGAGAGACAGCAATAAGCATGGTCACAGCCATGCTGCGCTAAACGGAATGTCTAAAGTAGAAGCTGTGTGCTTACCTAGAAAGATCCAGGCCGTGGGTGGTGCTGGCATCTGTGAGCTGAACAGTCTTTGCTAATGTGGTTCAGCTCTGCACTGGGGTGCAAGATCAGTTGTCCACAGTACAGGCATGGACGGTATGGCTGTATTGGCCAACAGCATGTAGTCTGCTGACCGCTGGTCTGGAACACTTCAAGTCAAAGACGTACACTGTTTATTCAGGTGGAAGAGCCATCCTCAACTATGAAAAAAATGAACAAAATTGCAGATAGATGGAAAGTAAGATAGTGGGAAAGATAGATATTCAGAGATTGGAGAGATGGCTCAGCTGTTAAGGGCAATTGCTGCTCTCACAGAGAACCCTTATTTGGTTCCTAGCGCCTGAGTTAGGAGTCTCCCAATTACTCTAACTCCAATCCCAGGGCAGCTGATGCCCTCTTCTGGACCTTACAGGCACTGCACTCAAAGGCATGTAGACAGACATACTTTAAGATATGTAAATAAATCTTAAAAAGTAACTAAACTTTTAAAAGGAATACTGCAATCCAAACATTCACCATCTTGAAATACCTAAAGACATTCATTCCAGTGTTTTTTTTAAATTGGCATTTAAAGTAAAAGCCCAGAACAAAAAAGGATCTGTTCAATTATGTTATAGAAAACATTAATGAAATGAAGTGAAACTTAGGTTTTATATGCAAGAGGATGAGATCAAAAGCAGAAACAGGGATGGGGGTTCGGCTGTCAAAAGCACATGTTGCCCAAGCCTGGCAAACAGAGCTCTATCACCACAACCACGTAAGATAAAGCCAGATGTTCTGGGTGCAACCCCAGCACTCTTACGGCAATGTGGGAGATGGAGACAAGACCATCACTTAGAAGCTCTGGGTCAGATAAGTTGTAAAATACAGGGCAGGGGCAGAAGCAAGAGATCCCCGTCTCAGCAAGTGGAAGGTGAGAACCAACTCTTGAAATTGTCCTCTGTCCTCCACATGTGCAGTGCGCATCACGGCATGTGCATGCCCCGCCCCACCCATGCACACAGCCATAGGCTTGTGTTATGGTTTGAATGTGACATGTTTCTAAAAGACTCATACATTGGAAAACTTGGTTCTAAAATAACAGCACCATTTCTGGAAGGTTGTGGAACGTTTGGGAGTAGAACTTTGCAGGAGGAAGTGAGCCACTGGTGGGCAGGACTTGAGGTGTTATAGCCTGGTGTTATAGCTGTAGGTGCAGTGGGATGAGCCATTACCATGACTTCCTCTTCCTGTTGGACTGTATCCCCTTTAAACTGTGAGCCCCAAATAAGGCCTTCCTCCATCACACTGCTTCTTGTTAGATGCTTTGTCCCAGCATTTAGAAAAGTATCTACTACAGCCTGGAAACAACTGTACCAAAGTGTTCACAAAGTAATTTTGCAAGTATGGGTTTTAGTGTAGCCTTTATTTAAGGTTTGTGCAAAAGACAAAAAAGTTATAACTGTAGAATAGAAGAGAGACACTGCATGTGATTTAAACAGTAGAAGACACAGGCTCATCTTAAAGGTTACTTCCAGGGAACACTCTGTCTTGAGGCTGGGGCCAGCCCTGTATTCTGATTGTGTTCTTCGAACGGTACCTCCTCACTCCAGGTCTTCCCTCTCATCCCACTTACAATGCTCAGAAGTCTAAGATAAACTGACACGCTGTCTCCAGGGCAAAGCCTACCACAGCCCCACCAGGCATCTTGGATGGCAGCCTGAGCGAGTTCTAGAGCATCCAGCCACCCCAAGGCTGGCTCGGACAGCCCTGGCCCCGGATCTGTAGCTGGACACAGACAATAAGACCCTGTCTCCCAGCCTGGGACTGCTCTGAGGTATGTAAGAGGACAACCAGCCACAGGAAGTGGTGACAGAAGTTAACAGAAATGAAAAGGACCTATGTGAGCAAGCCATGTCTTTCCTCCCCAGACCCCATCTTCTCTCCCTGGGCTGTGTTCAAACTCCGCTGTCTTTGGAGGGAAATCCATCCCATGTGTTTCTTATTCATTTTCTCTTAACTCATCCGAATCCTGTTTTGAAAGAGGCTATTGGATGAGCTACAAAGCTGTAGCAAATCTCTCTGCCGCCACGCCTGCTTGTGGACTCACCAAAAACCCTCCTAATCCACCAGGCTGTGGGGAAGGCTGGCCCAGCATCTGCCTGCTCCCTGGTCTCCGCCCCTTGGAGTTCTTCCTCACCATTCTTGCCATCTGGTGAGCTCTGGGGCTGGACACCCACATACCCAAGGAGGATGCGAATGTGAGCTGGACAAGACCAGACATGTGAACCTGGAGAGAAGATATAGAGCCCAAGAAAAGATGCCTAGAGCATCTAAGGATACCTAGAGTGGAGGGTGACAGAGTACAGTTGGCCATAGGAACCTCTGTATGGAGGGGGCACTGTAACCGCTCCTGTACACCCTCACTGTACAGGTGAGCACTGAGGGGAAGGGGTTCCTCCCCAGACCTACAACCAGAATCTGAATCTCCGCCTTCTTAGAGTGAATTTTAAGGATGAGACCATATTCCAGCAAGAATGTGACAATTGGTTCTTATCTTCAGGGTTTAGAAGGTTCTATTGGATCTGCTGAGGCATGCCCAGTGTAAGGTATGAAGGCATAAGTAAGTTGTCCCAAGCAGACATTTGGAAGTAATTAAGTCAAAAGACGGTTGACTCAGACACAAAGCATGCCAGAGCCAGAAAGGACCTTAGAGAATGTTGTGTTCCACCCCCAATCTCTGCCCTGTTTCTATAGACCTAGCCCCCCACTAAAACCCCCTGCAGAATGTTATGAAGCAGCTGAAACACTTCCAAGTTCTGCTTTTGAAAAAAACTGGACAGTCACAAAAGGCCAAACCTGCATCAGGCAAAGCCTAAGGGAAGCCGGAATGGATAGGGATGGAGGAAACTGAGCCCTTCTTTGTGACCATCAACATGGACATGGACCTTTCCTGCAGTATCTCCATCTTCTTGTAGTCACTGGCAAGGATGAATTCTTCTGAACCTGCTAAGAGGGTGTATGCAGTCGGGGAAGAGGTAAATGGTATTCCATAGGAAACTCAAGGAGCAACTGAGGCTGCTGGAGACAAGAGGGAAGACAGCAGACAGTGTCAAAACCATTTTGTAGAGAGCTCCTATAAGTTGTTTTCATGCATCTACTGGTATAAACATGAGTCTGTATCTTCCTGTCTTTAAAATCCATGCAACCAAAGGTACAGCTGGGAGTAGGTAGGGAGAAGGAATACTAAAGAAGGGTCTGTGCTAACAGTTGCTCAGCCTGCATCATCAAGGAGATGGGTACAGAGTTGGGAGACTAGGAGGAACATGGCTGCTAATGGCCGGAAGGAAGACAGACCACAGCTGGGAAATGAGTAGGAGCCAGTTGGGGTCTCCGCTGCCACAGCCTTAATGGTCTGTAACGGTTGCACTCAGAAGCTACCAGCAGATGGCAGTATTTCTGAACAAGAAGGTTAGATCTGGTAGAGAGATTCTGGTCTTATGTATGCCAGGAATATTTGTCAACATCTCGTGGAATCATCGCTTGACTCTCCTTAGCCTCATTTTACACACGAGAAGAAGGTTTAGTAGCTTGCTTGAGGAAACACGAAGCACAGGAACCAAAAGTCTCACCCTGCTGTCTAACTCCTAAGCCAAGTTGACTAGTGACGAGCATAATTCATTCCGTTTGAATTCCACTAAATTTCCACCATGTAGTAAGATCATGATAGAACTTGATACTCAAAGCCATTCAGACCACATCCCTGCTCCAGGAACCAGACAGACTATTGGTTTCACCAGTGATCGATTCTGATACCCAGTGACCATGGTTATGGGTATTTCCAGGGCAGCAGTTAACACAGTGGTCCAGGCTTGGTCCTGGCTCACACATGCACTGTCTGGGTGGCCTTGGGTATGTCAATTGCTGTCTCAAGGCCTCTCTGTTCCTATCTATGTGTGACTGGAAATAATGTCAGCCTTTGGAGAACATGGTAAGAGAACATATTTGAAGAATTGGCTATGGAGTTGGTAGTGTGTTTTACTAAAACAGCAAATATCAAATATGACAAGCAACAGGAGCCACAGGGCTAATTAAGACATGTTTACCAGGCTAAACAATTTGGCTGACAGAGGGGAGAATGGCTTCCAGCCAGGAGAATAACGTGGGTGTGGAGACTTGATAGCCCACGATCCCCAAGATGACACGGTGGTAGGTAGACAAGGAGCTCAATAACCCTCTTTGTTCTTAGAAACCTGGACATTACAGTGTGTCTCAGGACTGGGAAATATAAACTCACATGAATTTCAGACTCAACCAGACACAAGTAGATAGAGTATTCATGGGCCATGAGCATGAGCATGTACATGTGCGTGTGCGTGTGCGTGTGCGTGTGCGTGTGTGTGTGTGTCTTTGTGTCTGTCTGTCTGTCTGTCTGTCTGTGTGGTATATGTATGTGTTCATATAGGTGTATGCATACATATGTAGAGTGCACATGTATGTCTTTGCATGTGCTATGAAGGCTAACCGTTGGTAACCAATGTCCCCATTAGTCCCCACATTATTTTTTAGGCAAGGTCTCTCACTAAATTTGGAATTTACTAGTCCACTAAGCTGGCTGGTTTCTGGACTCCAGAGATCTAACTCTCTCCACCACCCAACCCTGCCTCCTTACGGAACTTCTGTGTAGGTACTAACATTCCGAACTTAGGTCCTCATGCGTGTGGGACAGGGACATTATCAACTGGACATCTTTAATCATTATGACATCATCATCAAAACAAACAAACAAACAAACAGACAGACAGACAAACACCTTCTGGGCAGGCCCACTATGCACCCAGTGCTAGCCCTGACTGGCTTTGTTCCTTGCCATATTGTCACAGTATCTCTGGTACTTCTTAAGACACTGCTCTGACCCTCACCTGAGCCACGCCCATCGACTCTCTTTCCATCAGCCCCTTACAGGCCCACCACCAACCTCTGTCTAGCACCTGGCAGCAACATGGCTCTTATCAGGAGTTCCTAGTTAGCTCTCCCCAAGTCTCTCCATCCGTGGCTCCACCAAGAGGAGAGGACCCAGCTGGGCAGATAGTAACAAGACTATTTATGGCCTCCTGGATATCTGAAATTATTCGGAGAAGATGCTGCCCCAGGGCACTCTGGGAGGACAGCTGAAGAGAGGCTGAGTCCAGGCAGGCCCCAGGGTCTGCAGGCAGGTGTCATCAGAGGCCACTCTCAGAGGAGACAGGGGAGTTTCTCCAACCACAAGGCCTCACAGCCCCTTCTCCTCATCTTCACTTCTGATTCTATGTCTTGAGAAGTGGCGGCAGAGACCCCTTTGTGCTCTGTTCCAAGCTCATGCACCCCCCAGCCCTGCTTTCCTGCTTCTGGTCTTCTCCAGAAGACACAGAGACAAAAACAAGTGGCTCTTCAGGATGGGCGGGGCTGATGGGCAGCCCTCTCTGCACAGAGGTGCATTCCTTCCTTTGACCCTGAGCCCCTCAAACATCATCACTCATTCTATCACACACAGCTGGAGCTAGGAGAGACCATGACAGGTGGGCCAGCAGGGAAGACGGGATGAGGCATCATGGCCTCCTCCCCAACCCCCGACAAGACAGATATGTCCCCTCTGGACATGCTGGGGGAGATTATTTTAACAAGCACTTTTGTACCAGGAAATCAGTGTGTTTAACCTAACAAGCAAAGCATGGCCCAGTGGGACCCATAAATCTAGTTCCCACCTATTAATTTTATGGCCTACATAAAGCAGTGTTGAAGTCCAAAGTATATGTGACCTAAAAAGGGATCGCTCATTCTGACACATATACGACGTGGCCAGGACTCGAACCCTGACCCTGACCCTTACTCCAGGAAGCCAGATCCCAAGCCTTGCAGGGTGCAGAAGATCAGACTACAGAGTCCCGCCCAGGCTCCTTCTGGAAAGATGAGGCAGCTGGAGTAGGCAGCTATGCTGAGAACAGAAGATATGGATCCTGCCGAAGGGAGTGGGGGCAGCGAAGGACCTTCGACTCAGCGAAGCCCACTACCCATGGCTGGCTGTGTGCTGGTTACTTCCTAAAGCCGTCTAGAGGAGAGACCAAGTGGGGACAGAAATCCAGCTGGTGCTGCACAAATCTTCCCTGTGCCCTGCGACAAGTCAGTGTGTGTGTGTGTGTGTGTGTGTGTGTGTGTGTGTGTGTGTGTGTCCAAGGAAAGGGCATCTAGTGTCTTTGTATGAACCCTAGTCTCTTCTCTGACTTCTTGAACTATCACCCCAAGACCCTGTGAACCACTATCCCACTAAGCAAGCCACACAGCCCTCCCAAGGAAACCCACGACAAGGGTTGACGTCGAAGCGGACTTGCATTTCTGCTTCCCCAGGGTCAACGATGCTTCAATTGTCTCTATCACCACACACTGACCACAACTGGGCCACTCTAGCCAGCCCACAGCAACTGCAGCCCGATCCCCACAGAGTCATTGGGACATGGACCACCCCGATACAATGGAACGCTGAAGTCATACCATCTCAATCCCACAATGATCTTGTAGTGAAAGAATCAATCAGAGGAACCCAATCCCAGAACATGTTTGCTGCATCCCTGGCTCCAGGCCGACCTCCCAAATCCAAGATGGCAGAGTGCTTAGTGCTCTCTGGATGCTCCCTCAGCCTTTCTCTGTGCTGTCTGACCCAAGAGCTGATGTCTAGGGAATACATCTGTCTTTCTTCTTCTTGAGGGTCCTGCTGGGGACTCCCAAAGAGCCCTTATTTCTGAGTTAAGGAGACTGTCACTACAAGAGGGGAGGCCCTATATCTTGAAAAGGCATGTGGAATTTATCCCCATTGCATACATTTATTAGCTGAATTATATAAACATTTCTCGCTGGGTGGTGACAGCGCACGCCTTTTACCACAGCACTCAGGAGGCAGAGGCAGGTGAATTTGGGAGTTTGAGGCCAGCCTAGTCTACAGAGTGAGTGCCAGGACAGCCAGGGCTACACAGGAAAAAAAAAATAGAAAAAGAAAAAAAATAGTGTTTGTCTTAGGTTGGGGTCCTCAGATGCAGGACCAAGTCAGGATGTGAGGGCAAGACAGTTGACATGGGCTGTGACCTCAGAAAGTGCTATAAAGGGAGTGAAAAGGCTGGGAGAGCATGGAAGCCCACCCAGCATACACCATGAGAAAAGACTCCTGTGTACTGTAGGAGACTTCTGTACACAGCAAGAGGAGGGGCAGTCTCTGGTGAGAAGAGACCGGTATATACCTCAAAATGAGGCCACCATACACAGCAAGGAGGCTGCCGAGCACTGCGAGAAGTTGACATGCAATGCAAATGGCGTTTCTGCCACTCAGTGGAAGCTATACTTGCTGGCTCACATGGCGTAGAAAGTGGAAGACATGGGAGAAAGCATTTGCTGTGGCAGTTTTTAACCTAGCTATCCATGTAAACTTGGCTCCAGAATCCTCCTGGCTTCTGCATTCCGAGAAGCCCAGTTTGAGAAGTCAAGGCCCAGAACTCTCTACCCAGCACAAGGTACCAACTGCCCACACTCCCTTTCTACAGCCCCTATGGTCTATCTTCACCCTGCGGTCACACACTGACTTCAAATACCACCACATGGGAAACCTATAGCCCCTGTCAGCCACTCACATACTCCCAACTTTACCTGTACCCCAACCTCCAACACAGTCAGAAAGTGAGCAACTAACCCCTCAATACTTGCTGGCCAGTCCAAACTTGTCTTCATCCTGACTCTAAAATCTTCAATCTTCCCCAAGTATACTGATCCCTCCAGTCCAGTTCTGACCATTCCCAGCTGTGCATTGACCCAAGACACAGCCCCTTGGGAGTTATTTAGCAGGCCACATGTTTATCTCTGACTCAGTGACACGTAGAGATGTGCCAATTCCTAATGCACACTGGCTCCTCAGTTGCAAACAACACACAAGCTAATCCTAGACTCCACAGACACTGATCCCCAAACCCCAAAAGGTGTTTGTCGCCAGCTTTCCAACCGCACGTTGACCCCAATCCCAATTGCTGTCTGTCATGCGCAGCTGAAGCCTTACGTAGACTCTTACCATCCAGTCAAAACCACCGGTATGGATGCCGCAGGCTAAACACTCACCCCATGAACCTCAACCAAACAATGACCTCAATCCCAGCTACCCCAAGACCGGGCATTCCGATTCCAAAGCAAGGTCACACCCATAAGTGCAGATCCTCACGTGCCCTCGGCCTAACCAAAGGCTGATCCACAAGCTTAACGTGAGAGACTCTCTCACTCACATGTGAGCCCTCAAACCCCAGCTAGACCCTTCCAACAGCCCATGAGAAGGACCCTACCTCATCCTTACATGGATCCCCAAACTTGATCTATACTTTCCCCCTTAGCCCATACATTTCAACAATATTATGATAACAGAAAACAAGTTGCCTGTCAATTAGTTTCAGTTTTCTTAGTCCCATAAACCAAGAATCACCTGGGAAGAAAGAACCTCAATAAAGAATTGCTATAATCAGATGAACCCACGACTGTATCTGTGAGTTATTTTCTTAATTTCTAATAGATGTGGGGGGGTCCAACCCACTGTGGGGGTGTCATCCCTAGGAAGGTGGGCTTGGGCTGATAAGAAAGCTAGCAAGGAGCCAGAAGGGGCAAGCCAGTAAGCACCATTCTTCCATTGTCTCTGCTGCAGTTTCTGCCTCTGATTTCAGCCTTGAATTCCTGCCTTAGCTTCCCTAGATGATGGACTGTAACCTAGAGGATGAAATGAACTCTTTCCTCCCCAGTTTGTTTTCGGTTAGAGTGTTTTATCACAGCAACAGAAAAGCTAACTAAAGCACTGTCCTAATGTCCAACCTGTTTACACACTGAGTACCCAATGCCCAACCTCATTGTCCCTCCACTTAAGGCACTCTGATAGCAGCCCAGGCCATCTGACGATTCTGGCACCCCAGTCCCACTGAGTATTCAATCCTGCATAAAATGCATGAGTCCAACCCCAGCCATACCTACCCCTTCTACCTTCCCCATACCAGAAGATTCGACCATCTGGATTTAACGCACCCCGATTTTCCAGCACACTCTTACCCAGGGGTATATACCCCCCACACTTGTCCACACACAGGCATGATATCCAGCTAACACCAGCACTCTCTATGCTCTATCTGCACAGCTCAGGGGAAGGCACCAGAAGCCTTGCCCAGCATGGGGCAGCCCCACAGAACTCTCAAATTTATGTTAAACTATCATGGCCTTCTGCAACATGTGACCTCCTCCACAACCTCCTTGGGCCAAATTTGGATTTCTCAGGACTTAGCCTGTTTACTTAATTTGTTCACACCAGTCTGTGTAGCATGTAGAGCAGAAGGGTTGGGAGCCTGAGCAACTGTCCTTCCTAGCTGCCCACATGGATGGATGAACTTGACGGGTGGATCCTGATTGGGATGTGGAGAGCCATCTCTCGTGTGTTTATTTAATCCTGTATATACCACCGGTTAGCAAATCTCTGTCAGAGAATCAAGTTGGACTACGCTGGCTCATCTACTGATCATCTGTGGCTGCCTCTGGGCTATGATGACAGAGTGGGGGAGTTTGGGGGGCGCGGACTATGTGGCTTCAAAGTAAAAAAAAATACTATCTATCTCTTTCAGAAAAGATTTTGACCCCCACTTTTGTATACCCCTACTTTCCTCTCAAATGGTAAACTCATGATGAAGAGTGTTTTATGGGGGCCTCTTTCTTTTTCTGGGCCTCCCCATAAACATATCCTTCCATGATGTAATGGTTTTTATCACAATGGTGGTAATAGATCAGAGCTGTGAGATACCTGCCCATCCCCACCCCATCCTCACCCTGCACCCCGAAAGGGAAAGGCTGAAGTATCATCCCAGGATCAGAGGCACCTCCCACTTGGGTAGCAACACTGAGATGCCCCCTCTTTCTGGGCACTACAGAGGGAGACTTCTTTAATATTATTGCTTTTCTTTATTGAAATCCAACCCCCTGGTGCTCACCACCCTTGGCCTTGGGCCCAGACCTGCCAAGGCCCCAGCTTGCCAGCCCTGGCCAAGAAGTGGGGGTTACGCGGGCTAGAAGGAGCTCTAGCCAGGATCCATTCCACAGTACTGCTTGCTTATAGCCTAAGGCGCTCCCAGCCCCTCCCTTCTTAACGTCTTGCTTACAAGACAGCATTTGGAGACAATTTCTCATCAGACCCTCTTGTAAACATCCTTCTGGGTGAAGCAAGCCTGAAGGAGCACTTATTAGAAACACCTGTGCCAGACAGCCGGCCTGGTGAATGACAGCTTGCAGACCCACGATGGGCCCCCAGCCAACTCAGGCTGGTCAAACGGGTGGGATGAGCAGGCAACAGGGATGAGGTTTGGATGGGGAGCTGTCTCTTCCCTTCTGACACCTCCCTGTTAATCCTCCATGTGGTCAGTAAGCTGCTAGGCAGGGTCCTTCCTATCCTGGTAGGAGAGACCCAGAGGTCCCAGTGAGCCCCAGGTCCATTCATCGCCTCTTAGCATTAACACAATTCTTGCCAAGCACGGTGGCATATGACTGCTATCCTAGCACTGGAGACATACAGAAATGAAGAATACAAAGTTCAAGGTCATCCTTAGCTACGTAGTTCAAGACCAATCTATGCCATGCTTCAAAAATTCAAAATAATAATAATAATAATGACAACCAATTAAACAAATGATAGCACCGCTAATGTACAAACATATACCACCACCACCACCACCATCACCACCACCACCACCACCACCATCACCACCATCACCACCACCACCATCACCACCACCACCACCAGCACTAGGTTCAATATTCAGTTGCTCTGATAAAACAACAGTCCCTTTGTTTTCACAGGAGCACCTAGCCATGTGGCCATACTGAATTTCTTGCTATTTTTATTAATTATTTAAGATTCATTTGTTATTTTATGCGTAGGAATGGAGTATGTGTGTGTGCGCGCACTACATTCATGTCTGATGCCTGCAGAGATCAGATTCTCTGGGAGTGGAGCCATAGACAGTTGTGAGCTACCATGTGGGTACTGGCAATCAGACCTGGGTCCTCTACAACAGTGACAGTGCTCTTAACAGCTGGTCATCTCTCCAGACCCTTTACTGATTTAAATGACTGGGGATTTTCAAGGTTTTCAGCAGTGGTCAGGTTTGATAGGCAATATCGAGGACATCTCAGGCTATGAGTAGCCTTGTCTCACAAGTAAGGTCCAGAAAATCACGACACATTGTTCTGTGATATCATCTCTGCTTCATCACACACCATAGCTGTAGCTAGTGCTGAGCCAAATCTTTTGCTTATTGGAATAAAGCAGAAGGGGAAGAGGAAGGGAAGAGCTACCAACTGGACTTTGAATCGCTAACACACCAACTCCTGTGCTATGGATGTTCTGTTGACGGTCTTGGTGTGTATGCACTGTGAGGGTGCACACATGTACAGATTTATGTAAAGAGCAACATTTGATGCCAGGTGCCTTCTTCAATGTTCATGTTAGCTTTTGTGACAGTGTTTCCCACCATATCCCAAATTTGACTAGACTGGCTGGCCAAGAAGACACAGGGATCCTCCTGTCTCTATCTACTCAGTACTAGAATTAGAAAGGAATGCTGGTGTGCTGGAGATTTGAACTCAGGTCCTCATCCTTGTGTGACGAATACTTTACTCTTTAATCATGGAGTCATCTCCCTGGCTCCTGCTCCTGGTGGTCTTTTGTTTGTTTGTTTGTCAGTTTGTTTTTATTTTTATTTTATGTGTACCAGCATTTTGCCTACATGTATGTCTGTGCGCCACATGACTGCAGTATCCATGGAAGCCAGAAGAAAACACTAGATTCCCTAAAACTAGCATTACAGCTGCTGTGTGGATGCTGGGAATCAATCCTGTGTCCTCTGGGAGTGCAGCCATCTTTCCAGCTCCTACTTCTGGTCTTTGATTTTGATGGATACTTTTGGTGTTCCCACAGTCCCCACAGCCACCCTCTGGGTTCTCCTGAACAATCTCTGAACCTTTTCTGGCTCATGTTTGCAGAACCCCTCTGTTTGTGAGCAATGGTACCAGCTTAAGCCAGGTACTCCTGTGTCATCTTTGGACCGACAGGGGAGCATAGAAAGAAACTTTATTTCAGTTCCTGGGTGGGCTATCCCATGATAACACTTTGTTCTTGAGAGAGCATTGCAAAAGGCTGTCTTGGAGCCTGCCTCAAGCAGGCCAAGTTCATCTCAGCCCCAATGTTAGCATGGGACAGAGAGAGTAGATTTGGAGGACAGCTGGAAGGCAGCTTCAGAAGTGAGCTGAGCAGAAGGAGAAAACACAGGACTTCATGAAATAAATCAGTGAAATCTCAATTCCGATAAATCCAGTTTCAAAAAAAAAAAAAAAAAGAAAAAGAAAAAAACAGCAACTGGTAGAAAAAGAAAATGTAATTTATGCCCATTGAAAGGAGGCCAGGTTTAGATTGATGAAGTCTCCTGTTTACGTAATAAATCCATTTCCATTCATGTCACCAATATATTTATCCACACATCCTGGTCCAAGTCAAATCTTCATTATTTTATTATTCAACAGGGGGCAGAGGGGAGGGCAGGGGGACAGAGTTCTGTGTCGAATTAATAAAGTCTCACTCTCTCCCCCAGATGTCTCCTCACACAGGGACGATTTATTCCTAAGAAGGACAGAGAGGAACTGGGTGCAATTTATGTGCTTTGAAAGAGACCCAAACGTAATTAGGCAAAGTCTCAAGTTCAGGGAGAAATAAATCCCAGAGAAAGTAGCCGGGGGTAAAATTTACGTTCTCTGAAAGTCTGGAAGCCTCTCCCCTACCCACTCAGCCCCTCCCCCAGGCCACCGTGCTTGGTGCTCCAAGCCCACCAGGCCTAGGTGTATTCTCCCACACCCTCAGCTTGCACAAGGCCTATTGAGTTCTCTGGTGGGGGTCCCCAGAGAAGGGTTGGCCCTCCCCCCAAGCATGTCACTGTTCTCAGGAGAATGGGATAACCCAGGTCATCTGAGGGGCTAGGATGACAGATGACAAGACAGCCTAGACGTGTACCCAGAAAAAAAAAAAGTGTTCCCAGCTCTGTCTTCACCTTCCACAGCCAGCCATGGAAGGTTCTGGAATAAGGATAAACCAGTCCTCAGAGTCCAAAAGAGCCTTCCTTTCTCTCCTATAGTCAAGTGGTGCTGCTCTCTTGGGAGTGAGGGAATGCCAGCAAGCTGGGCACTGAGTTGTCCGGCAAATGTCAATCAGGATTTCTATACCCACACATTTGGAGACCCCAGAGTGACTGGAGTGGGGAACAAGACCAAGGGAACTATGCTAATAAGACCTATGAGTGGGGGAAAGGATAGAACATTTTGCCTCCTTCTGGATATAAGAGAATTATCAAGGTTGGGGGGATGGTCCCTAAAGAAGTGTTCATCTACCTGAGGCTCTTTTCTATCCCCCAACTACACACCTTAGAGTGTAGCTGGTAATTCGTAGGGTAAACATGCTATGCCAGGAGTTTTTTTGTGTGTGCAAGTTCTCCACAGAGCCTAGCAAGTAGCAGAATCCTGTCATGTAAAGGGTCATGTCTCCTTAAGCGACCTTCTCTCCAGTCCAGTTGTTCAAAAGGAAACAGGCCCATGATTTCTCCCTCAGTAAACAGACTCCCTGCAATCGGGCAAGAAGTACCCCAGGAGGGGCCTAAATGTAGATGGGGTCTGACCAGTTCTAGACTCTGGCCTCAGAAATCAAAGGCATGGTTAATGAAATGTTGTCAAGATTAATGAAATGTTGAAAAACTAACAGCATGCCTACCGAGGGGTGAGCAAGCAGAAAGGAGTTGGGCTGTACCCAACTGTACCCAGGTTTCTGGCTTGATCAGCTAAGCCACTCATGGCCCATTTGCTACAGTGGGGTATACTGTGGGGCAAAGAGCTAAGAGGGCACCAAAGATGAGTTTCCCTAAAGAGTAGGTTTAGGGGAAGAGCAAGGATTTATTTGACAGTTCTATGAGTTGACTGAGGCTATGCTACAGCTTCTGGGGGTGGGGTGTCTAGTGGGGACCAAGTAAACTAGCAAAAAGAAGTATAGAGCAAAGAGCAAGGGACTGAAGGCTGGGCATGCTCAGGATTGCAGGGCATAGAACCTGCAAGGGATCAGGAAAGGCAAACCCAGGGGAGTGAGGGGACAAGTGGGGAGAGGGTACAGATCTGACAGTGTCCACTGTTGAGAGAGAAAAGGAAATAAAGACTGAAGACTAGGAGACGGAGAAGATGGCTCAGTTGTTATAGTGCTTGCCCCAGAACCCATGTTAAAAGGCCAGGCATGATGATGTGTGCTTCTAACATTTGAAGTAGAGACAGGCAGATCCCTGGAACTTGTTGGCCAGCTAGCTTAGCCAACTTGGTAAGCTCCCTGCCGGTGAGAGGCCCTATCTCAAAAAGCAAGATGAACAACTCCTAAGGTTGACCTTTGGCCTCCACATACAATGGACACACAGACATATGCACTCTTATTCACCTATACATGTGCACACGTGGGCAAGCACTCCCTTAGACTTTGGGGAAGCTACAAGGACAGAAGCAGGACCCACCTCTCTTTCCAAGCCAAGTACCTGGAATCAAGATCTGGTTGCCACCGGCTATCAGGATGACCCGTTAAGAGCTGGTTGTCCCTGACAGGACCAGTTTCAGCGTTCTTCCTTTGCTGTGATTGAGAGAGTCCCACAGTCCCAGCTACAGAAGCCACAAGAGCTTGCTAAACCTAGTCCATCCCCAACAGTCACATAGATCTATAGAGAGCCGGAAGGGAGGGAATGCTGACTGACACCTGTCTCAAAAAACAGCCCAGGCTGGAAGCCCTCTTTGGCATGCTGACTCCAGAAGGCAATCTGCAGGGACCTCACCTCTGAGAGACTCATGAATATATTAGGGGGCTCATCTGATTCAACATACAGCTTATTACTCAACTGCCAGTCACAGCATCTGCTGATGGGAATGGGGCTGAGGTTCAGGCAAAGCCCTGTTGTTTTGGGTGATGTAACAGTTGTCCTGTGTGTGACATGGAGCCCTTCTATCCTCCAGCTTACACTGCCTGGAAGTGACCTCAGGCTGAGCCTGGTGACCTAGCAGGTCTGGCCAGGTGTTTATAAGAATTCTAGAGGGAGTGAGGAAGGACCTGTGGGCCTGAGGCAGAGACTGTGTGCTGGAATTGTTACCTCTGGGGTGTGGTACTTTCTCCGGGATCGCGTTACTCCTGTGGGGACTGTTGGGTCTCAGTCTGACTTCCCTGATCTAGACAGCAGAGACTCTGGCCATAACTCAATGCTTTTTACAAGTTTCTCTGGGAGGCCAAGTCTCCCCTGGCAGGCAGAACACGGCAGCCCAGAGGAACGCAGCAAAGCAGGACACAGGTGCCAGGACACTTTCCATCTCTGTCACTCAACAAGCCATTTGCTTCTCACAAAAGCCCAGACACCCGAAGCCACCATGGGAGAGTCCTGCTTTCAGGATGGGATGGTGGTGAATAAAGATCCTACTGTACCTGACCCGGGCACTGTGAGGGGATGGAGTGCAGGTTGGGGGAGGCTGCTCCCAGCCAGCCTCTTCCCACTCTCTTCTGCACTTGCCCTAGGAGGCCCTTGCTGGACCTGTTGCCTTAGAGACAGGGAAGACTCTTGTACAAGTGATTTGTCAAGGAAAGGTACCAAGTAGAGATCCATAAGACAGAACAGAACCAGGACTGGCTGAGACAGGGAAGCAGCTAAGGCAGGGTGGGCTTTCAGTGATGTCTCAACTTAGGTCTGCCCTACAGGGTCCAGTGTGTCCTAGTGCTGTGCTGGCAAGAGACTGGGAGTCTGACTTTTTCCTTTCTTTCGTTGATTGGTACGTAGAGTCAGACTTGCTCTTGGCACAGTAGTCTGTGTGAAGTGACCCTAAAAATCCAAGAGCAGGCTTCCAAGCTACGTGCTCTTCAGAACAAAGCTCTTGGGAGCTGGAGGATGGAAGCACAGTACCAGCAAAGGGCACTTCTGTGTTGCTTGATACCATCTTTTATACCAGCTCAGGCCGCTGGTTCAGGATCACCCCTTGGCTTTCAGAACTCTGAAGCCATTGTCCTGAGCATGAGGTAAAGCTTCCTACAAACTGTCTGCTGGACCGACCCCACAGCTTGCCTGCGTTGTAAGAGTTAGATGGACAGATTTGTTACCTTCATGCTAAACATCTGCTTCTAGAAACTTCTCTTTTTAGAAACTGATGACTAGTTGCTCCCACCGATTCCTGTCACCCTATTCTACCCAACAGGAAAAAAAAAGGCAGTTGAAAATTATCCATTCTCACTCATCCCAGTGTGAACCATGATGCCCTGGTCTCTGCCTCCAAGGCAGGAACTATGCCTGGATCCATTATGGGGTTTGAATGTGACTTGAGTTTGTCCTGAGAAGTTTGATGACCACTCCATCTCTCTAGAAATCAGAGTTCCTTTTTAAAATGGATCAACAGGTCTTGACTCCTAAGTCCTTTGTGCTTTGGGACATGAGATGTCTGGTTATGCTGTGATGCTTTATGCCATGATGTGTCAAGAATTCACTTCTCTGAGGACACAGCTTCTCTCATGAACTATCAGAGCTATGTACTGGGGCCAGGTCATGACCCTTCGGTACTGAAGTAAATGAACTTTGAACCTGAAGCTGAACTCTCACGGAGAAGTAACACATGACGGAAACTCCATATTCTCATTGTCCCGTTTTGTTTTGTTTCTTTCTTTGTTTGTTTGTTTATAATCATTTGGCTGCTGGGAAGCTCCCATCAAATTTTTTGAAAGCAGGAATCAATACTAGTTTGTATCTATATGCATTTTATTGATATTAACTCCTGTCTACACACACACACACACACACACACACACACACACACACAAACACACAAACACACAAACACACAAACACACACACAACTACTTTACCCATGTCACCAGCAGAGCTCATGGCTGTGCTTTGAAATAACAAGCCGACATTTTACTATGGCTGTGTGCTTGAAGTTGTAACCTATACTGTCCTTTCCTCAGCTCTGTTTGAAAGCTCAGTTTATAGTAATACTTACTGTGGAATAGGAGCTTCCCCTTTCTTTTAAAACACTCCTTCCTGAATCAGAGCAGGCTGCCCTGAGCCATCTGAGAGATCAGACAGGGCCCACATGGCTTTGAACTTTCGACAGCTCCTCTCATTGAACTGTCATTTGGTCCTCAGCTCAGATTTCATCCCCGCAGTCAGCAGGGTGCTATGTGACTTGTATGTGCATTTCAAGATCAGTTGCATGGAATCAACCAATTATGTTGGGGAAGTTACCCAAGTGTTCATTTGTTGAAGTACCTTTTGCCCTCAGGAACAATCCACAAAAGGAAACTGTCTCTGATCTCATAACCAGAAAGCCAGGACCACTGACATACGTTTTTATTGTCTTGGGTTTGAGGGTTCTGAAAGCAACTTTAGGCTCCTCTGTTATCCAGGACCTTCATTGAGGCAGAGTATTATGGTAGCGGGTACATGGGCATAAAAGAAGCTCTCCTCTTACAGTGATTAATAAACATCAGAGAGGTGGAGCACGGGGGAGGGGCTGAGGACAGGATATGTCTTTTTAAAGGCCTACCTTCAGTGACCTACTTAGTCCTCTCTGAGCCAGTACTACCACCACTATCATATACGAATGGTCCATGGGTGAAGTCAGACTCTTCACACTCCAATTACTTCCCAAAAGCCTGCCTTTAAATACTGCGCTGGGGACTAATACTTTGGAGGAAAGACACATTATATCTAAGTCATAGCATCCTCAAAGTTCCCAGGAAGCTCAGAGCCAGAATCGCCTTGTCTTCATCAAGTGTGCAATCATGAGGATGTCCACAGCCCAGCTGAGTGGCTAGAATTCTCATCTTTAGACTTATTGGTTATTATTAAGTTATTATTGGTGGAAATAGCAGAGATTTCTATTTCCATTCTGTGATTCAGAGTTCATGCTTCTGCCTCTAGTCCTCAACACCAGGGTGGGGTTGGGGTGGGGGCTCGGCCATAATAGCTTCTTCTGCTAAGTTGAGGGATTTGAAGTATCTCACCCTTTGCTAAGTTTGCATTCCTCATCACCAAGAGTCTCTCTTTGTGTATTTGCTGACCCCGTAACTTACCTGTTCAGAGCCCTTCCTCTTTTCTTTTCTTTTTGATGTTTGCATGATTGGCAAGACCTTCTGTCTGCTTCCTTTTGCTGCTGACTTCCTGGGATTTCCCAAATCTGCTTGGCTCCATCTTGATTTCTTTGGGCATCTATTTGTATGCATTCATGCAAATTGCCCAGAGAGCCTAAGGGTTGTATTAATCAGGGGTGGCTGACTCTGTGATAAACAAACCCAGATTGAACTGGCTTAACAGAAATGAGCAATTCAAATGGTTGCTTTGCTGGTTGGTGACTCTTCCTAGCAGCCCTGTAGGTCACACAGTTCCCAGCTGGCCCTTGCATCCAGCTGGAGGAGGTTCTGAGGCACAAGCCTCAGGACATTGTGCACTTTTGCCCATTTCCTTGGGCTGGTACTTAGTCTCCTAGTCCCATGTCCCTCTGAGAGAAGCTGGAGTTGCCTTGCTCAGGAAGAGAGGACTGGAGTCTCAAAAGCTCTGCCTTATGTGACTGTTAACACTTCTTTCGCAGCCTGTGGTGACTGCAAGGTCTGCAGTCCTGATGTTTTCTGTCCTGGTGTCACTTCAGTAAAGGTGAACACATACAAATAGGGTGAGGTTGGCAGGAGAAGCTGGCCCAAAGCTCAGTGCTCCCTCAAAGCTGCCTCAGACAGGAATCACTTAAACTTATTAAAAGGCACCTTTGCTAGAAAACACAGACAGAAAGAAAGGTCAAAGGATGGGAGAGTTGAAACTAGAGGCTCCTCCCTTGAGAAGACAGTCTGTAAGGAAGGCTTAGGCAAATGGCTGTGGCAAAGAATGAGTGTCCAGGATTTCTGAGAGTTGTCACCCTAGTTGTCCCCTTCCTGAACCAAGCTGAAGTAAACAGAAGCAGACACTAGTCCTATCTCGTGGGCTTTACTACCTGAAAAGTCAGACAGGCCTCATCTAATCATGGTTAGGCCCTGTTATCAAATGTGAGTAGAGCAGAAGGCAGAGGACAAGGACCATCCTCAGAAGTGTGAGGAGCACATACACTGGGCCACAGGGGCTGGGCAGAGTGTAGTTGAGGAGGGGCAACGCCAGGAGTATGCAGATCACAATGCCTGGAGATTAGGCACTTAAGATTCCCCCTACAGCACCTCAGTTGGCTCAGTTAGCATGAGGACTTGAATTTAGTCTCCAGGACTCAGATTTAAAAATTGGGATGGCAAGCATTTGTCATCTCAGTGCGGTGGGGCGGCAGAGACAGGATATCAGGGGTTCATTGGCTGGCCAGCTTAGCCTAACTGAAAAATCCCAGTCCTAGTAAAAGATCTTGCTTCATATAATAAAGTTGATGGCTTCTGTAGAATGAAAACCAAAGTTAGCACTCAGTTGTATGTGTGTGCATGTGTGTGTGTGAGCGTGCACTCACACGCATGTGTGCACCTATGCATACTTATACTCATGTGTGCACACATACTCATGCATGCCGAGCCTCCACTCAGCATCATATCACTCATTTTTCACAACCTGGTCTTAGCCTCTCTTTGCCAAAGAGGAAATCTAAGTGGAAAGCTGTAGCAGTAAATATTTAAAATCCTGGCCCGGGGCTCCTACCCCGCCTTGATCATTAAATATTTAAATATTTACTACTACATGAAGCTAGGTAAGAAGTGTCCAGGACCTCAGCCAGAGAATGGACTGCCTGCAGGAAGTGGATAGGGTAGGTTGGGGTTAAAAATACATGGTATGTTTGAAGGACATTACCGTCCAGCTTCCTCCTCTGTGTAGACCTGGAATGAGCTTCAGGACACCAATGTGCCTCTAGGGCCAGGACCCGGGGAGAAGACCTTCTGCCTACTCCCGTTTCTCATTCCTCTAGGGAACAGGCCTCTGGGCCAGTTTCTTTAGCCCCTCTGGAGATGAATGAGATAGCAGGACTTTGAGAGTTTAAAAAAAGCCTGGGTTCAAAAATCAGCTCTATCTTCTCCCAGTGTGTGAGCTGCTGGAAGCTGCTGCCGCTTCTGATCTTACATTCCCCAGTCACTTGACAAGCAAAACAACAGCGTTAATGTCTGGACTGCACAAAGCGAAATGAGGACCCTGAGTGTAGGAGTTTTACACAGTCACCCAGACCTTGTAGGGACTGGACGGTGGCAGGCTGTGTGTTTAAAATCACAGTTATCTGTGAGATTCCTGAGAAGATAAGTCTTGCCAGGTTGCTTTCAAAAGCTAAGGACTGATTCTGCATGAGTGTACAGCCCTCCCACTCTTCCTTGCAGCCTCTGGGGACTGAATCACTGTAGCCAGCTATTCTGGGTCTCCAATTACCAATTACCTATAGGAGCTCTGTCACGTCCCATCCTTGCCCACACCCCGTGATGACCTCCTTCCAACCTTCCATATCCCTGCCCTTCCTCTAGCAGGTATCCCTGCTGTTTTAATTCCCCACTCAATGTTCTTGTGTGTGCCTGGGCTAGGCGCACTCAACCCCTTTGAAATAGACCATAGTAAAGCCCACACCTGCATGAAACCTTCCCAGGGCTATCTCTTAGTCCATATTCCTGAGTGACCCCTCCCTCCCCCAGCACCCTTGCTCTTCTCCTTAATAACTTTTCTGTCTGGTGAGGCACCCAGTCAAGACATCAACTGAAGACTCCTGTTGGGCTCCATTGGTAAAATGTTTGCTCTCTAAGGAGGAAAATCTGGGTGTGATTCCTAGAAACTGTGGCAAAAGAAAGACAGACATGGTGGCGTGCACTTACAAACCTAGAACCGGGAATGCAGGGACAAGAAGATCCTCTGGTCCCATTAGCCAGCAGGCCTAGGTGAATCAGTGTCAGGCCAGTAAGAGACCCCATCTCAGAAGACAAGGTGGGTGGCTCCTGAAGTTTGACACCAGAAACTGACCTCTGACCTCCACATGTACATGTTTTATCCACTTTTATGTATGTACATGTGATCTCTCTCTCTCTCTCTCTCTCTCTCTCTCTCTCTCTCTCTCACACACACACACACACACACACACGCACAGAGAGAGACACAGAGAGAGAGACAGAGAGAGACAGAGACAGACAGAGACAGAGACAGACAGAGAAAGAGAGAAAGAAACAGAGACAGAGAGACAGAGAGAGATGGAGAGACAGAAACAGAGAGAGAAAGAGACAGAGAGAAATAGAAACAGAGACTACTTTAGCCAAGAACCAGGCACTGGGCTGGAGCTGTGGCCTGCTACAGGAAAGGCCCTCTCTAGACTGTGCGCTGAGCTGGATGAGGCAGTAGCAGCCTCATCCCATTCTCTCCTGGACCAGCTTGTGTTAGTTCAGGATGGCAAGGACACTGAGGGAAATCCTGAATAGCCAGTGTTTCTGCCCGGCTGCAGTCCCCCTCTGCAGCCACTAGGCCATGCTGCTCTCCTGGGCTGCAGCCAGCAGCTCTTCCTGCAGGAGGTGGCAATGCCAGCCAAGCCTCTAGAGTAGAGCAGAGCCTAGAGGTCAGCAGAACAGGAGGAGACCACAGAAAACTACAAGTCCTGCACCCCCAAGACTCCCCAGGAAGATGAGTGCATGTTGCTGCCTATGACAGAGAGGTGGGCTGAAATTCACAAGGTCTAGCATAGAGACCCCAGAGACAGGGCAGGCATTCCTTGGGGATCCCAGGAGCTTTCTGTCCCCACTCTGACTCCATTCCCTGCCTCTTCCCTAGCATGAGGTGGAAGTCATTTTCCTAGAAAGCCAGGGTGCCTGGCAGTCTACAACTCCTTGGCAACGCCAAGGAGCTTGGGTTGTAACTATGGAGCAGAACCCCTGCCCTCTGCATACTTACCTAGGACCTCTTCTCTCCCAACCGCTTGCCAGAGCTTACCAAAGTATCTGCTTTGCTCTGGGCAGTTCAAAGCTTGGAGGGGTGCATAAGACACCTTGTACCTCCAGCCTTGGAGCTCCGATCTTCTCCGACCAGAACATTGGGCAGCAGAGAGAAAGGCTGGCAGAAGGATGGAGGCTGTCTCTGCATTAGGAGAAGCCCATGAGCCCATGCCCAGTCCTGGGGAGGTTACACACAGTTAGCCAGTGGCAGACTCAGGGCCATCGACTCTCCTTGAAAACTATGAATGGATCTGAGTTCCCTTGGAGGAGACAGACAGAGGCCAAGAATGGTTTGGTTTCAACAACATAAAATTTTATGTTCCTTAAACACACCAAATCACCCTAGATGGCCATTAAGACATCACGGTCAAGGAAACGTTCTGGCTGCTTCATAGACAGGTCAGGGTTCACCTGTGATTGACAAGCTAACTGCTCCCAAGCAGGCTGCTGTTGTGTAAGGGCATGGTGACCGCTGCCATCTGGAACATGCTATGCACCCGGAGGCTGACAGGGCCTGGTGTGATTCTCTGTCTCACCAGGAGTTTTCTCAGCGTGCGTTCCATCGGCAGAGCCCAGGTCCTCTCCAGCCTTGTAAAAGCATCACAAATTCTAAATTAGATGTGTCTGAACGAAAGAGGGCCTCTCCCTCATCTTCTAAAGCTGCTTCCATTGTGTGGTGCTGACTCCCCTTCTTGCCTCCACCACCACCCTGGGTAGAGCTTCAATTCCACAGAGACATAGTCGGTGTCTTCTGTTTCATCAGTTCAGCAATTGTTGACTGACCACCTGTCATGAGCTCTCCCTGCTGCTTCAGGGAACAGAAAACATGGCAGAAACATGGTCTTCATCCTCAAGAAAGAAGCTATAGTCCATGGCTTGTATATCCATTAGTGTTTGATACTATTTTAGATGCTAACTACTTTGAAAGCCACAGTGTTCCTGAGAAAGGGGCAGAGCTACTCTTGGTCCCATTTGTCAGGTGAACAAACTGAGGTCCAGTGAGGTTGGCTACTTCTCTCCAAGCCATGCAGTACATTCAGGGGGGATCTTAGCAAGAATATCTTGTCTCTGAATGCTCTGTAGTCCCCTCTGTCAGCTTGTTCCACAGGATTCATTCTTGTTTCTTCTAGTTTGGCTTCATGAACCATAGCCACAAATGACGAATCTACCCTCATGCTTCTGGTTTAACCAGAGCCTCACAGCAGCTGCAGCTGTACACTGTCACTGGAGAGGCACCTAAGAAAATACTGAATGCCAGGAAAGAAAGATCTGAAAAGCTTTTGTCTGAAAAGCCAAATACTCTTTAGGAAGAAAGCTTTCACTGACAAGAAGCAAATCCCACTCTGCGCGGTGCCTTGAAGGCTCTGCCAAACTCAATGGAAGGAGGTCTGGGTTCACTAGAAGACATCAATGTTCAGTGGAAGGGGTATGTTTCAGTGTGGGGGTGTCTGTATTTAATGGAGGGGGTCTGGGTTCAGTGGGGTCTGTATTCAACAGAGGGGGTCTGGGTTCAGTGGGGGGGTCTGATTCAATAGAGAGGGTCTGGGTTCAGTGGGGGTCTGTATCCAATAGAGGGGGTCTGGGTTCAGTGGGGTGGGGGAATCTATGTTCAGTAGAGGAGGAATCTGTATCCCGTGCAGGGAGTGTCTGAATTCAGCAAGGGCAGACACTGTGCTCAGTGGAGAGGTCTGTATTCAGAGAGGGGGTAAATGTGGTTAGTGGAGGGGTCTGTGTTCAGAGAGGGGGTATATGTGGTTAGTGGAGGGGTCTGTGTTCAGAGAGGGGGTATGTGTGGTTAGTGGAGGGGTCTGTGTTCAGAGAGGGGGGTATATGTGGTTAGTAGAGGGGTCTGTGTTCAACACCAAGAGCTGTGTGCT
Organism: Rhabdomys pumilio; assembly: GCA_030674055.1. NCBI lineage: Eukaryota > Metazoa > Chordata > Mammalia > Rodentia > Muridae > Rhabdomys > Rhabdomys pumilio. The sequence goes on from JANHMN010000008.1 coordinate 21,230,462, forward strand.
GAGCTGAAGGCTCGGTGAGGGCTCTAGCTTACTAGTTTAAAGGTAACCATTTTCCAGTGTTGGCTCCACACTGGCCTTTGAGATCTTTGAGGATGTCATGTTCCCTTCTCAGAAGTTAGTCAGCAGACAACTGGTTTTGTGTCTGAATACACAGCCTTTTATGTCTAAGCCAGGGGGCAAGAATGAATTTTCTGTGCTAGGGAGAGAATTCTGAGTGAAAGAAAAAAAGGAAACCAAATGACCTAAACCAGATGCGGGCTCTGGGCAGCTTTGCTTTAACACTGCCTGCCCATTGGTTCTCCTGCATGGAGATGTGCTCCTTGGATGACACTGGCTCTCCTGAAGACATTTCATAGATGTGGAAGGTTTGGCTGCAGACAGGAAGGGAGGGTGAGAAGAAGGCGGATGCTGCCACCTGGCCTGGGGAAAGTGGGCAATAAACTTAGAGAGTTAGAGTCTGTGTGGGCAGACACAGCTTCTGGGGATGATGCAGGGAGCATCAACGGAGGGGCTCGTGGGGATGGTCTGGAGAGGGGAGAAATAACACTTTCTACCTTGACAGGGAACAGAGTTATCAAAGGTGGGATTAGGGATCAGGTGCAATAAAATGGGGCCGCTTAGGAGTGTGTGTTATGTGTGTGAGGTATGTGTGTGTGTGAGTAGGGAGGGTGATAAATGTCTATGTGTGCATATACATTAGTGTGTATGTGTGGGATGTGATATGTGTGGTGTATGTGCATACATTGGTGTGTTATGTGTGTGGTATGATGTGTGTATGGGATGTGCTCTGTGTGTGTGTGTGTGTGTACATTAGTGTGTATGTATGGGGTGTGATGAGTGTACACAAGTGAGTGTTTGGGATGTGATGTGTCTGTGTGAGGTGTGATGTATGTGTACACAAGTGTGTATATTTGGGGTGTGGTGTGTGTGTGCATACATTAGTGTGTATGTGTGGGATGTGATGTGTAGGTTGTGATGTATGTACACAAGTGTGTGGTTGGGATGTGATGTGTGTATATGTGAGGGGTGTGATATGTGTAATGTGTGATGTATGTGTGTATATTGGTATGTATGTTTGGGGTGTGCTGTGTGTGCTGTGTGTGTGTGTGTGTGTGTGTGTGTGTGTGTGTGCGCGTGCATATGCACATCACATGGTGGGAAGATACATCTACTGGCTCTGTCTTCAGTTTCCTCTATTTGTCCTCAAATAAATCGCCACAGATTTCTACAACTCTCCTTTTCTACCTCAAGAGTAAACCTATGGGGTTCCTCTCCCCATGTTTTCTACCTAGCCACACTCATTCTTCAGGCCACACGTAGGCCCCATCTTCTCTGGGAAGACCCCCTGGTTGCTTCTGTGCTTTTGACTCTCTACTGATGAGGAAGGCTGAACCCACAGGCTCCTCTCCCGGAGACTCTGGTAACCCTCATGTAACTGGGTCACCGAAAGCACTCGGGGAGCCTGATTCTGCAGCATGGACTTGATTCACAGCAGAGGTAAGAGAAGCAAGAGTGGGCAGCGAGGGATGGGGAGGCCGTGTGCTCCCAACTGTTGTGCTAAAAGTGGAAAGTGGGCTGGCAGCCATGGAAGTTTGGCCTTCTTCCTTCCCTCACCATCTGCCTTGCAAGGAAGAGAGGAGGAAGAGGCCACTGCAGGCTCCTCACTCACTGAAGTCCTGGCTTGACACAGCCAGGGACAGAGTTAGGGAAGGCGGCCTGTACTATGATTCAATATGATGCACCCCACAGGCTCCTGAGTAGATTGCTTGGCTCCCAGCTGGTGTGCTATTTTGGGAAGTTCTGTTAACTTTAGGAAGTTGGGCCTATTTAGAGGAAGTAGGTCACAGGGCAGTCCTTTGAAAGTCACACCTGGTCACCAGTCTCTTCCTTACAGTTTCTGCTATGAGGTAGTCAGCTCCTCACAACTCCCTCCTGTCATCATGACCTGACCAGGTCCATGGAACCAAGCAACCATAGAACCAAACCATCTAAAACCAGGAGCCAGAATCAATAATCTGTTCCTTCAGCTGTTGCTGTCTGGTATTTTGATCACGACAGGACAGAAGTCATCAATACAGGCCATCAGTATACCACCTTACCCTGGTGAATGGTTCCTCCAACCACCTTGGTTATTCAGGTTGTGTTTACTCACATGTCAGGGGCACAGTGTCAGGACACAATGTCTGGAAGATTGAATGGTTGGTTACTAGTGACCATGCTAACTCAGGAGGGTCTTAAAAGGAAGAGTTACCTGCCCCACAGCAGATCAGAAACAGGGGCAGGATTTTTAAGTAAGAGAATGCCCCAGCTTTAGCCTTCCTGATAGAAGACATGGATGTCTCTGAGCTCTGAGTGAGTACGGAGTCCTTGCTGTCTCCTGGAGGGAGATGAAGTTCTCTGCTATGCTGTGGTAGGTTATCAAAAAAGTTCAGGGGGGAGGTGGGGCTGTCATCAACATGCAATCCATGTGAGCGTTCAGTCCCCTGGTGCTTTTCAGCACAGTCTAGAGAGCCCAGCACCGAGCTGTGTGGAAGTCATCCGGTGTGCCTTTATCTCAGAGAGCTGGGAGGGAGACCAGCGACGCCTTTCTTTTCATCAGGAGGAGGTAACGGAGAAGAAAAGAAAGCCGATGTTCATGTTCGTGTTTGCCCAGAATCTTTATGTAAGAGGAGAACTAGGCGATGCTGGGAAAAGGAGAGGCCACTTGGATGTCAGTATCTCAATAAATCTGTTGAATCCCCTAAGAGTCAGCTTTATTTCATGTGTCAGTTAAGGGTTATTCACTATGATGCTCAATTCTATGCAGTTAATACGAGGCACAGAGACTGTCTGGCCCCTATCTCCTCATTCTCACCTGTCATCCTGCATCTACTGTGTGGTATGGTGAGCTCGAAGGACAGATACTTCTGTCACTCAAAGGGTGTTGGAACAACTGTGCGAGTGAAGAGCTAACCTCCCATAGCACTGTCACAAGCGGAGCTCTATTGTCACGGGTCTTGTGGGTAAGACTAGGGTGGAGTGGGGATTTTGGAACAAAAAGACTTGCTGGCACCTCTAAAATTACACTCCAAAGAGACGAAATTGGAAGAAAGCTCAGAAAGGGTGGGAGGGCACAGCACTGTGTGCTTCCAATCTGGAGACTGGCAAAAGCTCGGAGACTGTGGAGCAGGGTGAGTCTGGAAGCTCCTCCCTAGGCTGCAGCCCGTTACCTCCTCCCTCTGCCTCCACTTCCCCTTTGTACATCAATGGGGTCAAGAGGACGTCCCCCCACCCAGGTCAGCTCCTGCCCAAAGCTAAGAGTCTGGGATTCTATTTAAGATTGCTCAGTCCATCTGTTTCCCATTGAGGAGGCTGCGTTTTCTCAAGTGCCGCCTCCCCCTCCTCTGCAATCCACAGATTCCCACCATGTGACCCCTCTTCTCCCAATGGTGTGCTGTTTTATGGCTTGTTGTTCTGTGTGCGTGATTTGAGTTTGGGGACTTTTTTTTTTCATCCCCCACACACAGATTTTCCCTCCCTCTTCCAGAAAACATTGAGTCTGAACTTTTCACTGCCAGAAACCCACAGGAGGACGGTGCTGAGGACAGGGGGCAGAGGGAGATGGATGTCTGCACTGTCTCCCACTGCTGGTCTCCCTGCTTCTTCATTTGTTTTTTCCCCGGCTTGAAGTGCTGGACCTGATGGCCCTGCACATGAATCAGTGGGATCTGAGGCCAGAGGGGAGGCTAGAGAGAAAGACCCAACTCAGTTCAACAGTTCAACCAGCTTTTATTGAGCCACCAGGGCCTGTGTGCTGGAGCTGCTGCAGGGGAGAGGCCTGGCTGAAGTAGGCCGTCTGGGAGGGCTAGACTCCCAGGCAAAGAAGCCAGCCTGAGGCTGAATGTTTGCAGGGGCATGCTCAGATGGAAGATGGGAACTCCTCTGACCAGGGAGGCCATAGACAGGCCTTCCTTGAAGATGTGATCCTCTATACAGAAGTGTGCTACTCCACAGTTGCACACCGGGTCTCTTCTAGGAATCAGGCCCTGTGATCCTTAATGTACAGGCTTTAGGAAGAGATAGAAGCACATGTACATATATGTGCATATGCACATACATACGTTTAAGGCACAAAAATTCTAAGAGCCCAGTCTACAGGGGTTGCATGTGAACTCGCTAATCCTTAAGGAAGTGACATTTAAGCAAGGCAGAAAGAGCAAGAACACACAGAGGGTGCCCCTTGGGGACTAGGAGTGTGCATTTCGGAGGTGCTGAGGCCTGGAAAGGCTTTGCACCTCCAGGCAACTGCAAGGGGAGGTGTAAGAAGGAGTCAAAACGAGCAAATGATCAGGAAGCAGAGACACTGGGGAAGGGGGAAGATCGCCAGCCAGGTGAGGCAGGACTCAGCCTAAAGTCAGAGGCAGGGGTCATTTTGAGGTTAAGATTAAGGGTCATCTGTAGCCATGCTCAGTGTTCAGGCACTGGAGTGAGCGGCTGGGTCAGGCTGTGGCCAGGGTTATGTCTCTGGTGCCAGAATTAAGCATTGGTCCGTGGCCAGGGTTAGAGTCAGTTTGAGGGCAAGTACAAGGGTCAGTCCGGGGACAGTGTTAGGATCAGTCACTCATTAAACATTCAGTGAGCATCTCCAAGGCCCCCGGGAGGACAATGATGATCTTGAAAGCATTTTGCCCTCCCAAATGTGGAGTTGAATGGAAAAATAATCCTTAAGGAACCGCCTGCCGGCTCGTTAATTCCCATTGAGTGATGTGGGGAGAATGCCAGGCACACTGAGACCTCAGAGCATGGTTACCACAGACACACTGCAAATGATGCCACCACCTCCCAGGGTAAGGCAGTCACCTATGGTGCTCCCAGGTTCTGTGGGCTGGGGGTTAGAAAGAACATGCAATGACTGTACCATGCTTGAGGCACTTCAGTGTGACAAACCCAACAGCTGGACCCAGGGGCTGGTGCCAATCACGCAAACATGTACCACACTCACACACATGTGTACCCTCTCTCTCTCCCTCTCCCTCTCCCTCTCCCTCTCCCTCTCCCTCTCCCTCTCCCTCCCTCTCTCCCCTCCCCCTCCATCTCCCTCTCTCTCTCTCCCCCGTCTCTCTCTCACTTATATACACATATATACACATGCACTCATACACATTCTCTTTTACACACACACACACACACACACACACACACACACACACACACACACCATACTTAACACATACATGTCTAACCATGTCACCAAGAGTAACAGTTTCTCCCTGTGGCTTCCTCAACACACCTCAGCCTCAAGGCCATGAATTCGCCACAAGAACACGCAAGGAGGACAGAGGTAGACTGGTCATGGTACAGGAAGGCATGTAGACAAAACTTCTCAGACATCAGTGGAAATCCCATCTTCCACAGCTGTCAATAAAGAGCAATATCAAAGTCAGGGTTCCATCCTTGAGAGAGGAAAGATAAAAGCTTGTACCTGGAGTGTGACCTACCATCCTACAAAGAGAAGCCAAACCCTTATCTGGATAATCACAAGCCTGTAGGACACTGGGAGATCCAGGGGAAGATTCAGGATTGAAGATGCTTCTGCAGATGAGACCCAGTACACACCCTCCTGAGCATGGTGGAGATGGCAGACACCTCTTGGACCTCAGTTCTAATCCTTTGCTCTCAGTTTCCCTTTTATCAAAGCTTGGGAGCCAGACTTGGTGGCCTGAGTTTGTGATTCCAGCTATTGAGGAGGCAGATGAGGCAGAGGCAGAGGCAGAGGCAGAGGCAGAGGCAGAGGCAGAGGCAGAGGCAGAGGCAGAGGCAGAGAGGCAGAGGCAGAGAGGCAGAGGCAGAGAGGCAGAGGCAGAGAGGCAGAGGCAGAGAGGCAGAGGCAGAGGCAGAGGCAGAGGCAGAGGCAGAGGCAGAGAGGCAGAGGCAGAGGCAGAGGCAGAGGCAGAGGCAGAGGCAGAGGCAGAGAGGCAGAGAGGCAGAAAGGCAGAGAGGCAGAGGAGAGGCAGAGAGGCAGAGAGGCAGAGGAGAGGCAGAGAGGCAGAGAGGCAGAGAGGCAGAGAGGCAGAGAGGCAGAGAGGCAGAGAGGCAGAGAGGCAGAGAGGCAGAGAGGCAGAGAGGCAGAGAGGGAGAGAGGCAGAGAGGCAGAGAGGCAGAGAGGCAGAGAGGCAGAGAGGCAGAGAGGCAGAGAGGCAGAGAGGCAGAGAGGCAGAGAGGCAGAGAGGCCG
>JANHMN010000008.1:21237669-21262294 GCA_030674055.1 Rhabdomys pumilio
AAGAAGAAGAAGAAGAAGAAGAAGAAGAAGAAGAAGAAGAAGAAGAATTGGGTGAGTGGCTGGGTGGTAGAATCCTTATATAGCATATAGCCTGTGGAAGATCCTGGGGTTAATCCCCAGTGCCTAAGCAGGGTTGGGGGCAGTCATGAAAGTTTACTCCTAACCTACATAGATTGGGTTAGCATAATCCAACTGATTTGGGGTTCCCCGAAGCCTGAGGAACCCACAGGCAGGTCTGCTTTTGACTGGATCTTGTCTTCAAAGCCTTTGATGCCTTGTAAGATGGCAACTCTAATACTTCTGCCTTGTGTTCTGTAAGAACTCCTTCCCTCATGAAATCCTGAGGTCAAATCTTTTCTCAACCCTTCCAGAGGGGAATTGGCATAGGTGTTTTGAAAATTCAGAGTGGTATTTAGAGGACTTACTGTGTGCAAAGACCTTTCCAAGGCACCAGATTCCAGGCGGACCTTCTCTTTTGCTCTCTTGTATCTTTCTCTGTTAGCTGGGCTCTAAGTCTGATGAGGGAGATTGAGTTATGATGCAGGCAGCCAAAAGGCATCAACCTGGAGATAATCTGGAGGCCTCAGAGAGCCTTGATATCTGGCTTAGAAAGGCCTGGTCTCTGGATGCTATGTGAACTTTCACTGATAACCTCTGAGTGACCTCTCTCTGGGACTCAGTTTCTTGGCCTCCTTAGGCCTCCCTAGAGTCAACCCCACTTCTGCTCTGGGATTCTGGCAGCACCAGACCAACTACCTCCACATGCTTGGCCATGTCTGGAGTGCTTCAGTGGCTCTGGCATGAATGACCCTCTTCCTTTCAGGCCTTGGGAAACTCCCTGAACTTGGCCCCAGGGCTGGGGTCAGGCGGGAAGTGTGGCCCAGATGACCTCATGTTCTTGCCCTTGCAGCTGGTGACTCACCTCCGGGTGGGGGCCCACTCAGGATTCAAGATCCAAAACTATTTGAAAACTGAAAGCCTTGAGACTTTTCCCTTTCAGAGCTCCAAGAAGACTTTGGCAGTTTTTAGCTCTTCCCTCCTCAGGGCCCAGAATGATAGACTAGATATTTCCACTAGGGCCTTCAGTCTGTCTTCTTCTAGCTTCAGGCCAGAACCTCAGGGCTCAAGGTCCAGTCTGGCTGTATGTTGGTGACTAGGCTCCCTGCCTTCTCTAGGCTTGTGTCCATGACTCTAATCTTACCAATCAGTAGAGATTAGAATCTCCAGTCTCAGAACCTTGTGCTCTGTCTGGGTTCTCTCTCCTCTCCAATTAGATGTCAGTGCCCAGTGCCTCATACATTTTGGCTTGGCAAACCTGTGGCAAAGTACCTCTTGTTCTGAGTGTCTGTGGGCTTCCCAATTTCTCCATTTTATAAAGGCAGAGTGCTCACTTCTGACCTATCTTTACTGCATGGCTGGGCAGAGAACAATAGGTAAGAATTCCTTTCAGGCGCTCTCCTCCTGATGCCTGGAAGGTGAGCAAAGAAACCTCAGAGGCCTGCTACGAACAGATGCTGAGTAGTGTAAGACCACAAGTCACACGTGATCATTTAAGACACAGAACATAAAATGACATCGAAGGTGGCTCAGTCAGCACGCTGCTTGCTTTATGAGCATGAGGACCTGAATCTAATCTCTAAAATCCATATATCAAGAAGAAAAGTCAGAAATTCACACTTATGATCCCAACGCTGAGGAGGAGGAGATAAGTGGATCCCTGGGGTCTGTTGGCTGGCCAGCCTAGTCATTTCATAGGTCCCAAGTTAATGAGAGACCCTGTTTCAATAAAAAAGTGAGCGTATTTGAAGAATGGCAGCTGAGGTTGTCTTCTGATTTCCACACATGCACATGAATTTGTACATCTAAATACATCTGCACAAGCACACACACACACACACACACACACACACACACACACACACACACACAGAGAGAGAGAGAGACAGAGAGAGGGGGTGGGCGTGGGGGAATGCGAAACTCTATACCTTAGTCACAATAGCCAGAATTCAGTTTCTGAAGGGTTCTATGTGACTAATAGCTCCTTTGACATTCTCCATAATTCCAGAAGGCTCTGGATCACTCTAGAAAGTTCTACTGTACAGCACACTTCCAAATAGTGAACTTAAGAGGTGTCAGGTCAGGTAGTCTTCGGCCTTGTCCTCAAGCCTGAGGAGTGGATAAATGCAGGAAGGCATGAGTTTTATACTGGGGGACGTTCCTGAGACTTGGGAGTGGGATCCTTGCTTCTGCAAGTGACTTTCTCCTGCAGGCACAGCCTACCTATGTGAACTAAACAAAGAACAGGGAAACTTGGAGAAGACAACCAAGTTCTAGCTTGTCAGGTAAATTCCATCTGAGATCCAAACAACCGGTGTGATAGGTGATCTGTTCAGAATCAGTTCCCCCAAAGGCCATGTTGGGTAAAACTTTGAAGGCTTCCTGGAGGGGGCTAAATGGGGGGTGTGGGTTGAATGATGAACAAGGCTTTTATGAGACTGTCACAATTTTTGACTGTCTACCTGGGAAGCTGAGATGGACTCAGGAAGCTGGCAGGCCTTCCATTCATTACACCAGAATAGAGAAAACACCTGAGCACAAATGTCTATGGGAACAAAATGGCGCCAGGCCATCTGGTCTTCCTTGAGCATATCAGAGAAGCTTGAAGAAGCTACGGAGATGAGTCAGAGTGGGGACTGAGAAGCAACTCTCTGCATCTTTCTACTCAGAGTTGGCCAAGAGTGTGAAATGGAATGCATAAAGAATAAAGGGTGAATTGATGTTATCACTACTGATAGCCAAGCTTATCTCAAGACTGAGACTGCAATGAAGTAGGTGGGGTTGCAGTCTGACTGAGAACTGAGGGACTTACTGGCAGTAATCTTCATAGGGGGTGGTGATCAGTTCTTCGTGATTCATCCACAGCAGAAGTTTGTAAACTCCAGGGCACCTTCCCTCTGAGATTCACAATACGTTTCCCAATGCCTCACTTGGCCTTCCCAGATCTACATCCTCTCAGCACCTCACCCCAGCTCCCCTGCAACCTGGAGCCATGTATCATGGCAGTCTAAAGCTCTCAGCACCTCTGTCTTCCACACTCTTGTTAGAATAGCCCATTAAACTCCACTCTCAGCATGCGACTGCTCTTCTAGTCCAAAACCCTACAGTCTTCTGCAGTCGTTCAAAAAGTGGCATGGTCTGAGTCTTCACAGCAACTAAGCAAGTTCCTGCTACCAATTTTTGTCTTAGTTACTTTCCTATTTCTGTGATAAGACACCGTGATCAAGGAAACTTATAAAAAAGAATGTGTGTTTAATAGGCACCAGTTCCTGAGGGTTAGAGTCCATGACGGTGGTGCAGAGGCATGGCGTCAGGAATAACTGAGCACTCACATCTTGAAGAAGTTGGAGAGCACACTGAGGATGGCAGGGGGCTTCTGAAGCCTCAAAGTCCACTCCTATGACACACCTCCTCCAGCAAAGTCACTTCTAAGGCTTCCCAAACAGTTCCACCAACTTTGGGCCAAGTATTCAAATATTGAAGTCTAACCATCACACCAAACATTTGTCTGTAGCCTTGGCATCCTGAGGGACACACACATACCTAACAGGTCTTACTGGAGCTTCTCCTGGGAATGTCACATCTTCTCTTCCTCTTCCAACCTCCCTGGTACTCCTATAGTCTCCCCTCAGCTATGGTAACCCCAAGGCTGTTGGCCCTGCTTCCTTACATCCCAGCACCAGATGAGTTTCCTTGTATTACCTGAGTCAGACCTCAACAGCAAACCTTTCTGAGGCATTACTGCTCAGCTCAGTATTTAAAGATTTCCACCTCCAGATTCCAACCCACCTGAATCTTTCTCACCACTCTCTCAGTGACAACCAGATCCTGTCATTCCCGACTTTATCCTTTTCTGCTCTGAACCTTCTCCTGTCCCAGAAGGCCTTTCCTGATGGTTCCGAGTGTGTCTTTTGCCACAGGGGGACTGGAGGACTGAAGCCTGGGACCTGCTTCTCTATTTCTTGGCTTGGGACTTATATTAGTCACTTAGCTCTGAGCACCAGTCTCCTCAGGCCTTAAGGTGGAGACACTAAGAACAGTTTCTATGTCTAAGAAACTGTTTTTGAAACTCTAACATAATATCCAGACGACAGGGCTGTCGCACACCCGGTCTCTTTTCTTTTTCTTTTTTTTTTTTTTAGATTTATTTCTCTTTTTTTCTTTTTTTTTTTTTTTAGATTTATTTCTAGTATGTGTGTGTGAGTGTGTATTTGCTCGTATGTGTGCCTGTGCACCAAGTGTGTACAGACTCGTGGAGGCCAAAATAAGATGCTGGATCCTCTAAAAGTAGAGTTGCAGGCAGTTGTAAACCACCATGTGGGTGCTGGGAAACAAATCCGTATATCCTACAAGAGCAGTAAGTGTTCTTAGCCATACCATCTCCCCAGCCCTAAGATTTAACTTTTTAAGAGTGGTTTATGGCCACACAAAGCTGAAAAGTTACAGAAAATTTCCACATAGCCCTTAGCCCAACACCTGTAAAGATTCTGAGTTACACACATTCCCTATCAAACTGTCACCTTTGATCAATGAAGTGCCTTGACTCAGAAGAACTGACCAGTGCTGCTCTTGGTGGTGTATGCTCTATGGATCAGACAAACATATATCAGTACATACCAACTAAGTATTGTGTAGAATGTTTCCACATCCTGCCCTCATCCTCTGTGCAAACCTACCCAACCACAGTCTTTACTTTCACTTCTGGAAACCATCCTGATATCCACCTTGTCTCCACAGTTTTGTCTCCTCCAGAATGGTGTGTACTTGGGATCGTAGTGTCTGGTCTTTCTGGATGGATTTTACTTAGCATGTGCATTTAACATCTTCTGGCATCTCTTCATGATTCAGTAGCTCACTTCCTTTTAATGACATAGCAGCACTTGGTGCTACCAATGTTGTGGATTTTAGTCATGTTAAAGGTTTGAGATGCTACTGTGTTGTTGGAATTTGTATCTCCTCTCTGGCATGTGGTAGGAAATACGGTCTCGTTCACATAATGCCATTTATGTTTTCATTAGTGAAAGTCCAGTGAAGGTCTTTAGACTACTTTTAATTGGGTTGTTAGTTCTGTTGTTTTTAACAGTTCTCTTGGATGTGGTGATTTGAATGGGAAGGTTCCCATTCAAGGTACTTGAACACTTGATCTTGGTTGGGGAGGTCACAGAACCCCTAAAATGTGGAGCCTGGCTGGAGAAAGTACATCACTAAGAGGTTTATAGCCTAGCCTCACTTCCTGCGCGTGCGCTCTCTCTCAATGCTCCCTGTATGTGGATAAAGATGTTATTGGACAGCTTCTGCTCCTGCCACCATGCATGCCTGGTGCCATGCCTCCCCAGCCATCATAGATGTTCTCTTGAGAACCATAAACTAAAGTAAATCCGTTCTTCCTAAAGTTGCTTCTGGCTAAGGGATTTTATCATAGCAACAGAAAATTAACTAACAAAAAGGATAACAGTCCTTCATCATATGTGTCCTTTGCAAACATTTTCCCCAGGCCTAAGGCTTGTCTGTAACTCAGTGTCATCTACAACAGGAAGAACTTTCTAGTGTTTCTGAAATCCAGATCACCAGCTGTCTTAATTTGAGTTTTCATTGCTGTGAACAGATACCATAATCAAGGTAACTCTTATAAAGAATAGCATTCAACTGGGGATGGCTTACATTTTCAGAGGTTTAGTCCACTATCATCATAGCAGGAAGCATGGCAGCGTGCAGTCAGACATGGTGCTGGAGAAAGAGCTGAGAACTCTACATCTTGATCTGAAGGCAACCAGGAGAAGATTGGCAGGAAAAGCTAGGAGGAAGCTCTCTTCCACAATGGGTAGAGCTTGAGCACAGGAGGAAACCTCCAAAGCCCACCCCCACAGTGACACACTTCCTTCTACATGACCACACCTCCTAACAGTACCACTCCCTATGGGCCAAGCGTATTCAAACCACCACACTATTTATCTTCTTCTGCACCGCTCTTTAGGTTTGCACATCACAGTAGCATTTTAATTTCTTCTGTTCTCTCTCCATTCAGAATGAGGTGTTGTGAAGACAGGGACCCACCTCACCCTTCACTACTTAATCCTCTTCAGTGAGCCTGATGCAAAATAAGTAGAGGATAAAGATTTGAAGAACTGGGGGCAGGAAAGATGGTCAGATGATCAGAAGGTAAAGGCACTTGCTGCTGAGACTGACAACCTGTGTTCAATTCCCAGGACTCACATGGTAAGACAAAACTAATTCCTGCTAGCTGTCTTCTGACCTATACACAGGTGTCACACAATAAATACATGCAATTTTAAAAGTTTTTCTTTACATTTGAAGAATGGATGAATGATTATGAAAGAAGAGATCACTTATGTGTCTGCAGGTACAAATGAGCAGAGCCCGCTGTGGTGTTATTCTGTAGTTGCTGAACACTGTGGTTTACAGACAGGGTCTCTCACTAGGGCCCAGACCTTCCATTTAGGCTAGGGTGGCTGTTCAGTGAGCCCCAAGGATCTGTCTGTCCCTTTTTCCCTGTTGCCAGGATTGAAAGTGCATGCCAGAACACTTAGATTTAAAATAAATAAATAAATACTAGGATAGAGCTTAGGGCCTCATGTTGGTGCAGTAAGAATTTTAAGGACTGTGTTATCTCCTCCCAGCCCCCAAAAGAAAAAAAAAAAACTTAATGACAAGGAAGAAACACATGGCTAGCCACCCCTTGGGCCCCTGTCAGTTCTGCACTCTGCTTTCAGTCCCTCCCTACCCTCTGCTTCCATTCTGTACTTCCTCACCAGCGTGGGAATGGGCTACCCCATGTGGCTTTGACTAGCCTGGACCTCACACTGAGGCTGGCAGGCCTAGATCTATGGAGAATAAGTAGACCTAATCCAGACAGGCCTTGCTTTGCCCAAGAAGTGGGTTTAGAAACAGAATTCTGTGACTGTGATTTCCCCAAGCTGTTGCCTCTCACTGGGCCTCTGGACAGGAGCCAGGCCTCTGCCACCCTCAGGGTCTTTTGCCTCCCACAGTTCTCAGGCCCCTCAATGCATAGCCTCTCCTCCAGGACATAAAAATATGTTTCAAGGCAGTAACTAGGGAGGTCATTACTTCAAAGACCCTCTTGGCAAATTCTTTTATTGGTCCCAGTTTAAAAAGCCAGAGTCTTCTTATAAAGGGGCTTCTTAAGGCAAGACCCACCTGTGAAAATACTGCCCTCTTTAGGAATGGAGCCAGGCAGGGAAGGGCAGGCACCAGGCCCCTGGGCTTCTCCCAGAGGAAGGGTTGGGAGGAGGCTCTAAGGAGCTTAAGAAATGGGCTCTTCCTAAGACAAAGAAAGTACTCCAGGCCCCACACTCCAGATGGGAATTAACACTTTCCCAGCCTCCTTAGACCTCTCAGCATCCTAGCTGGTGCAGCACACTTATGCCTTCTAAACAGCAATTTAATGTGTCAAAGGGGTGTGGCCAAGCCAAACATGTTCATGGCTTGCTCACTAGCCCTCAGAGCCTTGCCATCAACCCTATCCCATCCCCATGAAGAGGAAAGATGGAATAAAGTCACCAGATCTGCTGCCCCTGTGAGCAAAATTCCCTAGGCCTGGTCCACCATGGCCTCAGTTGCTCCTCTCCAGTTGGTTTGGGGAGGCTGTCTGCTGTAAGCCCTTACCTCCCTAGGAGTGGAGTCTTGACAGAGAACTGTGATTAAATCTCTCTGCTTTCCCAGGCATGGCTCTTGCAGTTAGCACACTGGCTTCATTCTTCACTCCTCCACTCCCATGGGCATTTATGGTTCTCCAGCACCTGACAACTCAAGGCTAAGCAGCTCTAGCTGCAGCCCAGCTCTCTTCTCCCATTCAGTGCTGGCTTCTTACAAGTGCACACACCAACTGCCTTACCTTCCTCCTCGGTTTTTCTCCTTAGCATTAATCTCTGTTTTGTTTTTATAACAAAGTACTCCAGGTATTTTGTTTATAAAAACAAATACCTGAGTACCTTGTCAGGGAAGGTGATTTATTTAGCTTGCAGTCCTTCAGGCTAAAGGTCCAAGATGGGGTAGCCCTGGGTAGTACATCTCTGTGAAGATACTTTTGGTGTTGTCATCATCGTGGATGGGGCACATGCTCAAGAGATCACATGGTTAAGACAGGAGAAAAAGGTATTAGGAGTCAGGCTTAGATTGTGTGTGTGTGTGTGTGTGTGTGTGTGTGTGTGTGTGTGTGTCCATTCTCACCTTCCTCCTTGCTTAAAACAGAGACTCTCTTTTGCTTTTTTACCACTGGTATGTCAGACTATCTGGCCCAAGAGCTTCCTGAGATTCTGGACTAAACCTCTGAAAGTGTAAACCAGCCCAATTAAATGCTGCTCTTTATAAGACTTGCCTTGGTCATGGTGTTTGTTCACAACAATGGAAATACTAACTAAGACAGGGTTAAATAGGAAGCTGAGGCATTATAGAAATATAAATATACATATTTGGTCTGGAAAGATGGCTCATCACTCAAGAACCTTTATTCCTTCTGTAGAGGACGTGGGTTTGGTTCCTAGCACAGTGGCTCACAACTGCTTGTAATTCCAGCTCCAGGGGATCCAGTGCCCTCTTCCGGGGGAATGAGGGTCCCTGAAGGCATGTAATGCACCTAAACTCATGTGAGCACATATACATTAAAATAAACAAGTAAATAATATTTTTTTTTAAAAATGGATTTGAAAAATGGCTTAGTTTGGTACAGTGCTTGTCTTTTGCAAACATGGAATCTGAGTTTGAAACCCAGAACCCATGTATATATTTTAAAAAGCCAGGTATACACTTGTAACCCCAGCACCAGGAGGCAGTGACAGGCAGGTCTCTGAACTCATTGGCCAGCTAACTTAGCCTTCTTAACAAGATCTAGGCTAATGAGAAATGCAGCCTCAAAATTAAACGTAGATGGCTCCTGAAGGTTGTCCTCTGCATCCATACCACATGCTCACTGTTGTGCAGGCTTACACCAGCACACACACACACACGCACACACACACACACACACACACACACACAAACAGGGAATGTGTCAGAGTATGAAATCATGAAACTGTGGAGCAAGCTAGGAAAACAATGTACCCAGATAGAAATAGGTGAGGAGAAAGTGGTTCACTTTCCCAGAGCTGGCCAGCCATGCCAGGAGGGAGCCTCAGCAGCTTTGCTGGTGGGAAAGTTTGTTAGGTGAGGCAGGTCTGAAGAAATAGAAAAAGAGTTCTCAGTTTCCCTAGCACCTGGGGAGCACCAAAGTCTCCTAGCCAATCTTGCTAAGGCTGCCCTTAACCCCTTCAATATGTGTGTGGCAGCACAGCACAGCACAGCAACATTGAAACACAAGTCCATGCTCACTCCTGTCCTAAGTAGAAAGACACTTCTACTGTGGCCCTGAAGGTACTATTCAGGCATCTTTGCGAGACCCATGCACTCACAGGGCTCTTGAGGACCATACCCTATCTCTGCAGTCTACCAGACTACAGAACACTCTATCCCTTACCTTCTTCTCCTTGTTAATCTTACCATCCACTTGCTCAGGCACACTTCCCACCAAGAAGCTTCAATGACACCTACCAACACATGTGCCTGCCCCTTCTGTGCTCCCCCAGGATCCTTCCTGCCTCTCTCCTGGCTCTTATCTCACTCTTGTGGAATCACAGGCTTACTCGTCCATATGCCTCTCTAGACTGTGAGGGCAGGAGAAAAGAGCTGAGGATTGTGGTAAGGCAGGTACCCGGAATGTATTTGTTCTGAATTAACAAAGATTTACAAGAGATGTACAAGACTATTTAAATACAGGTTCTCTGCAGTGTTGGTGCAAAAGACAGAATGCGATTTTTCTCTATAGGAAGATCACAATTTATAAAAGAAATAGTGGGAAACTATTGGAAAAATTGCACCATGGAATAAGATGAGAGAATAGAAGGAGCCGGTGTAGCTATAATAGAGCTTGTCTCCTGGGACTTTGTGACTTTGCCTCTTTGACAGTTCAATCTTATACTGTTGCTTCGAATATGGAAGAGAAAAAAAAAAGGAGGCTTTTAAACTTTTTTCTCAGAAGCAGTAAATTGCTCTTACCACCCCATCCTAATTTCACACTCACATGCTTCCTAATTTTCTCAGAATGAGAAGCTCTGTCTTGGACAGGAAAAGCCAAATTTTCCCTTTCAGTGGGAGCTGACTGACCTGTCTCCTCCTTGTCATCTGTTCTCAGGCACCATCTGCCAGGAAACATGTTCTCACTTCTTCCTCATTCTTTATGTGGCAAAAGTTTTCATAGGGAGGGGCTTGATTCATCAAAAGGGAGCTCTGATGAATATTTATAGAGACACGAACACCCCAGGTGTGGGCTTCCAAATCCTGCTTTCTGTCACCCCAAGGAATAATGTAACCCCAGAAGTTAAAATGAGGCAATGGAGTTCATTGTTCCCAGGAGGCATTTTGTCTCAAATCCTGGTGTAGGACTGAGCCAAGTCTCCTTTCTGATTGAGGTCCATCTCCGACGCCAGCCCTTTCACCAAGCAAGAAACCTCAATCCTGCACATTGTAGGCTGGGGGAAGCACACGTGTGGTGTGCTAGTACCCCGGGCAGTAGTGGTTCAGCAGAACAACCCACTGCACCAGCCAGGGGAACAAGTGACCACCCAGAGGCTGAGCACAGGGAGAAAGGCAGGTAGCACCCTGGAAGTGGGGCCCGATGTCCATGAGCCTCAGAGGACAAGGAAGAGGGCAGGAAATGAGGAGATTCATCCTCTTACCAGAAAGCAATTGTAAAGTTGACTTTTTAACACACCAAAGGCAGAGTTCGTTGTGAAATCAGGCTGTCTTTAGATACTTCATTCCCTGTCTTTGCTCGAGTTAAAATGTACCAGTTCTCATCAGCTGATTGCCTTGGAAGCTTTTGATGAAACCTGTTTTGAGTGATTTCACATTTTCCCATACCTGTTATAATGCCTCCTGTCAGCTTCATCATTTTGGGCCAGTATAAGACACTTGGGGACTGTAGAGATGACGTAGGGGTTATTAGCAGTGTCTGCTCTTGAAAGGTTCCAGTTTTGGTCCCCAGCACCTCATCTCATAACCATCTATAACTCTGGTTCTAGGGATTCAATATCCTCTAACGACTTCTAGATCCACCCCAACCCTATCCCCTAATTGTGTGTCCTTTAAAAAAATAGTACTCAAAGCTGAGTGGTAGTGGCATATGCCTTTGATCTCAGCACTGGGAGACAGTCATGTGGGTTTTTGAGTTTGAGGCCAGCCTGGTCTACAAAGTGAGTTCCAGGACAGCCAGGGCTATACAGAAAAACAAAACAAAAGTATGACTTAAATACAGTACAATTTGTGCTGCCAATGTACTGCTGAGTGTGAGGCTGTCCACCAGAATGTGCTTGACCTATAAAGAATGTCCCCAAAGGAAACTGACCCTCTCTCCAGAAGCCATCAGATGTCTGCATAGTTCCCCAGTTAAGCGGCTCATGAGCCCCTGCCACTCTACGATTCAGTGTTGACTGGCTTGATCTTGTACAGGTCTTGTGCTGGCAACCACAGCAGTCATTAGTGCAGCAAACCTGTCACGTCTAGAAGACACTGTTTCACCCTGGTCTTCCCTGACCTCTGACTCTGAAAATATTTCTGCTTCTTTTTCATGATGGTCCCCAACCTTTGTGTGTGTGTGTGGGGGGGGTCTTAGTTGTCTCATTTATGACTAAGCAGGGGATTTATTTATTTATTTATTTATTTATTTATTTATTTATTTTTGCAAAAGCAAGCTCACTCTAGTTTGCTTATACTGCAATGTGACATCAATATGAAGTCAACTACAAGGCTGCATAAAGCAAGAAGCCCCACCAGATACAAAATTGTTGATGAGGCCTTGCTCCTAAAAATTTTTGACTCCAAAAGCATGCCCTCGAAAAAAAAAATCTCTAATCTCGATAAATTATCTGCTCTCAGATATTTTGCTATAGAAACAAAATATCCGTTTTGAGGAGGTGTTTCCACGAAGCAGGAAAATACTTGAGAGCCATTTCTAATGTAGAATTAGTGAGATTAGAGAGAGGTGGTTGGAACTGAAGGTGCTTTAAACATCCAAGTCATAGCTTTGGAAGTCAAGTTCACAGTGATGAGTCTCCACACGGTATGTACCTCATGAGGGAACCAAGCACTAAGGGAATAATGGGTTTGAGACACTTGGGGGGAATTTTCATGTCAGGGACCACTTAGGACACAGGTGACACAAAATGAAGACGTGCCAGGACCCACAGTTATCTGACTCCCAACCTCCGGAAGTCCCTGGAGCACAGCATGCCTTCCTTCCTATCTGGAACTCAGACATCTCGATAAACCTACCCTAGAGTAGCTAAAACACAGGGCTTTTATGTAAGCATATTGAGAAGAAAAACTCAGGAGCTATACTTAGAAAGGAGCCAGAAGAGTCATATGTCCTTCAAAGGCAGGGGGAGCGTGGGGAACTGTCGCAGTTGTCCAGATGGACAGTCAGAAACTGCATAAGCAAAGAAGAGGAGCCAGAAAAAAAGACCCCTAACACATTTCTCTAGGGACCAAATGCAATTAAAGCCCCTAGGATGGAGCCATTCCCTCGAAAACATGAACAGTTTCAATAGGGATACTGGGTACGATAGTGTGACTGTCACCTCCCAAATTCAGGAGTGCCTTGTGATATACTAAGAGTAAGAGTCTTAAAGTGCTTGAAAGTGCTCAGTTCACACAGATGCCTCTGTGAATGAGGTCAGATGCCTTATAAAAGGGCTCAGTTGTGGGAGCAGGCCCTATCTCCCCGTCTGCTTTCTACCATCTACAAACCCAGCAAGCCAACTCTCACCAGATAACGCATGCTCTGTCAGGTTTACCAGCCTCCAGCCTGTAAGAAATTAAAATATTCATTCTAGAAGCACAAAACTGACTAAGACGTTAGGTGATTAAGAAGCAAATATAAAACATAAAGACCTATACACCCTACACACACACACACACACACACACACACACACACTCACACACATACACACACACACACACACTCACACACACACACACACACTCACACACACACACTCACACACACACACACACACACTCACACACACACACTCACACACACACACACACACACTCACACACACACACTCACACACACACACACACACACACACATACACACACACACACACACACACACACACACACTTGAAATAACAATAGTTGAATTTTACTTTAAGTAGGAATATGTGTTTTAAAGAAATACATATGTAAGCTTCACTAATTTTCCCTTTCACTTTATGCAGTGTGATGCTAATCTTTATATTTCTATAACAATACTTTATTGGCTGTGTGTAATTTTATTGTTCTGCGGCTCATCGGTCCAATTCCCTGCTGCAGTCATTTAAGCAGCATACAAGCTCTTAAAGGCTTCTATAGCTAACAATGAATTTTTGAACAAATCCCTAGACATGCAATTTCTTAGGAAAATAATTTGTGCCAAAATGACCCTTCAGAAAGATTGTACCCATTCATATTCCCAGCAAAGTTTGAAGGCATCGTGTCTTTTTTTTTTTTTTGCCAGAAATGTGTCTTTCTTGTTGGTGCTGTTAAAAAAAAATCTGTTTCTTACTGAGAATATGCTACAAAAATCTTCTTTTTAATATTTGGAGACTAGACAATTAATAGACTTTTCTATCAAGTTCTAAGAATTCTCACAGTATAGAAGTGAGTCCTCTGTCCTACATTCAAATTGTCTTCTCTCATGTTATGGCTTTTAAACCATTTTCTTAAAAAAATTTTTTTTAATTAAAAATGTCTCTTTAAAAATTTGTGAGACAGCCTTACCTGAGTGTCAGGGGAAAACACATATACCATGGGCTCCTTTTTCCCCTATTCATTCATTCATTCATTCATTCATTCATTCACTTTTCATCTGGATCATAGCTCCACCTTGCTCCTCTCCTCTGAGTTCCACCCTCACCAACCCCTCCCCCATTACTCACTTTCCTTCACCTCAGAGAAGGGGAAGCCTCCCATAGGTACCAATCCTCCCATCCCCGCCACACACATCAAGTCCCAGCAGGATGAAGTGCATCCTCTCCCACTGAGGCCAGACAAGGCAGCCCAGCTATGAGAAGGGGATCCAAAGGCAGGCAGCAGAGTCAGAGACACCCCCTGCTCCAATTGCTAGGGGGTCTCACATTAAGACCAAACTGCTCACCTGCTACAAATAAGCAGAAGACTCTTTGTAAGCCCATGCATGCGCTTTGGTTGGTGGTTTAGTCTCTGTGAGTCTCCACGCATCCAGGTTAGGTCTTTCTTATAGTCCTTGACCATGTTGGCTCCCTCAATCCTTCCCCCACTCTTCCTCAAGACTCCCTGATTTGAGCCTAAGTCTCTGCATCTGTTTCCATGAGCTGCTGCAAAAAGCCTGTCAGAAAACAGTTCTTTTAGGCTCCTGCCTATAGGCATAGCAGAGAACCATTAATAGTGTCAGAGGTTGGCTCTCTATCATGGGATGTGTCTCAAGTTGGTCCAGTCGTTGGTTGGCTATTCCCTCAAACTCTGTTCCATATTTATCCCTGCACATCTTATAGGCAGAGAAAATTTGAATCAAAGGTGTTGTGGGTGGGTTGGTGTCACTCTCCCTCCACTGGAAGTCCTGCCTGGCTACAGGAGGTGAACACTTTAAGGTTCCATATACCCAGCTGATAGGAGTCTCAGCTAGAGTCACTCCATAGACTTTCTAGGAGCTTCCCTTGTCCCAGGTCACCAGTTCATCCCCGAGATGCCTCACCTCACCAATTTTTGTTCTCTCTTCCAGCCCTATCATGTCCCCCTCCACCTGAGCTCCTGTCCCCTTTCCCCACACCGATCCTTTCTCCAATTCCCCACCCCAGCCCCTCCCACCCAGTTCCCTCCTTCCACCTACCTTCAATATCTATTTTATTTCCCCTTCTGAGTGAGATTCAAGCACTGAACCCTCCTTGCTTCTTACCTTCTTTGGGTCTGTGGATTGTAGCATGGTTATCCTGTATTTTATGGCTAATGTCTACTTATAAACGAGTGCACACCATATGAGTCTTTGGGAGTCTGAGTTACCTCACTCAGGATACCTGCAAATTTCATGACGTCTTTGTTCTTAATGAGTAGTCCCATTGTACAAATGTACCATTTTCTTTATCCCGTCTTCAGTTGAAGAACATCCAGGTTATTTCCAGTTTCTGGTTATTGTGCACAAAGCTGCTATGAACACAGTTGAGCGAGTGTCCTTGTGGTGTGGTGGAGCGTCTTTTGGGTGTATGCCCAGGAGTGGCATAGATGAGTGTTGAGGTAGAACTATTCCCAGCTCTGAGAAACCACCAAATTGATTTTCAAAGTGGTTGTATAAGTTTGTACTCTCACCAGCAATGTAGGAGTGTCCCCTTTGCTCCATATGTCCTTGCCAGCATGTGCTGTCACTTGAGTTTTTTGATCATAGCCATTGTAAGATGAAATCTCAGCATTGTTTTGATGTGCATTTCCCTGAAAGGACATTGAACATTTCTTTAAGGGCCTCTCAGCATTAGACAGTCATCTGTGAAGAATTCGTTGTTTAGCTCCCATTTTCTAATTAGGTTATTTGGCTTGTTTGTGTCTAACTACTTGAGTTCTTTATAAACTTTTGCGTATTAGTTCTCTGTTGAATGTAGGGTTGGTGACGATCTTTTTCCCATTCTGTAGGTTGCTGTCTTGTCCTATTGATCGTGTCCTTTGCCTTATAGAAGCTTTACAGTTTCATGAAGTCTCATTTATTTATTGTTGATCTTAGTGCCTGACTTCATTCTTTTCAAACTGCATCCCTTGGTCTCCTTTAGTTGTCTTATTGCTCTAGCTAGAGCTTCAAATACTATATTGGGTAGATATGGAAAGAGTGTCTTATCTTGTCTTAGCCTTGATTTGAGTGGAATTAAATGGAGAAGTCTCTCTCCATTTAATTTGATGTTGGCTATTGGCTTGCTAATATAGCTTTATTGTGTTTAGTTAGGCATGCACCTTGTACCTCTGCTCTCTCCAAGACTTTTGACATTGAAGGGGTATTGGATTTTGTCAGAGGCTTTTTCAGCACCCAATGAGATGATCATTGGGGGTTATTTTCTTTCCTTTGTCTATCTAGTGGATTACATTGATGAATTTTTGTATATTGAACCATCCCTGCTCTGGAATGAAGCCTATTTGATCGTGGTGGATGATGTTTCTGATGTGTTCTTGGATTTCGTTTGCAAGTATTTCATTGAGTATTTTTGTACCAATGTTCATAAGGGAAATTAATCTGAAATTCTCTTTTCTTCATTTAGTCTTTGTGCAGTTTAGGTATCAGGGTGACTGTGGCCTCATAGAATGCGCTTAGCAATGTTCCTTAAGGAATATTAGTATTAGCTCTTTGAAAGTCTGGTAGAATTCTGCTCTAAAACCATATGGCCACATTTTTTGTTTGTTTGTTTGTTTTTGTTTTTTTGGGGGGGTTGGAAGACATTTAATGGCTGTTTCTATTTTCTTGGGGGTTATAGGACTATAACTAAGGATTCCTTGAACTTCCTGATTGGATTGTCTGCTCTTACGCCTCTCTTTTTATTTATGATTTTGTTGATTTGGATACTGTCTCTCTGCCTTTTAGTTAGTTAGGCTAAGGTTTTGTCTATCTTGTTGATTTTTCTCAAAGAAATCTCTTGGTTCCACTGATTCTTTGTATTATTTTCATAGTTTCTAGTTTATTGATTTCAGCCCTGAGTTTGATTATTTCCTGCCATCTGCTCCTCTTGGGTGTGTTTGCTTTTTTTACTTCTAGAGTTTTCAGATGTAGTTTTAAGTTGCTAGTATGAGATCACTCTGATTTCTTTATGAAGGCACTTGGTGCTATGAACTTTCCTCTTAGCATTGTTTTCATTGTGTCTCATAAGTTTGAGTGTGTTGTGTCTTCGTTTACATTGAATTCCAGAAAATCATAATTTTTTTTTTATTTCTTCCTGACCCAGTGTTCATTAAATAGAGAGTTGTTCAGTTTCCATGATTTTGTAGGACTTCTGTTGTTTCTGTTGTTGCATTCCAGCTTTAATCTATAGTGGTCTGATGGGATACAAGAAGTTCTTTCAGTTTTGTTGTTTCTGTTGAGGGTTGCTTTATGAGCAACTCCACGGTCAATTTCGGAGAAAGCTCCATGAGAAGCTAAGAATATTTGTGTGGGGGTGTTGTTTGGATTAAATGTTGTGCAGATATCTTATAGGTCCATTTGACTCATAGATTCTGTAATTTTTATTGTTTCTCTGTTCAGTTTCTGTTTCAATGACCTGTCCATTAGTGAGAGTGGGTTATTGACATCTCTCACTATTAATGTGTGGGGTTTGATGTGTAATTTAAGCTTTAGTAATGTTTCTTTTACAAATGTGGGTGCTCTTGTATTTGGGATATAGATATTCAGAATTGAGACATCATCTTAGTTGATTTTTCCTTTATGAAGGAAAGTCTGAAGTGACCTTCCCCATATCTTTTGATTAATTTTGGTTAAAATTCTATTTTATTAGATATTAGAATTCCTACTCCAGCTTACTTCTTGAGCCTGTTTGTATGGAAAAACATTTTCCAGCCATTTACTCTGAGGTAGTGTCTATTTTTGTTACTGAAGTGTGTTTCTTGTATGCAGCAGAATGATGGACTCTGTTTCCTCATCAATTCTTTTAGACTGTTTTTTTAAGTGGGGAATTGAGTCCATTGATGTTGAGAAATATTAATGTCCAAAGATTGTCAGTTCCTGTTATTTTGATGCTGGTAGTGTGTATGTGTGCATGAACATGTGTGTTTCCCTTCCTTTGGTGTGCTCATGTGGGTTTATTTATTTCCCGCATTTTCTTGAGTTTAGTTAGCTTCCTTGGGTTGGGGTTTTCCTTCTGGTATCTTCTGTAGGGCTGAATTTGTGGATGGATGTTGTTTAAATTTGGTTTTGTCGTGGAATATCTTTTTTCTTCATCTATGGTGATCGAACATTTTGCTGGATATAATAATCTGGGATGATATCTGTGGATTCTTAAGAGTCTGCAAGACATTTTCTCAGGCCCTTCTGACTTTTAGAGTCTCTGTTGAAAAGTCAAGTGTAATTCTGACAGGTCTGCTTTCATATGTTACTTGCCCCTTTACCTTTGCAGCTTTAAACATTCTTTCTTTGCTCTGTACATTTAGTGTTTTGAATATTATGTAGAGGGAAGATTTTCTTTTATAGTTGGTGTTCTGTAAGCCTTTTGTATGTTTATAGGCACATTTTTCTTTACATTAGGGAGATTTTATTCTGATTTGGTTGCGAGTATTTTCTTGGCCTTGTAGCTAGGAATCTTCTCCTTCTTCTATTCCTATTATTCTTAGGTTTGATCTTATTGTGGTGTCCAGGATTTCTTGGATGTTTTGTGTCAGGAACTTTTTTTAGGTTTAATATTTTCTTTGACCTCTGTATCAGTTTCTTTAATTGTATCTTCTACCTCTGAGATTTTTTTCTCCCATCTCTTGTATTTTGTTGGTGACAATTGCTTCTGTAGTTCCTGTTCTCTTCCCTAGGTTTTTCATCTCCTCGTGTTTTCTTTATTGCTTCTACTTCTATTTTCAGGTCTTGAATAGTTGTATTCATTTCCTTCACCCATTTGATAGTATTTTTGTATTTCCTTAAGGAATGCATCTATTTACTCTTTAAAGGCCTCTACCATCTTTAAAAGATTGGATTTAAGGTCATCTTCTTGTGTTAAGATGTACAGGGCTGAGTCTGTGTCTGCACCTGGAGCAGTCCTAGGGTGTCAGCTCTGCACCAACCCCCCCAAAAACCCAGAAAGGGCTGGACTCCCAGGAGCTCTAACATGCCTAGGAGTGTAGGATGCTGAAGGAGCATGGTGACTGCCAGAGAGATGGGTGAGATATGCTGATGCCAGGGCAAAGAATGATGCTGACAAGTGAGCTTGCTGAGTTCCCTAACAATGATGACTGGGAAGCTGTACTGGACATATTACTTACCTATACCCCTTATGGGACAAGCTGCCTTGCCTCAAGTTTTTAGACCTTGTAGGCCAAAGAATCAAAAAGAGAAGTTATAATGACTCTTGTATTGTTCTTAAATGTGACCAGTTATTCGGACTCAATCATGGACTGGTCTAGAAATCAATCCAATATTGGAAATAATAGTCTTCATTTGGAAGGCTGGTTCTGGACATTCTCAGAGACATATTTAGAAGTTAGCTGAAGTTCTCTATGATGTTATGATAACAAGAGATAAAGTTGAGGCAGAATCTGGATTTCAAGCAAGTGTTAGTGCATGTGCTAAGACTCTTAATTATCAAGTTAAAATTACTTTTGTTTCTTCAACAGTATTTAATGTAAGTTGTGTTGATTGTACACCTTCTAATTGTGTTAGTATGTTGAAATCCAGCATGTCAGTTACAGAGGTCTATCAACCAGCTTTTGTTTTATTGCCCTGAGTATCACAGAACCTTCGTATTCTAAAAATAGCTTGCAAGTACTAGAAGAAGTGAGTTAGGCTTTAAGCAGAAGCAAGAGGGTAGTGGGCTTGAGTTTTGCTGGTCTAACAGCTTTAATTACATTTATTGCTAGCACCACTGCTCCTGCAATTGCTTTGACATAAGAAGTTAAGACAGCTACTTTTGTTAATTATTTAGCAAAACAATGTTACTAATATGTTGAATATACAAGAGATTTTAGATAGGCATTTGGAAGAATGAATTGATGATCTTTCTCCTGTTCAAATTATTGGAAGGAGGTTCAGAATTTAAGAGTAAGGAGTCATTTTGAGTGTCATGCCAAATACCATTGAATTCATGTTAGTTCTAAAATTTATAGTGGTAGTCATTACAATTAGGAAAAAGTTTAAAGATACTTGCAGTGTATTTGGCATAATTCTAAAACCTCTCTGGATGTTTTAACTTTACATAGTGAACTTATGAATTCCAAGAATGCTGCTCTGCTGAGTATCCATGTGATAGATACTGCTGATAAAATTATCCATGGCCTGAGGTCAGTATTTCTATTTTGGTCAAGCTTCAAGTATGGCATATATAGCTTGATCGTGCTACCCCTTTTTGTCCTGGGAATACTTTTATTCCTGCCCATTGCATGAAAGCTTCTCTTCAAGTACATGGCTTGAACCTGAAAATGGACCCCCAGACAGAGTTATCAAATTAACAGACTGGCAAACCAAGGATGGGTGAGATTCTGAACAGAACCTTACCAACCTAATACAAAGTGCATTGCTTTTGAATGCACATTCCATGATAGGTAAGGAAGACATTCCTGTCAGAAAGACCTTGTTAATGAAATAAAAATGGGGGAGAGGCAGAGGGCTTTGGGGGCTGCTTGGCAAGAATTTGACATGGACCAAGGACAAAGAATCAGGCTTCAGGCAGAAATATGATATTAGGCTAAAACAAAGAAGTAATTTCAGGCAGGAATCTAAATCTTAGGCTAGAACAAACAAGTAATTTCAGGCAGGAATCTAAATTTTAGGCTAGAACAAGGAAGTAGACTTCAGACATGAAAATGACTTTTCAGACATGAAAAGGACAGGGAGTAGGCTCAGATATTTTGGTCATCCTGATAAGCCCTTAGAAACAGTGATCATGAGTGTGTTCACAGAATTTTGTTTATTGCCTTGTTTGTTCTTTGACTCTTTGTATTTATTGTCTTGCTTGTTCCTTGACTATTTGCATCTATTGTATTGCTAGTCCCTCAGCATAGAACTGACCTTAATACTTGCATGTAATTAAAATGGTATAAAAGCAAAAAGGAGGAGGGGGTGGAATAGGAAAGTTCTAGGGAGGGGAACTAGGAAAAATGATGACATCTGAAATGTAAATAAATGAAATATTCAATAAAAAAAGAAAAATATATGTACAGGGCTTATTGTAGTAGGAAAGCTGAGCTCTGGTGGTGCTATATTGCCCTGGTTTTTGTTAATTATGTTCTAATGCTGGCCTTTAGCCATCTGGTTGTCCCTGGTGTTGACTAGATGTTCCTGATGCTGACAGAACTCCTCAGGAAGACAGGCAGATCTGTGGATCAGCTGATGGAAGTCAGGGGACAACATGCAGTTCACCTCTTGAGCTCCTGTTTTAAGAAAATTACTTGCTCTAAAATAGCCTGGGCCTTTCTGAATGTGCTGCTCCTTTAAGAACACACACTATTGTGAGATTACAAGTATGTACATTCAGAAAGATGAGGCAAAGTGCAGAAAACTTGAGGGACCATCTGTACTTAACCTAGTAGCATGTTTAGGGAGAGTTTTCATGTAATTGAGATTCAAACTATCCCTGTAGTTTTAGCATTTGCCTATTACAAGTTAATATTTAAGGGACTACCCTACCATTTAAGAAATTATTTCTTTTTCCAATTTTAAGATTTTGGAAGCCAGAGCTTGGTGCCAGGAAGGCACTCTACTACCAAGCTACATCCAGAAAGCTCATTTTATTTTTAACCTTTTAGAAACTCTGTTCTAATGTCTGTGTAATTGTCCATTGGTGTAAGGAGGCCCTTTAATAATGAATGTCAGTAAAGATATGGAAAGATGAGAATCCTTACTGCTGAGAAGGGTTTCACATGACCAGCCATTTTGAAAACCAGGTTAGAAGTCATTTAATAACTTGAATACAGTTGCTGGGGTAGTGCAGTGATTCTGCTTCTCAGGGTAGACCCTGGATTAGTTTCCTTTCTCATTTCTGTAACCAAATACCACACAAGAGCAGCTCCAGGGAAAAAGAGCTTGCTTAGCTCCCAGTCCAGTCAGAAGGACAGTCCGTCATACATGGTGGCATTGTGGTAGTAGCTCTCACAGCTGTGGCTACGGGAGCTTGCTCAAATCTACATATACAGAGAACAGAACAACACAGATGCCCACATACAGCTGCCTTTCTCCTTTCCCTCTTGCCACTCACATCCAGGCAATTAGTGTCTGAAAATGTCCTCACAGACACACCTAAAGTGTGTCTCACTGACACCTTGGGAGGTTCTTAGTCCAATCAGACTGTCACATGTTTCAAGCAAAATAAAACAAGACAAAACACAACATATGGGTGACACAGAGTCCCAAAATAGCATCACTTATAACTCACATGCACAACAATCAATTGATAGATGCATAAAATAAGGCATACAAGTACACAATTCAGGCCTTGGAAAGGATAGTAACATGCAACAACACAGTGTGTGTGTGTGTGTGTGTGTGTGTGTTCATATGCACCTTGCCAACTGAGAACATCCTGTCTCTTTGTCTTCTTCCTCCTCCTCATTAGAATCTGTAAGCGCCTGGGCAGTCCCAGAGCCCTGAGACTCCAGAGAGACGAAGGGTGTCCAGACAGTAGAAGAAACCTCAGACAGTAGGTTCTCAATCAATGCTTAACACAGTTAAAAGGAATCAGATCTAATGAATGAATAAATGAAAGAGATTTGTATTTTGACTTTTTTGTACTTGAGTTCATTCAACAGCTCACAGATTTACTTAGCACGGGCTTAAAAAATGTTTGCTGTGTTGAAGAATAAACACTGAACCAGAAGTAGGAATAAACAGAAAGAAGCCATGACCCTTTACATAGCAGATGTTGTTCCACTGGGAGGCCAGGAGGCAAGCCATGTGGAGTAACCTTGGCCTTAATGTTGCCTATTGTAGGGTGCAGGTGTAGAGAATCTTCCAGAAGGCAGTAACCACACAAAGAAAGACAGAGTGGCTGAGAAGCACCCACATCTGAGGACAGCATGACCCATCCTTTTCTGAAGCTCATGTGTCCAAGTAAAGTTAGAGAGTGTGGGGCAGCCACAAGGAAAGAGCTAGAGAGTGTAGGGCACCCACAAGGAAAAAGCTAGATGGTTCAGGGGTGCTCAAGGACAAAGCCAGAGGATACAAGGGGTGTGCAGAAGGAAAGAGGTAGAGCCTGAAAAGGGTGTGTTCTCAAGGAGGGAGTTAGTGTGTGCAGGGGTTGTGCCCAAGGCAGGAATTGGGCACAGGGCATGCTGGGAGCGACTTCTGAAGTTTCTTCCACCAAAGCTGACTTGGAGAATGATGGGCTTACACCACAGCACCAGTTTCCAGCAGTTTTCTAGGTCAGCCCTCTTGCTTGAATCCACTCTGGGAAAGTGAGACTCAGGAACTTAGAGATGCTACTGCATTCCCAAGGGCTCAGTTCTGTCGTTTGCAGAGAAGGGCCAGCTTGGATACTCCAGTGGGATTTCTCATCTGTGTCTTGAGGAACAAAGAAAACCTCTGTTTTCTATACCCAGGGTGATATTGGCAGACATCTGTAGGGAGTCTTTGTTTAGTGCTCTAAACCCCCTTTCCCAGGATTCTGAGGTTAGCAAGAATGATGCTAACAGCCTCTCTGTACTGGGCTATTCCCGAGGCTCATTTAATCTTCATGAAAATCCTAAGGGTCGGGCGTTATTTTCTATTCCTGCTTCCTAGACTGAGAAGTTGATAAGGGCACTAATGCACAGTCTGTATGAGACACAACTGCTGTTCCAAAAAACCCCAGGTTGTGCAGATTTAAGAAGCCATACCTCTCCCTAACTCCTAAACCGCGGGAGGCTGATGCTGCCCCTGCCAGCTCACTCTATTCCTTGGGACACTGGTCCACAGGGTTGTGTTTGTCCTCTGCATCAACTGACTCTGGGATGCTGCTTGCTTTCCTCCTTGCTGTCTTTTGTGGGCTCAAATTTAGCTTCCCACCTGTACTGTCTCCCTCCATCTCACACCACCACCCATGTAGGAAGAGCACCTTTCTCTGCTGAAACTAGCCTGGAGTGGAGAATTCAAACCCACCTAGCAGACTGAAATGGCACACAGAGTTTACACCAAACATTTTCAGTGGCTGCTGCTCTCAGTACCAAGAACCATCAGCTTGACAAGATCTAGAATAACCTAGGAGATAGACCCTCGAGAATGTTTGTGAGGAAGTTCTTAGACAAGAGAACTGAGGTGGGAAGATACCCCATGTGGGTGACATCATTCCATGGGTGTGGTTCCCAAGCTGAATAAGAAAGAGAAAGGCAGCTATAGGACCTCATCTTAGTTGTCAGCTTGACTATATTTGGAATCAACTAAAACCCAAGCCATTAGACACTCCTGTGAAGATTTTTTGATCAAATTATTTGTGGTGGAAAGACACA
Source organism: Rhabdomys pumilio (assembly GCA_030674055.1). Lineage (NCBI taxonomy): Eukaryota > Metazoa > Chordata > Mammalia > Rodentia > Muridae > Rhabdomys > Rhabdomys pumilio. The sequence goes on from JANHMN010000008.1 coordinate 21,261,900, forward strand.
TTCTAAATCTGAGCCACAACATCTAGTGGCAGCTCACATGAAAAGAACATGGAAGAAGGAAGCTTTTGCCTGCTTGCTCTCACTTTTGCTGGCAAGTTCATCTATTCTGCTGCTAAAGCTATCCTTCACCTGTATTACAACTAACTTCTTCGGGATTCCAAGGTAGACTGAAGACCAGCAGCTCTCCAAGGATCCTCTAGGACTCCTATGCCAGATCAGGACTACTGAGATATCCAGTCTCTTTGTCTGGACAACTACTGACTCTCTGCCTTTGCACAGTGAGACAACCATTGTTGGACTACCTGTACCACAGCCTATAAACCAGCTTAATACATCCCTTTCTCTCTCTCTTCTTCTTCTTCTTCTTCTTCTTCTTCTTCTTCTTCTTCTTCTTC
>JANHMN010000008.1:21275576-21287838 GCA_030674055.1 Rhabdomys pumilio
GTGTGTGTGTGTGTGTGTGTGTGTGTGTGTGTGTGTGTGTGTGTGTGATATGCATGTCCACATTTGTTCAAGTGACCATGTCTGTGCCAGAGGAGGGCATGGGGTGTTCCTCTCCATCACTGTCCACTTTATTCCTCTGGGACAAGGTCCCTCATTAAGCCCAGGAACTCTCCTGCCATCCGCCCCCAACAGCACTGAACTTTCAGGTACATGCACACCCATTGCCCACCTTTCTGTAAGTCTGCTGGGGCTCTGACTCAGGTCTTCACTGTTGTACGGCAAGTGTTCTGACCTCCTCAGCAATCTTTCCAGCCCTCTAAACACCTGGTGGAATCCACCAATACCAAGTACCTTCAAAGACCGAAGCCCATGACATGTGCATTTCAAAGACATTGTACCACTCATCTTGCTATCTACTGCTTCCCCTGCTTTGAAGGCTCCTGCTCACCCCCTCTCCTAGCCCTGGTCCATAGATGCACAATGCAACCTTGCACAATCCCCTAGCCTGGACTAGCCACTCTGACTGACCCATGTCTCCTTGGTCCTACCCTCCAGCTTACTCCTTGGGCTTAGTCATAATAACTCCTCACATCAGCAGAGCAGAAGATCACCTTACATCTGCCTCACCAACACAAAGAGGTGGCTGGTGGGAGGCTAATTATCATCTCAATTTTACAAATAAATAAACAAACTCAGAATCGCCCAGTGGTTTTCCCACAAACATGCTACAGTGAGTGTCCAGACGGGAAGTACTCCAAGCTCTGAACTTGTGTTACACGTATCCTGATCCCCCAAATCAGCCCTCTACCCCAATGCAGGAGGGTCATCTGCATTAGGGGACCTACAGAGTACACAGCTCTAGAGTTTCTGTGTATAGAGGCCTAAGGCAAATAGGGGGGGAGCCCTCTGGAACCCCATCATGATCTTCTCATGTTGCCAAGGAAATCAAGTTTCTCCATTCACCTCTTCATTTTAGAGGAGGGGAAACTGAGGATCAGAGAGAAGAAAGGTTCCTCTGTTGAGCACTCAGCCCATGATTAGAGTTGGTCACCAGTACCTCAGTGAGTGGTGGGGTGACATACCCAGGTCTGTGCCTCAGTCTCCATCTTTTATCTGTCTAAGCCATCCTGGGAGGAACGCAGGACTGGGCATTGCCATCTCTAAGACCAAAAGCTTATTCTCGTTCTTTACCACAAAGTGGTTGTTGAGCAGTGTGAACTTCTGGGTTCTTCTAGCTGCAACACCCATCCTAGAATTCCAAGACTTCTCAGTGGAGACTGAAACCGGGTCTGCTTGAGGTGGTACTCCGTGGAAGACAGTGTTGATGAGGATGAATGTTGAGTTGCAGTGGGGGCTTGGGGCAGGAAGACCACCTTGAAGAAAGTAGAGAAGCAGAGGCCTTGAGAGGGAGGATCAGGAGGCCCTGGCCAAGGAGAGGACCAAGTGTAGGGAATGGTGGAGTTTCGCTTGAGCTCCATGTGGCTGTAGCTCAGTCTAAGACTTGTTGTCCAAAAAGGTACAATCCCTTCTTTCTCTAGACAGAAAATAAAACCCAACCAAACTAAACACACACACACACACACAAAACAAAAACCCACGACCCAAACGTTGACTTAGCCTGACCTTGTGCCAGCCAGATGTGCCTGCAGGGTCACGTTGCTGCTCCACAGCCTACTATGCCACCCCATGCCTCCTTTTTGCAGACAAGAAGACAGGCCAGAGAAGTAAGACCATTGCAGAACTGCAGCAGAAGCAGGGACTACAGGGCCTGGGCCAGTGTCTTCTCCACTTGGCCCCAGCACATGGTTCATTAGCTACATCTCAGAGCATACAAACCTAATGCATACAAACGCTTAAGCCATGGAAGGAGACTTGGCTTCAAAAACACCTACTGGGTCCCTTCTGCACCAGGCTCCTGTGATGTCATTTGGTCAGTTGTCTGGGTGTCAAGTGCTCGTCAAAAAACTGGTTAAGAGTTTTTGCAGCACCCATTCTGTGTAGTTCTGGCAATGTGCACACATATATGTATGTGCATGCTTGTGTGTGTGTGTGTGTGTGTGTGTGTGTGTGTGTGACAAGGAATTGAACCTAGGGCTGCATGCACAGTGGGCAAGCACTTCATCTCGGAGGTATATCCCCAACTCTTGTTTCCTGTTAGGGAGTCAGAAACATTCAGCCTCGAATGTCAACACTGGCTGTGCCGTACTAAACTAATTCATATAGTAATATTAAAAACCACATTTCACCCATTAAACAAACACTGACTGGGTCCCTTCTGCACTGGGCTCCTGTGATGTCATTTGGTCACTTGTCTGGGTGTCAAGTGCTCATGCATCAGTTATTGTATCCTACTTGAGCGTTACTGAAGTGTTTGGGGACAAATCCTATGCCAGACCTTGACCCCTCCGGGAAGCTGTGTGCTCTGTGGGGCTCAATCAGCACCACAGAGTGAAGACTGTGGGAGTCGAGGAGGAGGGAGCACAGCAGGGCCAGAGAGAGCTGTAAAGCTGGGAGTAATCGCTGGAGAAGTTCCTCTCCTTCATTAAAGCCGATCTTAATTAAGGTCCCTGAAATAGATACTCAAAACAAGCAGCTGTGGGAACCAGATCCACAGGGGATAGCACAACCGCCCAGAGCTGCTGGGTGTTAGCTGGCTCTGCACCTGTCATTAGGGAGTGGGAAATCGCCCCACATCAAAGCCAGCCAGGAAGGAATGTGACAAATGCCATTCACCTTTAAAACAGTGTTGAAAATGTACGCCAGAGTCTGCCAACCATTGTGTACGAAAACTCCTGGGGCAGAAGGACAGTCTCCAGAGAGCAAGGCAAGGTGTGTCCAGCCAGGAAGCAGAGATGGGTGCCTGGAACTGGGAACCCTGATCGACATGCTTCTCCTGACCTTTGACCCTAGCTGACTGGAGCTGAAGCCCCACCAACCTTCCACCCCACCGCCTTCTGCATCCTGCTTTAGGTCCAAAGAAGGGTCATAGTAACAGAAAAGCTAAGATACAGAAGCAGGAAGACAAAGAGAACCAAAGAGACTCAGGAGACTGTCTTGGGCTATGTTAGCTGTGAGAAGACTCCACTGAAACACCACAGCTTCTCAGATATCTTTCTTTTGCCCTTCACCTCCAAATCTAACACACAGAATCCAGCCTACACTCTTGAATCTTTGAGCAAGTTCAAAGTTCACCCTTCTAGAAGCCAGTATGGATGAGGCCCTATCGAGGTTTTCAGTTTAGGAGGATGCTGAGAGAAGCAGGGCAGGTCTCTATTTTGGTCTCTGAAGACCAAATTGCAACCTTTTGTTATCCTGACCAGATATCAGCCAACACAGGGGGGTGGGAGGCTGGAATGAGCCCTCACCAAGTTTGGCCCTGCTTCATATTGACACCAGGAGCCAGGGAGGCTCTGGGATCCATGTGGATTAAAGTGGCCAGAGTAGGCTTTCAGGTGGGAAGAGCATGCAAGCTGAGCCTTGAGGACACACTGGAGTTGACACAGATCAAAGAAGGGCAATGTCAGCTATATCTTTCTTGCCTTGGCCACAAGCTGGGGACAAGGGGACACAGCTTGGATGTCCTAACCAAACTCATGTTGAAACCTAATCTCCATTGTGACTGTTAAGAGCCAAGACCAGGTGGGGCCTCTACAAGGAGGTGAGATCATGAGGGCTTTGCCCTCACCAATGGTTAATCCACTCATAGATTAATGGGCTATCAAGGCACCTTGGATCTGTTATAAGGGAAAGTTTGGCTCCATCTCTTGGATGAGTCCCTCTCCTCCCCATGCTGCTCTGTGCCACTCCAGGACTGTGCAGAGTTCCCATCAGCGATAAACCCCTCAGAAGACTGATTCCCTCAGCCTTTGACCTTCCAGCTTCCACAACCATGAGCTGGATAAATGATCTGTCCTTTAAAAGTTATATAGTTTCAAGTCTTTGTTATAGTGAGGCTCAAAAAAATTAAGACAAGGGACACATGCTCCAAAAATGTGCTAGATGAACATTCCCAGGCTCTAACAGCCGAAGGTAGCTCTGAGGTAGGGATTAGACAAGATGAGGCCAGTATCCCAAGCCCTGATGGGTGCTTCATTTGGTATTTTGAGTGGCTGTCATGTTCTGAGGCAAAGCTTCTGACACTGGACCATAACCCCACATGGGGATCAAGAATAAAATAGCTTGGTCAAGAGGTCACGCAACTAAAAATTAATTTAAATTCAAATACATAATGAATCATATAGGGAGGGGTTACAGTACTCACCTGTGTTGTATCACATGACCTCAATGAAGCCTTGACTCCGAACACACATGAACTTTCCTACGTGCATACGACCACATCAAGCAATGCTGACAACTGCTGCCTTTAGCACCTTGGCTCAAAGCTAACTAGTGTCCACGAACTGCCGTGTTTTTACTGTGCCAAGGTTTCTGCTCCTATAGAGAGACAATGGTGTCATTACAGAGAACGGAGACCTTTGCTGTCTTTCTATCACTGTTTCTTGGCATGGGAGCATCAAATCAGTGTATCTTTATATTTTACTGTGTCCAGCAGATAATCCATCCCATTAGCATGAGATTTTACTTTTGTCCTTAAAAAGGTAAAATTATAATATAACAAAAATGTTTCCAAATAAATTGCTTTATGACTTGTGAGTGGTACTTTTGATTTGCTAATTATTTACTAAGTGTTCATATATGTGCACAAGTGGGCCACAGATCAATGTTGAGCGTCTTCTTCAATTGCTCTCCCCATTTTTTGAGACTAGGTCTCTCACCAAACCTGGAGTACATATGTTTGGCTAGGCTAGCCGGCCAGCAGATTCCAGGAAGTGCATGCTGCTATGCCCAACCTTTTAAATGTGGATGCTGAGACTTGAACTCGGGCTCATCAAAACTGTACACCTTTGCCAACCGAGCCACCCCCCTGGCCTCCTATATGCCTTTGGATTTTATTTATTTTATTTTACCTGGGTGGATGTTTTGTATGCATGCATGTATATGTACTGTGTGGATGTCTGGTGTCTGTAGTGGTCAGAAGAGGGCATTGGATGCCCTAGAACTAGACGGCTCTAACACTTAAATTCCTATTGGATATCCTAGAACTAGATGGTTCTAACATGGCTCTGACAGCTGAAGGCTGGCTGTTGTCTAATCTAAGGGATTAGACAAGATGAGGCCAGTATCCCAAGCCCTGATGGGTGCTTCATTTGGTGTTTTGAGTGGCTGTCATGTTCTAAGGCAAAGCTCTGACACTGGCTACAATTCCTAGCACTTAAACCTGGGTTGTCTATGAGAGTAAGAAGTATTGTTTACTGCAAAGCCATCTCTCCAGCCCCTACCTATTTTATAAACCAATATATACGAGATCATAAATTTTTTTCTAAGTGTAAAGACGTCTAGGGGAAAAGAGCTTACTGAGTGAACAAAGCTTAAGAAGTGTTGTACTGTGATGGGTCAAAGAAGCCAGGACCGTAGGCATCTGGGCATTGGGTTGGAAGAACCTCCTGACCTCTTTCTCTTATGACTTCGCTCCCTGGGATTCCTGGTAGCCTGTGAACCAAGCCAGTCTTCTCTGCATTATGCATTCAGGAAATCCAGAGTGATTTGGCTGCAAAGTGCAGCCAAGATGTCTGACTTGAGACAGAACTTTATTTGAAACACCCACTTAGAGTTAGGGATGGTCTTTAAATCCTTTGCCCTCAAGTCTTTAACCAGGAGCTGGGCCTGTGGCTTCCCTGCCCAATTGCTAAGGATTCTGAGAGGTGGCTCTCTTTGTTCATACTTGGTAAACTGTTCAAATCAGGGGAGCCACGATCCATGAAAGAAGGAGAACCTGGTCAGGAGGGAGAGGAGGAACACAGGTAAAACAGACAAATCAAAGACTCTTGCCCTGACCTTCTGAGCACTCAAACATTGGGGCTAGCACTGTAGCTCAGAGGTGGTATGTATGCCTAGCGAGCACCAAACTCTGGCTTTGTTCCTTAGCAATTCACTGTGATCTAAGTTATAAGTCAGCCTGAATTTCACGTTAGCATTTAGATAATAAAATGATTTTGGAAATTTGCCATTTAAAAACTAAAAGTCCCTCCACACCTGTGTGTCACGGTGGGACTGAGAAAGGTCAGAGTAGAGCCTACCATCTGCACCACAATAAAAGTCATGATTGTTGCTATAATAATGAACATTCTATATTCTAGCACTGGCCTCTCGGGCTCGCTGGATTGAACTGTGTAATCCTCATATGGTCTATGAGGTGCTGTCAGCAATTTCCACAGCTGAGAAAACTGTGGAGCAAAGACAACGAGACCCACATCACCTGGCAACGAAGCAGTTGGGTTTGGGGTCTGAAGCCCAGTGTCTGCACTCACTACATACCTGCGTGTCCTCCCTGATCTTACCCCACTGACCTCAACGTTCTCAGCAGGGGGCTTCATGCATTTCATGCATAGCCAGATGTACCAGAATCTAACATGAAAAAAAAAAATCTCCACAGCGATCAATCACATGCATGTCTGAGATGCTCTGAGTCAGCCATGTACGAGACAAAGTTTGGCATCCTGATGGAATAAATCAAGGGGCTGTTTTTCCAAATCCTACATGTGGGCCCAGTGCCTGTCAAAGGGTTGAACTGAATACCAAGCTTTCCAGGAAAGCACTAGACATTAAGTCACATGGTTAAGTCACAGAATGGGCATGGGGATATTTCCCAGCAACCCCAGTGACCCTGAATGTGTCTGTAGGAGTTTTCCAGGCAATGAATGGTCAGGGTTACCATGCTACTGTGCTCAAGTGGGCATCACAGCCCAAGTACACTCTTGGGCTCACAGCATCTCAGGGTGGTTTATTAAAAAAAAAAAAAAAAAAAAAAAAAAAAACAGGTAGAGACCAGAAGCCTTTTGTCAATGCCAGACTGAGACATTGGCAAAGGCCATGTAGATGTTCCCAGTCCTACTCTCACCCTGTGGCTAAATCAGAACAGTTCTTCAACCTTCAAAACCTCCAACCTCCCAGGAGTAAACACATCTTAAGAGGTAAGGGCAACCAGCTGTACATTCTGCCATCACTCATGCAGCAAAGTCTGTGTTTTAACTGCACCACAGACTACAAGCTATTGCGTGGGGAAGCGGCTGAAGCTGGGACATGCATGGGATAAGCTTCCTGGCAGAAGATTCCAAACATCTACCTGGCAAGTGGAAATTCCAGTCCCATCCTGGGAGAACGGGGCATGCAAGCGATTAGCTCACTTGTTTTAAGTATCCTGAAGTTTCCCTGGTCCCAGAATCACAGCTGGGCAGGTCCCCATCTGGGTGAGTATGGGCCAGAGGGTGTTAGTGATGGGCGGAGGCCCCAGCCTTTCTCTGATGGAGAAAGCCACCTATGACCTCACGGGATAAAAGGAACCAACCCAGGCCTACCTAACTGTTATTACAACAATTACCAAGACCCATCGCCTCCCTTTGGGAAATGTCCTCTTTCAAGTTGCAAGGCCCTGGTGTCCCCTGGTTCACAGTAGATCTCAATCATTACTGGGTACCCAGGGCAACTTTTAATTTGTTTTTTTTTTCCCACGTGGACTAGACAATCCTGTTGAAAATGCTGTCGCTTTGCAAGGAATCCATATAGGGCCAGTGCAAGGCATGGTCCGGAAGCAAAGGCATGTATATTCACAAGTCTGGAAGTCCTGGAGGAAAAACACATGTGAGTGCCTGTGTGCATGTGTGTGTGTTCCAAGAACATGCATGTGTGCATGGGTGTGGGGGTATTCTTCTTGCTCCAGCCCCCTCAGCCCCCTCCCTGGCTTATCCTGGTGTGAAGCATAGTGATGTCAAGAGGTGTGGCTGGCTTTGATCCTGCTCCACATCCCTGCTCATGAGCAACAGGAGGAGGAAGGGAGGACCAGGGGAAGGTTTTCCTAAGGTTTTTTTTTTCTTGTTAGGTGACTCACTCCTACCACACCCCAGCCGCAGAAGCTTCCAAGGGTTTGGGTTGAGACTTCAGGGCATGCAGGGACCCTATTTTTTTTCTAGAAGTTTATTCAAGAAAAAGGTTCTTTCACCTGAGTCTCTCCTGCTGTGTCCAAGCCTGCTTGGAGGCAAACCTCTGCTCATGCCCAACCTCCCCAAGGCTGCCTTCACCACCTTCAGCCAGTAGGGAAAAGGCTACAGGAACTTTATAGTCCTCTGTAGCACCCACAAGTTTAGTTCTTCTTATAGAAGGGATCAGGAAAGCCCAGAAAGGCAGATGTCCCACTGAGGGGCACATGCCTGGCCAGCCAGAGACAGAGTGGAAGCCATTGCTCCTCTTCTGGGAAACTGAAAGACAGTTGAATGAGTATGCAGTTACGTACAGAACTGCTCCTGTCTCATTATTAAATGTTTTTGAGGAGCTGGGAAATGGATCAGTTGATAGAATGATTGTCATACAAGTGTGAGGCTCAGTTCCCAGAATCCACATAAAAAATTCAGTCATAGTACTGAGTACTTATAGTCACTCAGTGAAGGCAGAAACAGGCAGATCTTTAGGACTCTTTAGCCAGCCAGCCAGCCCAGCCTAGCTTAATTGGTGAGCCAAAGTGAGCTACCCTGTCTCAAACCAAGTGGATATCTCTTAAGGAATGACATCCAAGGTTGACTTCTGGCCTGGTGTCTCACATTGTGTGTGTCTCACACAATGACACACATACATAAACACCCAAATACCGGAATGTTTTTTAAATGGACCACTAAGTCAGGTGTGGTGGGAGTCTCCTTTAGTCTCAGCTCTTAGAAGGTAGAGGCAGGTGGATCTCTGTGATTTCAAAGTTAGTCTGGTCTACATAATAGGATCCAGGACAAGCAGCACTACAAAGAAAGACTCTTTGTCTCAAAACAACTGAAATGCTTTTTGCATTATTTGAAGTTTCAGGTACACTGTCTCTATTATTTAAGTTTTGTGTTCACATCAAGAGATTACTATGAAAATAACTCGCACTTTCTAGATGAGAAGACCAAGGCCCCAAGAGGCACGCAGTCATTCTGGTTTATAAAGTCAAAAAGTACTAGAATTCAAGGCCAGAAGAACCCGGCTTGCTCTCTACTCCTTGCTGCTGAGTTCCCTATTCTGAATCTCTCTTCCAAAGCAAACAGCTTTTGTAAAGGCTTTCCCACCCCTCAGACCCTGCCTGTAGTGGGTATGGCATTGCTTTCTATGGCCCTCTCAGGAGCCATAAGAGGTGAGCTATGGAGAATGGCCTCTCCACACCACCTCCTGAGTCTGGCAAAGTGTTTGTCTTCAGTGGATGTCTACACCAGGGCTGAAGTGGGCTGACAGGGAGCTTACCTTCTTCCACTCAGTGACACTCCTCACACCACCTGGCTCGTAACAACTTTAGTTTTTTGTTTTTTTTTTTTTTAAACAGCATCATGGAGATTACCTAAGGCTGTTGGAAAACAAAGATACTTATAATATGATTCATAACAATAGCAAAATAACAATTGTGAAATAGCAACAAAAACAATTTTTTTTGGTGGGAGGTCACCACAACATGAAGAACTGTATTAAAGGGTACAGCATTAGGAAGGTTGAGAACCTCTGTTTTAAAGGCTCAAAAAGAAACTGCTCTCTACTCTCTTGGGCTCACTTAGCTTCCTGGACAGTAAGGCCAACAGTTGCTGACCAAGCCCTCCACCTCTTCCCATGTGGATTCTGGAACTTTCTATCTCTTGCAGGTGTGAAGGGTGCTCCTGTCTTAGGTGATGCCAGTGGAGACATCAGGGTTGGAAAGACAGACTCAGTAAGGAAGATGGGGGAGGAGACAGAGGGAAAGACAGAGACAGACAGAGAGAGGAAAGAGTATGTTAAGTAAGGGGTGTAGAGAGATAGGTGAGAACAGGGCAGGGGGCAGGTATTCAGAATCAAGGAAGAAAAGAGAGATGGAGGAAGGAAGGCAATGGAGAAGGGGAAGGAAAGGCAAGGGACAAGAGGGAAGGAGGTGGGGGGAAGCAGACAGAGAGGGTCACAGAGGCCCTAGGGAGGAAGAGCTGTGGGGGAGACATCAGAGGTGTGATGCTTTGTTTGTGCTGTCCAGGGCTGCCTCTGCCTATGGTCAAATAAAAGCAGGAAAGGAAATAAGTAAGGAGGGATAGAGGTAAGAATGGCCTCCCCAGGAAGCCAGAGACACAGGAGTGAGTGAAGGAAAGGGGAAGGGTTAAGATCCACTCTAGGCTGGTCTGAGTTCTGTGCCCTCTGATCCAGCCCCACCTCATAAAAGGATCCTCGAGCCCACATTTCCCCAAACCCAGAGGCCAGTGAGGGAGGCAAGGCAGGCACGGAACCTCCTGTCACTACCCAGCAGGGGAAGGTGTGCTGGAGGAGCCAAGGGGCCCCAGAACAAAGCCTCCCATGGGAGCCCCTTCCTGCACAATGTCCCAAGCAGCATACTGTCAAAACACAAAAGATTCTTCAACCCATTCTACTGATGGGGAGAGGGAGTGAGGTGCCCAGAGTCAGCCTGTCTTTCAGTAGCAGGGTGCTGAGGATAGCCAGTACTCAATGTGTGTTAGCTCTGGGTGTCATTATGTTCCCAGAGTGTAGTCACTACACATTCATTGCTCTACCCAGATCCTGGCTTCACTCTAGGGACAGTGGGCATCTGGAAGAGCCCCACAGAGATACTGACTGGAGAGGAGGAAGGGGACAGCAGCTCCAGTTGCCCTGTGCAGAGCCCTCCATGGCTCTCAGTCCAGACTTCTGGAAGTCTACATTGACCTCTGAGAGTTACTTTGTTCCTGGTTTTCAATTTCATCATTGATAAAATGAAGCTACTGATATATTCCTAGAGGAATTAAGGGGAGAACGACAGAGCTGTCACTTGACACATGTGGACAGGGAACAAACACTGACAGAGACTCCCTTTACACAGTCAGTGTCGGCAGTGTTAGAGGGTGATGCCCTTGAGAGGCTGGATCAAAAGCTGATCTTGTGTCTGAGACCCACCATGAGGCTGACCTGAGCCCTGTCCATGGGATGCTGATGCTTCCATCCATGCACAAGGACACAGGGCCATGAAAGACACCAGTGTGGAAGTCAGACAGTCAGTGATCCACCGGCCTGTCTCCATTGCCTGCCTCCTGACACCTTTCATGGGGCATAAGAAGGCAAGGGAGGTCAGTGCATGGAGCCCTGTAGGCTGAGGTGGCCAAGGAGGAGCCAGGGCACAGGCCTCCTTTGCAACAGCAGTTGCGAAATGCCAGTATCATTAGGAAAATGCGAACGCAGGAACATCTGCTTGTGGGAACTAATGGTTTTTAATGAAGGTAATCGGCTTGGTTAAATCAAATTATTAGCTTGGACAATAGATGTGTAAACATGAGCTTAATGAATCTGTTGGTTGCTCTTGCCTGCTGAAAACCCGTGCAGTCGTCATCTAGCCTGGAGAACACATGCAGGCTTCCCTTCCTGGGTTGAGCAATATCCAACCCTCTCCAACACACACACACACACACACACACACACACACACACACACACAGACATACACACACAGAGGGGGGAGTAGGGAGACATACAAACAGATGCAAACAGGCTGGGAGCTCCCTCGGGCTGAGAATGTATCTCTTCCATCAGCTCCAGATCCTAAAGGGTGGGGCCTTTCTGTTACTTTTGTTTTGCTCTCTCTTCTAAGATTCTCTTTGCTTGCCTGTAGCTAAGGACTCCCATGCTTTGAGAAATCCAAGATCAAGGAAATATAAGTCCTGGTGGAGATGGAAGAGGGTTAAGGCACCAGGTTACTGGCCAGGCAGTTTTGCTTTGGGGATCTTCCTTAACACCAGGACACTTCACAGTGTTAACTCCCCCAACCCCTTAACAGTTTAGAAGGGCTGGACCACAACTAGTAGGAGATTTCAAGAGGATGTAGGAGAATATATTCAGAAATGGGGGGCCAAAAGTGCTTGGGAGATTGGCTCAGGGGGCTAGGAAGATGGTGAAATGCTTGCTGTGCGAGAATGGAGACCTGGATTCAATCTCTAATACATACACTTTAAAAAAAACCACAGACATGGTGGCATCCATCTGTCATTCCAGCACTGGAAAGATGAAGACAGGAGATCCCTAAGGACTTGCTGACTAGTTAGGCTTACTGAATTGGTGAGCTCTGGTCTCGGTGAGAAATTCTCTTAAAAAGAAAAATGGAGAGGAATGGAGGAAGTTATCTTGTGCCAGTCTCTGGCATACATAAACCTGTGTGTGCACACACATGCACGCACACACAGAGACATGCACAC
>JANHMN010000008.1:21287848-21363122 GCA_030674055.1 Rhabdomys pumilio
GGTACTTTTAAGTCTCGAATTGGGAATAGTTTCAAAGCTTCTACTTAGGAGAAAGCTTAAGATTAGTTCATGAGAGGACTACTCTCCTATGCAAGCACTCATACACACAAACAAACACACATGCCCACTTGCACAAGCACACAGCACACACACTTACAGGCATCCTCACAAACACAGGTTATGGTATCAGTCAGCCAGGCATTCCCACAGTGCTGGAGGCAGAAATACTGGCCTTATGTTTCTGTGAATATTCACAAAGCCCAGGCCAGGACTGGGGTGGGGGCCAAGTATGGGCCGAGCAAGCTGCAAGCAGACACTCCTAGGAGACAGCTCAACCACACCACTCACCAAGATACCATCTCGGGTACACTACAAGCACTGCTGCTGGCTGCAGCAGCAGCAAGGGACAATGATGTGGTCTCTCACCTGGGGCTGGTGGCTGGTAATATTAGTCAACCAGACAGAGGGAGGGAGAGTATACTGAAACCACCTCAGGCTCTGGCCAGATTCTTCTGGCAAACAGGCCAGCCTAAGTGTCTCCAAAGGTTTTTTTCCAGATAGAGCTGGGGAGGGAGAATGAGAAGCCAGTTCTTACCCTGGGCCAATGGAACAGATGGGATGGGGTCCTGAGCTCTGGGCTGGTAGCAAAGGCTGGTGCCACACCATCCAGCAACTTGGGCTTGAGTAGGAGAATCACAGTTCCTCCACTCTGACCCTTGAAGCCTATAATCAGTTATATTACCATTCTTAGGTGGAATAGCCATTACTGAGAGAATCAGTCAGAGGCAGAGAGGTGGCAGGGGGGCTATCAATGGGGAGAAGAGTAGTAAAATATAAGCAGAGCCTCTGGCCTAAAGTCCACCAGGTCAAGTCTGGAGGATTGAGGAGCACTCCAGAGGGAGACATACTATGTCAATGCATATTAATCAAGACAATGTATAGAGGTACCAAGCCACTTACTATCTACAGGGGAATTTTTGTAAGGAAGATAGCCTGTCTTCAAGGGACTTTATCAGGCTGCCTGTCAGTGTGTTAGAGATCTTTGACTATTCTAGAACTCCTTTCCAGAAGGACCAGTTCTCTGCTCAAATGAGTCTGGTGATACACAAACAGGAAGCTGAAAATTTGACCTGGCACTGGCCCCAGCCCTGGGACACAGGTTACCAGCAGGGTGGAAGAGTCAGTTCCGAAGGTGGAAAAGAGAGGCCTCCTTGACTTCAGTAATAGATGGTTCCACCCTCTCCCGAACTCTCATCGCATACTGTACATTCCTCTCCTAGCACAGTGTGTAGCAATTAAATATGTACTTCCTTTACTAGCTAATGAGCTGCTTTAGTGCAGGGAAGGCATGCCTGACTCAGAGAAGGTGTTCAAGATTTGTGATGATGGATGGATGAATAGATGGATGGCAGGTAGATATGTGGACAGATGATGGCAGATGGATAGACTGATGGTTGAATAAATGGCAAGTTAATAGATGGATGACAGAGAAATAGGTGGTGGATGAATGGATGAATTACAGATGAGGTGATCAACAGACAGTAGAGAATGGTTGGATGGATAGATGGATGGATGGATGGATAACAGCAGAGATATAGCGAATGAATAGATGGCAGATGAACGAATGGATGGCAGATGAAGGGATCAACAGGCAGTAGAGAGATGGATGAATGAATGGCAGATGGATGGGTGAATGAAATGGATGGATAGATGAATGGGTGGCAGAGAGACAGAAGGCAAATGGATGGATGGACAGAGAGCAGAGAGATGATGGCAGACAGATGGTGGCAGGTTGATGGATGGATACATGGGTGGCTCTCTGTCTGGCAGAAATCCACATATGTATAGGCAGGAGGCCAGGATGGCAGGCATGTGAATGAGCACACTGCTCATATCTCTTCTTTCCTCTAGCTAACATGGTGTTTACCTTCCTGAGTTGGAGCACTCTATTCTAGTTCCATGCAATTAATTCAGATCTCTGCTCTTGGATCTTCTAGGCTTGAAAAATGTCATTCTCAGAAGGGACCAAGATCAATGCCTACACAGTCTCCCTAAACACCATTCAGGACTGTAGCTCTATTAGAAACTCCCACAGTCCTGCTGGTCTGTGGCCAAGGGTGAAGTCCAGAGTCAAAACTGGATGAAGAATGGAGACATTCTCGGAGGGGACAGAGAGGCAGAGCCTACTCTACCCTCCAGGCAGGGGCCAAGAGAAGGTGATTGCAAGGAGGGACTGGTCCAGAGGTCCTCTCCAACCTCTGACCCCAGTGACTAGGGGGTAGAGCTTCAGCTACTAAATAGAATTGTGAACTGTAGTTACCCTCTCTTTGAAACCCAGCCCCAAGCCCTAGCCTAACCTAGCAACAACAGCAAACACTTAGATAGCAATTACCAAGTGCCAGGCACGGGTCCAAATGCATGAAACACATTAACTCATTGAAACTTTACAACAAGCTCACATATTGTGCATTCCTCCACTAGAACACCGTGTGACGATTGTTGTTATGCTCATTTTCCAAATGAGGAAACACAGACAGAGAGACATTACATAAGTTATTCAAGGTCAGTAGGTAATTAGTGGCTCGATCATGATTTAAACCCAGAAATCCCAGATCCCGAGTCTCCGCTCTTAACCATCGATCATCCTGCGAAGCAGCCAGCTCTGACCTGAATCCGAGGCACAGCCAAGCCAGCCCTCCCCAAAGAACCCTCACTCCTTTCCCAATCCTCAGCTGCCCACCTCAGTTTACCCTTGATATTCCAACCCTGAGAGTAATAAAAAGTCTTCTAGAGATAAATTCTTTAGACAGAAATATAAGAGATAAAGAGACAAAGTCAACACCGGAAGACAAAAGACATCTGGATGGAAGCCTTAGGCAGGACAACTGATAAGGCTTCTACAGTTGCAAAGGAAGGTATATGTTCTCCCCTCAGACATTTCAGAACCATAGAACCAGATATGAAATTTTCTAACACTATTTCAGTGTGGTTAAGAGACAGTTGGAAGACATCGGGGGCACTTATTAACAGACTGAATATTAGATGACTCCAGGGAATGGGGGCTGATTTGCTGGGTGTGTCATCATCACCATGCTATAAGGAAGCACTCATGACAGGAACATAAAGTGGATTCTTGTTACCTGCCGTAGACCTGCCAAAGAAAGTCACCAAAGCGCAGATGTCACTGTGTCATTTTCCCCGGGGAAATGCAGGGTTAGGTTCCCCTAGAGCGTCTGCTCACAACATCTTCCCCAGCTGACCCACATGTAGGCTCGTTTCATCTGTCTGTTGAAGGACACCTGATGTAACATGTATGTCTGATCCATTGATTTTGAGCTCTTGATCAACACTAGCACAACTCAACCCTGCGTGAGGTGGATCCTATACACTTCCTCTCTGTGAAGCACCTGGGAGCTCTCCTACTTAGGAACATCCTGTGCTCGGGGACACTTTAAACAGTAAAATGAGTAGCAGAACCCACAAGAGTAGGGGCTGAGGAGATAGGTCAGTGGGAAAAATTGCTTATTCACCAAGCCTCAGCACCTGAGTTTGAATTCCCAGCACCCACATAGAAAGCTGAACATGTCTATTTATGCCTGTGACCCCAGCATTGGGTGGTGGAGACAGATGGATCCCAGGAGCTTGATGAACAGCCAATCCA
The DNA here is from genome assembly GCA_030674055.1 of Rhabdomys pumilio. Classification (NCBI taxonomy): domain Eukaryota; kingdom Metazoa; phylum Chordata; class Mammalia; order Rodentia; family Muridae; genus Rhabdomys; species Rhabdomys pumilio. Next base: position 21,291,510 of record JANHMN010000008.1, read on the forward strand.
CCTGAAACTTCTGGCCTCTGGTTCAATGAAAGATTCTGTTTCAAGGAATAAGGAACACACACACACACACATACACACACACACATATATATACACACACTCATACACACACACACACACACACACACACACACACACAAATAAAAGTAAAAATACAAACAGTGCTACTAAGCTGACCATGAAAGGCATTTGTGAGTCTCAAGCTGTAACAGTAAGGCCCAGTGGCACCTTGTTAGACCCAGAACTTCACATTTCTCTTCACTCTGCACTTAGTTGTGAATTACACAGTAATTATGTTGGTAGAGTAGGCAAATATGCAAATGAGGCCAAATATGCAAATAAGGGAAATACGCAAATAAGGAAGATATGCAAATGATGTCTCTGTGACTAAAGCTCTCCCTACCTTTAAAGAAGCATGGCCTCTAGAATTGGCTTTTAATCCTTTCAGTAGATAAAGAAAGAGAAAAAGAATGGGGCAAAATGAAACAAGTGTTGAAAATATTACTAACTGCTCTTGGGAATGCTGGAGAATGAGGGAGAAGTAAAGGAGGGGGAAGAGGGGAAGAAAAGAAAGAAGAGAGAAGTGAGAGGAAGAGGAGAAGGGAGGAGTGATGAGAGAGGCAGAGAGGGAGGAGGGAAAAAGGGACAGGGGACAGGCAGCAGAGCCTGGTCCCTGAAAGGTGAGCAGAGCGGGGGTGAGGTACCTGGAGTTAATGGAGTGCTGTCTGGATGCACATGAAGGCAATTCTCTCTATTTTGAAGTGTGTTTGAATTTCCCCTCAATGGACATTCAAAGTGGAAAAAGGGAGTGATGGTAGCAGGCTGGCCACAGAACCACGGGTTTGTATAAGATGCGGCATGTTCCCACTCTGCCTGGAGGACCCTCTCACCCACTTCAGAGAAGAGCAGGCACATCTAAGCACCCAGTCTGAACCCTGATGGAGTTGCCCAAAGCCATTGGGCCTAACTGGAGCCTAGAGAGAGGGCTGTGTCTGGTTCTCTTCCCAGGAGCTTCCGTCACTTTCCCATTGCCCACTCTGCAGAATGAATACTGAAGCTGCTGAGTTGGATCTTAGAGGCCCCCAAAGCAGCCACACCACTGAACTCACTCTCCTTTGACTGAATCAGCCTGGGCGTTGTGTAGCTATTCCCTCCAAATTGAAACATAGGAGCCTCCTTGGGATTCAGGAAGCACAATGAACAATGTTCAGCATATAAAACTGAGAAGTCTTTGGAGGTTCCTGGAACGTACAGGATTCACAGGACCCCTAGCTGCTGAGGCCGTAGCACTAGCGGGCTGCCTGTGGGGAAACAGCTTTCACACCTTGTCACCTGTGCTGGGCTATGCAATGATGCTGTATTTGAGTCACTCATGTGCATGTAAGAAACCCCAGGGGTTCAGTAAACTAGATTTGGGTGGAATCTTTTCTTTGCTCTGTCTGAGATGAATACATATTTGTTCATGTTGCCCCTGGAAAAGTCCCACACTGGGGCAGGGAACTTAGGTCTCCATTTGAGGTCAAGCTTATGTTAAAACCAGAATAGGGGCACCTTTGGGGACAGATCAAGGGACCTATCTGCCTATTAGAGGAAATGATATTCCTCCTGCCCAGTCCCGGCTGCCTTCCTACATCACTGGCTCTCATAGTCCTCTCACCAGGCTCTCTTCAGCTCCTTTGGCTCTCGGGGCAGGAGAGGTGACCATATCCACAGCAGAAGTGTTCTGCATTTGTCCCTCAGGCCCATTTGCATCTGTCACAGCTGGGGCTAACCCAAAAAGATTTTCACAGAGCCTGTATTGTAAGCCCACTGACACCAGGGACAACTTTGGGGCCTGTTGGATCCTCTTTCCATCACCACAGACTTAATTACAGAGCTGGCCATAGCAAGTGTCCATCTCTCACCCCATCCTGAAACAAAGGAGAGGGTGGTTTGTGTTCTCCTGGGCAGAATCAGTTGATAGAAGAAAGCAAACACCACTGGGACTGTGGTCCATCCCTATGGAAACGAGACCATGCTCTCAGACACATCCCATGCTCTTGTGTTCTCTGCCCCAATTAACTCTTCCCAGATGAGAAGGATGTCTGTTGTTCCGTGAAAGGAATCAGTAAAGGACAGTGCCCAAGAGAGGACAACTCACCGATGGATTGTCTGTCACCATCACAGGCAACATGGAAACTAGTTGTGACCATGGTCTTCCTGGTGCCTCATAGGAACAAGACTCCCTCACTGATGGTTCCGAATGGTCTCATGGAGCTGAGGAAAAGTGAGCACACATAGCCTCCACACACACCAAGTCATCAGCCTGAGCAAAGGCTAGCGCAAAGTGCTGAGTTCCACCCCAGCACCACAGAAACCAAGTGTGGTGACACAAACCTGTAATCCTGGCACCCAGAGCCAGAAGCAGGAGGAGAGAGTTCAAGGCCTTCCTTCACTACTCAGTGAATTTGAGGCCAGCCTGGGTTGCAGGAAACCCTGTCTCAATGTAAGAACAACACAATATCTAGGTTCTGCACCCTTCCCAGGCTGGCTCTGAGCTGAATTCTCTATCACTTCCTGCCAGACCTGGGCAGCCACTGCTGGCTGCTTCTGCTCTCTGTGACATGGTACTTCAAAGATGTCACTCCTCAATAAAGCTCATGTCATACTGGGCTAATCAAGGTCACAGGTCACAGGAGAACTGAAGGCCACGTCTCACTCAACACCTGCTATTCAACACCCTACCAGGTGACTGCTTTAAACAGACAACCTTGCAATCAGTCTGACCATTCCAGAAACTAATGTCAAACTTCAATTAAGCTAAATATAATGACTCCTGGGAAGTCCCACTCTGCCTCAGTATGCCTTTATTTTTTCCAAAATTATATCCTATCATGATTATAATTTAAATCCTATGACTGGAAAGCTTGTAAAGACATCCATAGATGTCTTCTCTCTTTTTAAATAATCACCTATTGCCTCACGAGTGTCCCCACTTTGTCCTTCAGAATCAAAAAACGTCCCCCATTCAGCCCTAAACAGTGAACGTTTTCAAACTGCTAGTCTAGCTGGTGTGACTGATCTGTGCCCCCGCCACCAGCCCCGCCCCAACCCCAGGGTCACAAGTGCTGAGGAGAACTGTGAACAATGTAACTGCACATAACACCATACACTTACTTAAAACATTTGGGGGGAAGTAACTCAGTTACCTGAGAGCATGCTCTGTAGATGACAGTGTTGATGACGGACTTTCTTGATGTCAAAAGGTTGGAAACAGCTGGAACTCTCTGTCAAAGCTTTCAAATCCTGGGGCTGTGAGCATTAGTGCCCCTCCCCCACGGCCAGCCCTGACAAAACCTTGACCTTTCCCACACTGAGGACTAGCCACACTACTGGAGGTTGAAAGGGTTGGAGTTTAAAGCTGTGTCTGCCACGTGCTAAGCACACATTTAATGAATGAATAAAATCTCTGCCCGGTGTAGCCTCAAGGGCACGAGAGACCCATCTTCTCCACACTGCTTCCTGCTGCATTGCCTCCATCTTTGCTGAAGATCTTATCTGTGGTACACGGTGCACAGCGACAGACAGCTGTCACTCTGCAGCCTCTGCGCCGTTTCTTACAAGTTCCTCGAGGACAGGAATAATGTATGTCAAATGCTGTATGTCAAATGAAGACAGACAGACAGTCACACAGACAGACAGACACATGGAATGAGGGAAACAAGTGCTGATTAACAACTAGACCAAAAAAGGACTTCCATAAATAAAAAGTGAATAAAACCAATAGCTAGGGAAAATTTCACTTGCTTAAAACTTGCCTTCTCATGCCCCCATCTCAATAAAAACAGAATATAAAATCAAACAGCCTACATGAAAACAATACTTGAAACCCAGGGAGTAGAAGGAGGGACAGTGTCCTTAATATATAAAAAGCTCTTAAGAACCAACATCAAGCTAAGTGGGTGGTGGCTCACCTGTGTAATCTCAGCACTTGGAGCCTGAGGCAGAAGAATTGCCAAGACTAGTGTGAGCTACAAGTGAGTTCCAAGCCAGCCTTAGACAATGCCTCATTAAAAACAAAATAATAATAATGTAAAAGTAAAAAATAATCCTAGGACCAAAGTAGATTTATAGAATTACATAGGAAGGGTGACATTTTAAATGACAAGCAGGTCAAAGGTGTTTGTCATTGAGAGCACAGAATGAATTAAAAGGGTGAAATTAGTAAATGGTTTTTGATAATGGTACCTTGGCCCAGCAGGAGGACAAGAAAGCAAGCCTCAGTGGTACACACATAAGCTGATGGCTATAGTGAACTTGATGGTGAGAACCCAAGACTTTTTTTTTTTTTTTTAAAGCCTTGACCCAGCATGGCAACTTCTGGGAAATCATCAGAGAGGTGGATAAAAGTTTGTTCTTGGTGTTGTGAAAAACAAATACGACTTCTATCTTCAATAGCATGGGATAGGTTTAATAAATTATGCTCCACCCACATGCCAGTGGTTATGCAAGGATTGAAAAGAGTGTTTACAAAGAAAGAGGTAAAACCCACACTTCGTCACAAGTGTGAAGTCGTGGTGTTTGCTCCCCAAAACAAGGTCTCACTGCCCTGAAGCTTGCAATCCTCCTGCCTCAGCTTCTCAATGTGCAAGCCTGTGTCCCTCATCCTGACTCCAGTGTGGAAAAGGGAGGAACTGTGAATGGCATCCCACCTGTTTTATACTGTAGAGAGCTAACCCTGATCTAGAGGTGTCTGGCATATAGAGTTCTGTTTCTCAGAATGCACTGGGACTCTGATGGATGTGGGCCAGGATGTGCCATCCCACACAGAGCATGCTTCAAGTGTGTGCTCCTGTCTTATGTAGAAGCCCATGTGCTTAAACAAAGCAGTTAGCACCTTCACATCTGTCCCCATGAGGGTGCCAGATAAATTTCTTTTGTCCCCAAGTTGACCCTTTCCATAAACTTGGCCACATCCATGCTGAGTTCAACGGAACTCGGAGAACTATTGCTGGGGTATGTCTAAGACTTGAATAAAGATGACTAGAAAACCCCAATGGTTTATTATTACAGTGTTCCCAACAGACAAACAACTTACCAGTGTCTGTCAGCCAATGAAGAAAACATAGTTTGCATGCAATGAAATACTGAGCAACTATAGAAAGTACCTGCCATCTGTGACAATGTGGGAGTGTGGAGACCATGATGCGTGTTAAGCCAGCAGTCATGATGTCAAGCATGTGGGGCTCTTGGTCACATGTGGAACTTGAATAATTGTTTAGCATTGGCTGGGGAGTGTGGGACAAAAAGCTCTGGGGACTGTCACACAGTTGGGTGACAGTGGACAGCAGTTATGTCCTATGTGTTTTGCAAAGCCCAAAGAAAGGATCTGGAATGTTTTTGCCATAAAAAAAAAATGTTAGCGTCTAAGGAAACTTATGTTTAATCATGTCTAGTCACTGCACAATGGCCAGAGCCATTGAAATAGCCCATGATACCCCATAAATGCATGAAACTTTTAATGTTTTGGGGTAGCAATTAAAAATAAAATCAATTTAAATTTTAAAAGATGTAGTTAGAAATGTCGAGTGACCAGGAAGAAGCTTCTCTTGCTCCATGAGGCCCTAGGAGGCCAAAATCCAGAACCGTGATCCTCAGTGAGGGCTGACTCAACCTAGGCTATTCACGTGGGCAGGGAGAAGGCCCACCCACCTGTTCCCTTTGGAGGTCCAGAATGCCTTTCCCAGGCTGCAGGCTTCACAGCAGGTCTCTGGCCTTCTTTTCCCTGTTCCTGTTCTCAGGAAGGGACCATATGATGTGGTGATTTTCCACTGAGGAGTGTCGAGGGCATGATTGTCATCTCCCCAAAGCTGGGCTGGCTCCACCCGCTAGCCTGGTTGGTGATAAGTGGGCCCCACCTACTGCCCCCGCCCCAGGAGCAGGTGGGGGCAGGCCAAGGGTAGTGCCAGGATCCTATCTAGAGCACCCAGCCCATATCACAGGGCTGGAATGTCACAGACACCTAGTGCCTCCCCAGAGCCACCTGACTGGGAAGCAAACCTTGACTGCAAGCACCTGGCCTCTGTTCTCTCCTCCCAGGGACCACTGTCTTCAACCAGGTCATTTTGTCCTTCCCTCTGCCTCCAAGCTTGGCTGATGCTCAGCTTGGCACACATTTATGGAGTACCTACTCAGCTGCAGCAAACTCCCACGGAGCCTAGCCCTGCTCCATGATTTCTGAGTCACGTCAACGCACCTACATAACAACAAAGCCACTTGCCTTAGCCTAACACAAATAGATAGCAAGAGTGAAGAGCTGGGGAAGCTGAGGGGGGTGGGAAGGGGAGCAGACATAGGTGTCGCTGGCATATCTGGGAGGAGGGAACAGAGACTCCTCATATCCTGACACAGCGTCCACTAAGTGCTTGCTAGACTCTGGTTGATATCAGCTTAGAGTCTACTAGGAAGAGATAGTGACCAAAGAAAAGTAGTATTGCAGACAGAGGACAAGCTTTAGGAAGGCAGCAGCTCATAGCGCCAAGAGAATCCTCACGAGGAGGGCAACCCCTCCTAACCCAGGCCCATAGGCCAGGTTTCCAACATCACCTCCAAACCTTCCTCAGCTCCTGGTATAAGAATGAGCCTCCATCCGGAGTTCTTTTTCATGTCTCTTGGTTCTCCTGGAGGCAATATGTTCAAACGTCACACTTATGCACACACACACACACACACACACACTCACATCTAGGAAAAGCAAGAGCTCACAGGGTGTGGAGCCCATGGCAGCACCCTAGCAGAGGTACACACCGCACAAGCCAGGAAGCTCAAGGTGGGAATGATCCAGAAAACCCTGACGGAAGATGACAGGCAACTGGGTCACACCCTTGGGGGCTAATGTTTGCCTGTTTGTCTGAGAGTACTAGGGAGTCGTGGGAGAATTTCAAGTAGTGTGCCATGTAAAACTCTGTCCCTTAGTGTCCCTCTGGTCATCGTGTGAAGAATTAATAGGAGGCCAGCAAATAAGGAGAGAGAGAGAGAGAGAGAGAGAGAGAGAGAGAGAGAGAGAGAGAGGCCGGGCTCACAGGAAACAAGGAACTGGCACCAATAGACAAGGTATAGAAGACAAAGTAGCAGCCACCGGGGGAAGAAGCTGGGAGCAGGGCCCAGGTGTACACAAGATATGAACACCAAAGGAGTGAAGGGACACACACCCCATGGAGAAGTCAGCCCCAAAGCCTCCCACTCCATGTGTGCCCAGCAGCTGGGATTCTATGACGTACCTGATGCCCTCTATCTAACCTGGGAGCCTGAGGAGAGAATGTGGAGGGTCCAGGAACAGACTGGGAAAGAAATGACCCTGTGTTTTCCCAGTCCCCATTTCCACCTGATCGTACACAGAAACAGCAAACCACAAATGTCAACTAAACACCTACGGTGTCCCTGATTGAAAGCAGTTGTTTTCGTTATTGTAGTTGGGAGAACATCTGAAATACTAAAAGTGTTTACTCAGAAATAACATGAATGAGTAGAACCGCCGCTGGCTGCAGTTTAAGCCCCTGTTGAGACATGTGATTGTGCGTCCCAAACTGAAAGTTGATGGTGTCCCCCTTCCCACCACCGTCCCCAAAGCCATGCCCATCAGGGAAAAGTCAGGGCAGCTGCTCAGCCGACAGAATGATTTAGTTATCCAAATAATCTATCAAAATTGGCTCTGTCCAACTATTTGTAAAAAGGGAAAGAAACAGGTTTTGTGTTAACAGGACGGCATGCTTTTTCATGTTTAGAACAAGGAATCAGATATGTCAGCACTGCAGCAAGTGTTTGAACTTATCTCTAATTCACGGTCTCTCTTTGCTCTAGAACTTGGGCACATCACTGCTGACATAATATGTCTTTAGCCATTTTGTTCTGGTTTGTGGTCACTCAATGACCTTGTTTCTCAAGCTCCTTGCTTTTGTTTTTCTACAGTGCACTTGTTCCTAAGAGTTACCATCAAGACTTTATATTGTATAGCTAGGCATAGTGACACATGCCTGAAATCCCAGCACTCAGGAGACTGAGACAGGAGGATTATTTGGAGTCTGAGGCCAGCCTGAGACACATAGTGAGACTCTCTAAGAAACAAGCCAGGTGTGGGAGGGCACATCTACAATCCCAGGACTCGGGGAAGGAGGGGTCAAGAGTTCAGAGTCTGCCTCAGCTACTTAGAGAATTGAAACCCCCCTCCCCCATGTGTGTGTATTGCAGAAATACACAAGCAAAGTGGGCTGACAGCACACTTTTTCTGTTCCCCCACCCCCACCCCAGGCGCTGTCCACAGTAGGAGGCCAGAACTTATCCATATTGTATCAGTCACAATTAGGGTTAAGAATAGACTGTGAAACAGCATAACATTTGTTTCTTGAATTTCCTGGACCCTCTAAACACTGGAAAGTGCCATGCTGGCATTTCTTAAAATTGCAATTTTTCTGCAAAGGGGAGCTGCCCTCGCTCTGTGGATAAGAAAGCCTAGAAGCCGTGGGAAATCACACTGGCAGGTCATGTTAGACGTCATGTGAGGATGCTAGTTGTGAACTGTTTGAGTGGACAGGGAATGAAGTGGCTCCATGTGCTTCTGCTCTGCATCTTCTTACAGATTCTAGGTCTCCCTCCTCCTCTCTGAGCCTCTACTTACAAATCACTTAGTCCTGGCATTCATGGTGATGGGTGAAGCCATACTCCTTCAAGAGGATGTATGTATACAAGTCCATAGGCGAATCATTTTGTCTATAATTCTATAGCACAACACACCCTGGTACTCTTTGGAGAGCAGATTCTCACTTGCATCAGATAACACAGGGTCTACTGTCTGTGGGAATAGCTCTCTTTCTCATCATTGATCCCTCTTGGAAGCATCTCCGGCCTTCCTGACATTTTAATGTCTCCACCATGGTGCAGATACCCTGGAAGCTGCCCATTCCCTACTTTCTAAGACGACAGTTATGACCCAGGGAGTTATGACCCTTCTCAAATACAGATTCAGGGAGGAAGGCTTCCTGGGGTTGGGGAGCCAGAGGAGTTAGTCAAGGAAGGCTTTCTGGGGAAGAGGCAGCAACCCTAGGCCCCTCACTGGAGTGGCCCACAACATTCCATAGGAATTCAAAACTTGTGCAATTCAGAGGTCTCTCCACCCTACGCCCTTGGCCTCTGAAAACGGGTTCATTCCATTCCTCTGGTGATTTTTCCTGCCTGGAACTTCATCTGCCCAACTTGCTTCTTTGATATTCTTCTGATTGCTTCGATGAACCTAAGGCTAACTCCAGACCACCCAAGCTCTCTCGTGGCTGTGCTCCGGACTCTGCTGGAGTCACTCGACAGGCTGTGTCTCCCTGAATCCTTCACCCATCAAAGTTCAAGGGCAACCAACATATTTCCCCAAGGCCACAGTTTTCCTGTCTAGAGCAGTGTTGGAAAACAGCCTCTGGACTGCCATGACTGTACACAGACAAGCCCTTGGTGAAGACTAGACCTGTACCCGGTTCCTGTGTTTCTTAGGTGAGTACGCTTAAATCAGGCTTACCTCCTCCTTGAGCCTCAGTTTACCCATCTGAAAAATGAGACTATTTGAAAAGTTTGTAAATTACAAAATACTGACTCCTGATAGATAGATGTTGGAAATTACCGGCCCATGAACAGAGACAGAGTACATTCCATATTAAGGGTTTTGACACAGGCGTACACAACTGCCCTCCTTGCTTCTGCTTAGACCAAGTCCAGCCAGCTGTTTTCCTTACTGCTTTTTGCCTCCTAACCCTCTCCTCCCCCATGCATCCCAGGAACCCAGAGGATTTGCCCTGGTTGGCATCTCTCACCTGGAAAGAAAGTGACGCAGACCTCCAGGAGAGCTGGGATGAATCAGGGAGACAGGCCTCTCCCAGCAAGAAGAGTATGAGCCGTACCCAGTGATCTCTGGGTGAGAGGGCAATTCTGCTGAAATGTGCTCCTGGCCAGCCAGTGGGGCCCCCTTGTAATCACACTCCCACATTCCAGGCCTGTCCAGACACCTTCCCAGAGCTATCTTGTCATATGGTCCTGCAGGAAAGCCAGGCAGTCTCACAGGTCTCCATTCTCTCTGCAGGTTACTATGGTTTCTTCCTGTCATTCTGGGAAAGTGATGATTACAGGACATGAAACAGCCACAGGAGACCCTGTAGCCCTTGGTGAAGGGGTGAAGGGGTGAAGGAGGGGTGGGAGCCCAACCATGCCTCGCTATGATGCTCCATCTGTCACTACCCACTAAGCTCTCCATCCTTCTCTGCTGCCAGGTCCTATGCCTGGACCTCTCCCTGCCACCAAACCTGCCCCATCCCCCTAGCCAGCTGCTGGCCCAGCTTTGCGAACTCCACAGACTCTTGAGTTGACATCTGATCAAGCCTCAAAGGCTCTTAAAGAGCCTTTCCATCCTTGATCTCACCATAAGACAGCTCCATCCTCCCAGGTGCTCAAGCTACAAGTTGGCTTACCTTTTCCCCTCATCTCTGTGGTTCTACCTACAAAACAAACTCAGAATCCAACATCTCTCATGCCTTTACTCCTTCTGATGGGTGCCTTATGGTCCTCTGGACCTCACAGGGAATGCCCCTGTGGGTGTCTGCCTCACTCTTCCCTCTTGCTGACCTCCTTACTGTAGTCAGAGGGTTTTTCATAAACATAAGTCAGACCAGGTTCACTGAGTAAGTCATATGCAGAAACACAGCCAGTCTCCTTTTCTTAGGATAAAACCAACTTGATCTGAGAAATGTGCCTTGCAGGTGCCCACAGGGCGAAAGTGTTCCCTACCTCCCCCACTTCTCGGAGTCACGCCTCATCCCTACTCCCTGCTGTCTTCCTCCCCCCATCTCACTTCTCTTCCAGGACCTGTGCTGGTCTTCCTCCTGTACATGTATTCGCTTCTTCCCTCTGCTCTAAGTCTGCCTGTGCTATGAATGAACTCTGAAACACTTCTGTGTGCTGATGTTTCTTGTGATTGCTCCCTAAATAATGGAGCTATTTGGAAAGGCTGTGGGACCTTTAGGAAGTGGGGCCTAGCTGGCAGCAGTAGGTCACTTTGATAGTGGTATCCCGACCCTGATTCCAGATCTACTGTCATGTGAACAGCCTCCACCACACACTCCCACCGCCATGCTTTCTCCACCACAATGGACTGAAACCCTCTGACATAGTGAGCTAGAATAAATCCTCCCTTAAATGATCTCTTCCAGGAAGTGTGATCCCAGTGAGATCAAATTAATGAATACAGACTGAAATAAGGCTTGGCTGAGACACACATCACACACACGCACACACACACACACACACACACACACACACAATCTCTTCAGTCCACAGTGTCTTCTTTATGCTTTCTCTATGCTTTATATTTTGCCTGTCTGTCTATGGTGTGTACGTTCGAAGTCTATCTGCTTTGTAATGAAAGCTCAGTGCGGGCAGGCTGAGGTCCATAGTGGCCACTCCACATGAATCCTTGACATCCGATCCAAGGAATGTACCTAGCTGATAGGTGAAGGAAGGAAGGAAGGAAGGAAGGAAGGAAGGAAGGAAGGAAGGAAGGAAGGAGAAAGAAGAGAGAAAAGAAGGAACAGTAGAGGGAGGAAAGAAGGAAGATGAATAAGGGAGGAAGAAGAAAGGAAGGAAGAAGAAAGGGATGGAGGGAGAGGAAGAAGAAATGAGGAATCAAGAAAAAACAGAGGAAAGGAAGGGAATGAGGGAGAGAGGAAGGAAGAAGGAAGAAATAGAAGGAAAGAAGGAAGAGAGGGAAGAAGACGGGAAGATTATAATGACGATCATAATGATCTCAACCCTGTTAGCCTGCCGTTCTCTGTGTGATGTTTCTTTCTGCTTCAGTCTTTTTTATTTGAAAAGTTAGACGAACTGGTTTGTTGAGCTGTAATGAGGTCTGGCATACCTACACTCAGTGAACACTGCTTTCTGCGGCATCACCTGCACAGCCACCAGGAGGCAGATGACCCCGGGCGCGCTCTGTGGACCTCATTTCCAGGTTAGAGAACACTCCTGTGGAGCTGCTCCAGGTCTTCCTGCTCCGGGCATGACAAGGTGCTCCCAGGCTGAGGAGCAGGCTTCTACCTCAAAGGGGCACAAGCTAGCTCTGACACCGGGTGCACGAGGGAAGCCGAAGAGCACAGGGCTTCTGGGCAAAATCAGGGCCAATCATGTGTGTCATATGTGGGTCCATCTGCTGGGAGCTGGGTGTCAGCCATCTTTCCAGGCCTAGAGTCTGAACAAACCTTCCCAGTTTGTGCTCCATGCTCAATCCAGCAAAAGGAAGGCACAAATGAACTGAGTCAGGTACAGTATTAAATCTATCCTGAGCCAGTGAGATGGCTCAGCAGGTAACGGTGATTGCTACCCAAGCCTGACAGTCTGAGTTCAATCTCTGGGATGCATGGGAGAAAGAGTACTGACTGTCAAAAAGTTATCCTCTGCCTTCACGTGCATGTGTACACACACACAACAACATACACACACACAATAGTAATAAAGTAAATTTATTAAGACCTCTCTTTGGGAGAGCCAAGCCCAGGCCTCTACCATACCCACTGAGCACTCAGATAAAGAGAAACCCAGAGGTTGGAGAGAATCTGCCTAGGGTCCCATTGCTGAAAGAAGTAATGATGGAGCCAGCATCCCCAGACAGCTCGTAATACACCACAGAGAGCTTTGGGGAGACCCAAGGCTGGGTGTTCCCACACCCTTCACCAGAGGATGCCACATCTGGGATCTGCTCCATGTGTTTGGCTCTAAAGGGGCAGCTGTTCTTCACTCTGCAGCCGGAGGTTCCCTCCAATGAGAGCAGAAGCTGCAGAGTGTGTGAGCGTCTCTGTGCCCCACCAGTTAATGCTACTCCCTCTGCCTCCAAAAAGGACCATGCAGCAGCTCACCACGTAACATAAAGGATGCTGATGGGAAGCACAGGTGTCCACAGGGATCCCACGATTGGCCACACCCCAGTTCTCACAGTCTCTCCCTGAGGCCAGCACAGACCTAGCTCCAGCCTACACCTGACCTTCTCCTGTCCTATGTAATGGTCCATGGGCAGGACCCCTAGGTGGCCCACAGGAAGTGCTAGGGCTCAGGATGTCACGGCTGACTTTGGCACCTGCCCTGTTGCCCTAATAATGAGTCAGGGCTCACTAAGAGAAAGCCTCAAGTGGCAGCAGGAGTAATTCCAAATGACTTAATTGATTTAATTCATTGAAAAGAGGAAAGAAAGCCAAGCCCTTCTGAGGGCTGTCTGAGAGGCTGCTTGGGTCATGGGTGCTGTTGAGAGGTCCCTAGCGTGTGACTCTGCACCAGGGAACTCACTCCCCTCACATACACACACACCCATGCCCCAGGTCCCCGTAGGAAAGGCAGGCCTGCCTGGATCCTCATTGTCTTAGGAGCACCAGCAACCAGGGATCACATTGAGGCCATCACAGTGAAGTGCCAACAATGACTTTGTGGCCTAGCCCCAGAAAGCCAGGTCTGGGAAGATGCCAAAGCTGGAAGCTTCCTCGACAGGGGAAGGCTGGGTCAGGCAGTGCAGGAAGGATCAGAGGGGAGGATTTCTGATGGTACTGAGTTACGGGCAGAAGCCAGAGAGACTGCAAGGAACAGCAGTGGGCAGCAGCGCCCTCATCAACTCTTCCCAGTGAGAAAGACCCGCTCAGTAGGCAGAAGACCTCAGCCCCAGTGAGTCACCCTGCATGGAGAAATCCCAACAAGAAAAAGCACAGTCTACCATGACCCTCCCTGTGGTTTATCCCATTTAACCCACACAGTTCTGTGAGGTCAGTCATGCCAGAGATTCCCTCTTCACAGTGGGGAAGTCACGCTCCAGAGAGGTTTAAACTAGCTAGCTCCTCGTCAACAGTATGTTAAAAAAAAAAAAAAAAAAAAAACAGGATCCAAGTTGAGATTGAACACTCTCCAGAAACTCCGTGACAGTGACTGACAGGAGCCCTGCTTGAACAAATGCACAGGCCTGCTGGATATAATATGAGTTTTTAAATGCCTGGCCTATGCTGGACATGGTGATACATACCTGTAACCCCAGAATCCATGAAGCAGAGGAAGATGGATTTGTGTGAGCTTAAGGCCAGTCAGGTCTACATAGTGAGGTAAATTTAAGACCAGCCATGGTTACACAGTGAGACCTTGTCTCATAATGAGTGAAACACACTCAAAACCAGCCCGTGACTGCTCCAGGAGAGCCCCTCAACTAACGGCAAGGGTTAGAAGGTCCCTAGAAACTGAGGGCTGCAGTCAGAGGGCCAGAAAAAAGGAGGCTCCACCATAGGTATCATTGACCAGCAGAGCTCACTGTTAGATGTCTCAGATCGTGACCAGCAAGCACGACAGGCAGACCCCTCCCTGAGGGAAGGGACATGAACATGTACAATAAGGCACACAGCCTGGAACCCCCTGAGGACCTCCCATGCACCATCCACCTCTGTGATATGGGTCCATCTGCAGCTAAGGCCCTGCCCAGCTGTTGTAACTCTGAGCCAGTCAGTTCATATCCGGGGTCAGAGGTTAGTCAAAGGTCAGGGTCATCTGTCAGTTAAAGGGTGATTTGAAGTCTCTGCTAGAGGTCAGGATTATTGGTTCTTCTGACGCTTGGCCTTTAAGCAGTGGGTTACAAGAAGGAAGAACTGGGAGGTTCCATGCCCTGGGCCTAGATCTAGAGTCTGTAGTGAGTCATTGGGGTGGTTCTTGGAGTGACCCCTGAAGTCTGGCTACCTGTGGGTCACCTGCTAGGGATTTGGTACAAGGTGGGGCTGGAAAGCTCCAGGGGTGGGCAGAAGCCTGTGCCCAGCCCTGTAGACTGCTCACCCCTCATTCTTCCTAGCTGAGGTCATCCCATGGGCCCAGCCACCCCAGGCCTGGGAGGGGAGCAGAGGTTCCGCTGCACCTCCTCCAGAGGACCTATGAGTCAGGATCTCCAGGACGGCAGTGACTGGGCTTTAGAAGACGTGGGACCCCACCACACCGTTGCCAGGCCCGTACCTTGTGAGACAGCAATGAAGAGTGAAGTGGCCAGACCATACTGAGCCTTAAGCATATGCAAGCATAATTCACATCAGGTTCTCCCTCATTTCCTTCCTTCCATCCTTCCTTCCTTCCATCCTTCCTTCCTTCCTTCCTTCTTTCCTTCCTTCCTTCCTTCCTTTATTTATTTATTTATTTATTTATTTATTTATTTATTTATTTATACTTTTAGAGACAAAGTCTCATGTATCCCAGGCTATCCTTGAACTTGCTATGTGGACAGTGGCCTTGACCTTCTGATCCACCTGAGTGTCGGGATTACAGCTGTGTACTGCCACGCCTGGTTTATTTGGTGTTGGGCTCACACCTGGCACTTCAAGAAGTCTAGGCAGACATCCTACCTGCTGAGGTACAGCCCCAGCCCAAAGTGTTTCTTTTGATTCAATGACATTGCCTTCTGCCTTGCAGGCAAGGAAACTGAGGCACAGCCCTTGTCCCTAAAACCCAGGTGGTCAGCCTCATTCTTAGCCACCACTGGTTATAAGAACAAGATCAACATGAACCCACCCATCCAAGGAGGCCATGGAGTCAAGAGTCACCAAAAGTCCCCGTCTCCCATGTCCTTCTGGAGGAGGTTTGAAGCTCAAACTCTAAATGAAATAATGTGTTACTGCAGGGTAATCGCAGAGTAGAGATACCTCCGGACAGCATTAAAAGAATCACAACTTTTCTTTTAATTGTTATTATACGTGCTTATTGTGTGTGCCCACAGTGCAGGGAGGACAGGGGACAATGGCTGGAGTTGGTTCTCTCCTTCCACCACGTGGGTCCCAAGGATAAAATTCAGGTGGTCAGGTTTGGCCTTTTTCCTCTGAACATCTCATCATTTTTTTCATCACTACTGTCCATCATCCTTGGTTCTTGATGCTATCGTCTCTGTTTCTCTCTGTGGACTCAAGGTGTTTTGACCTTGCTCTAAGAAAGGTTCCCTGCAGGCTTTTCTGGCTCCCTAAAAGTATGGATGAGAACCAGCAGGGATAGGATGCTCCCAGAACAGAGTCCATGTAGTAGCTGTGGTCATTGGGGCAGCCTACAAGACACGGGTTCCCAAGGGTGGTGGGGACACACAAAATATTTGGGATACCAGGGCATTGCATTGGACCTACAACTTCTCCCTGGGGACTCCCAATTTTATCCTGAATGTCATTGTCCCAGGCACCCATAGGAGATGTCTGTGGGACTAATTCTACCACTTGCTGGGCATAGTCCGAGGAGGTAGGATAATGGATGCTGTTGGCCCTCTCCCTCTGGGTCACTTCTAAATGATGGTGGAGCCTCCCTTCTCCAGCACCTCTGGCTACAGATCTCAGAGTAGGACTAGGCTGCTGTCTCTCAGCTCCAACTCCTTTGGATAGCATATTCAGAGTCATCCTCTTTGCTGTCTTACAGTGGAATTCAAATCCAGCACACTAAAAAGGGAAAACAGGAGCTAGAGAGATGGCTCATCGGTTAAGAGCTGTTCTTCCAAAGGACCTGGGTTTGATTCTCAGCACCCACATGGCAGCTCACAGCTGTCTGTTAACTCCAGTCTCATGGATTCCACACCCTCTTCTGGCCTCCGCAGGCACAAGATGCACAGATATACTTCAGGCAAAATACTAATACACATAGAATAAAGAAATGCTTGAAAGAAAGAAGGAAAAGGTCAACACAACAGTTTAGCTGGTATAGAGGAGGCATGGTCAGAGAAGTGAGATCCCCTGAAGCCCAGGTTCCAGCTGCAGAGGGTCAGCAGGGCCACACTCAAATAGGCAGCAAGCACTGCTGGCCCAGAGCACTGTGGTTCCTCCTGCTGGGAGTGTGCTCTCCACTGAGGTTCCCCAAACCCTCAGAAGTGGTAGGTGGCTCTCGGCCAAACACCAAAGAAACCACGGAGTATTTTCCCTCAATTTACCTGGTAAATCTTAGGCAAGAATCAATCTATAAAATAGAGTTAGGGCTTGGGACTGGATAATAAAAAGCAGGTTTTTCACCTCCAGGATTGACTGGTGTGACTATAGGGGTCATGGAAGGGACAAACTATACTTCCAACAGCTGCTGCTTAACTCTGCAGTTACAGGTCACCACTGCCATCAAAATGTCCATGGGTCCCCAAAGAGTCAGTGTACGGAGTCTATGACAGCATCTTCTTTTGGCCTGTCAATCATTCTTGTTTAATGGAACATGTGTGCTTAGGGAAAGCTTGCTCATAGGTGGTCATTTGATCACTTTCTAGCCTGAGGTTACCACAAGCCGGTACCTTAGATAAAGGAGGATGGAAAGCTCAATTCCTAGGCCTACAAGACTCTGTGGTCTGATAAACCCATTTTATTTAAGCTGCTAAGAGGCTGTCCCTTTGTTACTCATCTTCTCGAGTGTCCAGATGGAAGAAGGAGTGACAGTCCCATTAGCAGTGCTGAGGATTGAACCTGGAGCCTCATATGTGCTAAGCAGAGGCTCTACTGAGCCACGTCTCCAAGAACTGACTTTGCAGACTTTCCAGCTGCTTCTGAAGGCTGAGGTCTCCTGATTTCTGCTAGGCGTTACTCTCCCCGTATATCCAGAAAAATAGAAGAAGCCAGTTAGCACTTAGTGGCTCTTCCTAGGAAGGGGTGATTATCTCTGGAATCCCTAGGGTATAGACTCAGAAAAAGCATATCTTTTGTAGATGAGATGGGTCTTAGGCAGGTGACAGGTTGGTTGGTCCTAGAGTGCCTGGAGACTGTCCCCTCCCCAGCTTCTCCTCTGACTCAAGAGACGGGATTAATGCCACATTCCTTATCCCTGTCATCCTTTATGCTGTTAAGTGCTTTATAGGCACCAATTTGCCAAGCACCCCACCCAAGGATGCCTGCCCAGCAGTCAGGGCTCCTAAAGGTAACACAAAGGCAAGACCTAGCCTCACCTGTCCTAAACTTGGAAGGCGTCCCCAAGAAAGCTCCTGCGCAGCCTCCAAGGGTGGAACTCAAAGACTGAGGAGCAAAGGCCATGGTGGCGGCTGCTGAGACCCATAGCCTGGTGACACTGTGGAACAGAGGATGCAGTCACCAGGACACTGACCACAGAACAGATCCCAAGATTCACCACAAAACATGAAGACCCACTGGAGGGTTTGAGCACAAGGTGATGTGGCTACCTCGAGTCTTCCTTTCCCTAATTCTCTGGGCATAGACACAAAGAGCCTCACCACCCCACCCTCACCCCCCCCACCTCCCCCCCAGGTCTCTGCTGTACTCTGATACAGAAGCCTTGAGTTTTGTCTTCAATGGGGCTGAAATCTGCACCAATGTCTTTGACTTCAACCTTTGCAGGTCCAGACTTGAGAGAACGAAGCCGGCGGGACACTAAGGTGACTTGCTTCTTGATAAAAGTCTTTACATCTCAATCATTCCACGTTGATGGCTGTGACTCTCCTAATTGCCAAGGGTTCAAGTACAAGTCCACCATCTTGGCTCAAGTAGCCTCTCACCTTTTCCTCCTGTGTGTTTAAATATCACAGAAGCTGATCTCTTGGGACTCTGATGTCCCCTCTTTGATACTGTCTGTCCTGAGGTGGCACCCTACTCCTTACCATCACACAGTTCAGATACACATCCCAGGGGTCTTTACCAGCTGCTTCTTCGCTCACAAATTCCATCTCATCTTCAAGAGAGCAGAGCAGGGCTGGAGCTGAGGAGTGGAGCACTTGCGTCCCATAGAACCCTAGGATGCATCCCCGGTGCAGCACAAGCAGGTGCACATTTATAATCTTAGCACTGAGGGAGTGTAGGGTCAGAAGTTCAAAGTCATTCTCAGCTACATGGCGAGTTCACAGTCATCCTGGGATACAGGAGACTTGTCTCAGAGAGGGGAGTGAGGGCTGTACCCATACTAGGTCTCTGATATTAATTACCTTGACGAGATACATTACACTGTCCCTGTCCCTCGGTCTTTTCAGTCCTGGGTTCTGGGCCCACTTTCACCTTATTGTAAACTCTCAGAGGATGGGCATTTGTGTTATTCACACATTCCCAGCACCTAGCATGGTGTCAGTCCCTGCCTAGTTAGAGCACAGAGAATGTTCAGTGGGTTTTGAATTGTCAGCGCTCCAGGGATGACTCAGTGATTAGAGTTTTTACAGGGAGATAGTTGGGTGAGAGATGCTAAGGAGTAGCCATTTTCCCTAACCATCATCATCACCATCATCACCACCACCACCATCATCATCACTGGGTATCTGTGGCAAGCCTTTGTTGTGAGAGAATGTGGAAGGAGATCTGCTCTGGGATGATGTGGGGGTGGATACGGTCTGCAAGTAAGTGATGAAAGATGCAGAAATGAAGTTAGGCATGGAGGCTGGAGACCAGGCAGGGATGGTGCATGTATGGACACCATATGACAGCAAATGGGACAGGAGAGGAAAGATGAGGATGAGAGCAGAAGAGACAGGAAAGACAGGTAAACAAACAGGAGAGAGAGAAGGGTGAGAGAAGAGGAGGGGAAAGATAGAGTAGAAAGGAGGAGGCAAGCAAGAGAAAGATGAGCAAGAGGAAGAGAGGAGGTAGGAGAGGAAGAAGGAAAGAAGAAGAAAGAGAAAGAGGACAAGAAAGAGGAGGTAAAGAAAGGCAAAAAAGATGATAGGAGGAAGAAGATGGATGAGGGGGAAGATGAGGTGGAAGATGAGGAATGCAGGAGGAACAAAGACAAGAAAGAAGAGAAGATAAAAATGAAGGCAGGGGAGAAGTGGAGGAAGAAGGGAAGAGAAAGGGAGAAGAGGGGAGAAGAGAGGAAAAAAGAGAGCAGAGGAGGGGAGAGGAAGGGAGAAGAAAGGAAAGAAGAGAGGAGAAAGAGAGGAAAGGGAAATGGAAGGGAAAGAGGAAAGGAGAGGAGAGGAGAGGGCAGGGGAGGGGAGGGGAAGAGAGGAGAGGGGAGGAGAAGAGAGGAGAGGAGCTAACTTAAGGAGGGAATGTGGTCCCTCCCTCCCCAGCTACCTTGGAACCAGGCTGGGCTTTGCATCTGCAGAGCCGCTCCTGAAACTCCTGCATGTCAGGGCATGATTGAATGCTAAGAGGAAGACAGCCAAACTGGAAGGCAGCCCGAGACCGTTGCCAGGAGAGTAGCAGTGACAAGGATACAGTATTGCCTCTGTGGTCCCCCTGTCACACTCTCTCCACCCTGCTCCTAGCTGGCTGAGCTTGACAGGATGGTAAGTCCTTCAGTGACTGCTGGGGACATGGCAAGGGTGTGGCCCAGTTGAGACCATGGTGGCTGGGGGGATCAGGAACCAAAGGAACACTGGGATTAAAGTTTCACTTACCTGCCTCGAAAGTGCCCAGGTATTGTGTGGGCAAGGATTCCAAGGTGCTGAGTAAGGCAGCTATCCCAGCATGGATAGGGAAAAAGCCCAAGTCACTGGTTGGGGGAATGGCCAAGGGGATTGGGATCCCAGCTGTCTCTTGCAGAGAATGATAATGTCACCACTACCTCCTCTCATAATGTGGCCCCCTTTCTCACAGCCCAAGTCAGACACTCATTGCTGAGGGTCCAGCTAAGAATGGAGTGATATCATCCAGTAGGCAGAGGCAGGATGGGGAAGTGAAGGCTAACCTGGGCTATATAGTGAAGCCTCCTCGCCACTTCCCATTAAAATAAAAAAAATGGGAAAGAAGAGCTAGGTGGAGACTTTGGGGTATATGTGGAGTGATAAGAGAGAGATCAGGTACTCAGCAGGACGAGATCAAGGAAGACAGTGATGAAGAAAGGCAGAGGCGTAGAGACCAGCTGGCTAAACTTTGCTCTGGTTTGTGCACGTGACAAAGAAATAAATGGGACCTAATCAGGAACCAGTGTGTGCTGATAAACCTGAACCCCAGTGACAGAGCGAGCCGCATGCTTGGCCTCACACTAAACTTTAACCTGGCTTCAGACTCACTGCTAAACCTGTCCTCAGTCTCATGCCTAATTCCAACTCCTCCAACCACGCTAAGCCTAAGCTTGGCATCTAGCCAGCCCTCAGACTGAAAAGGTCCGGGAAGAGATGGTGTAGATATTTCTAGAATAATCACACAGCTGGTAGACTCTGTGGGATGGCACTGGGGTGGTGTTCGTACGGTTGGACAACCAAAAAAACAAAAAAAAAAAAAAAAAGCTTTGTGATTCTCTAGCATGGCCCTAAGACCCTTCACTAGTAGGTAGATTCTCAGACCATTCCCACTCTTTCCTTGGTTTTATGATCTTTTCCATGACTCTGGAATCTTGTCCATCTTGTGACCCTTTGGTATGATTTGGATACAACCAATCCCCCAAAGTTCACTCGCCAGCAGAGGTGGTGCCAAAGTGTGATATTTGTGATATTTTTAAAAGACCAAGTAGACGGTAAGTGGGACACGGATGGTGTAGGTCATACGTGGACTAACGCTATCTCGTGTGTCGTGTCTCCTGTGACTATGTCAGTTATCACAAGAGCGGCTGTGATGAACTGAGACCACCTCGCACCTTAGCAGATAGTTCCCTGTCCACTTCTCCACCATATTCTGACTGTCACAGAAGTGTGGTGGTGCCACTGTGCGTGGCCCAACAAGCCTTGTCTTTTTATGTATCACCTTATAGTAGATACTGTTATCCAAACACAATAACTGGGTCTCCTACTTCAGGCCCAGCCTTACCCACAAAGACTAAACTTTTCTTCCTGATCCATCCAATCAATCCTATCTAGAAGATTCCATCCTTCCCAGAATGCCTACCAAGATGTGAATTAAGAATCCACCTAGAATCTACCCACAAAACACTCGCCCCAGAATGTCCTGCCTCAAACAGCCCTCAAACAGAAACTGTCTTGTCTGTAAGATGTGCAAGGACAGAGATGAAGCAGAGAGAGAGAGAATGACCAAGCAATGTCTGGGCAAGATTCAGACTCATATCACAAACAAGAACCAGTCTCTGACACTATTAATGATACTCTGTTATGCTTGCAGACAGGAGCCTAGTATAACTGTCTTCTGAGAGGCTCCACACAACAGCCAATGGAAAGGGATGTTAAGTCCCACATTCAAACATTAGATGAAGCTCAAGGAGTCTCATGGCAGAGTTAGGGGAAGGATTGAGGGACCCAAAAAAGACAGGGACTCCACAGGAAGACAAACAGAGTCAATTAACCTGGACCCTTAGGGGCTCCCAGAGACTGAACCACCAACCAAAGAGTGAGCATGGGCTGGACCTAGACCCCTACACACATGCAGCAGATGCCTTCATGTGGGCCTCCCAACAACTAGAGCAGGGGCTGTCTCTGGAACTGTTGCCTGCCTGTTTATGGATTCTTTCTCCCTAACTGGACCACTGTGTCTGACTTCAGTGAGGATACGCCTAGCCCTGCAGTGACTTGATTGCAGGAGGGAGGGCTCACCCAGAGTGGGGCTCCCCCTTCGCAAAGGAGATGGAGAGGGAAGAATTGGGGGAAGATCTGCATGAGGAGATACTGGGAGAAGAGGATCTGCTGATCCTGTGATGATAGACAGACAGACAGACAGACAGACAGAGAGAGTATCCGCTAAGGAGACCAGGCAGTGGTGTCACAAGCCTTTAACCCCAGCACTCAGGAGGCAGAGACAGGTGATCTCTCTAAGTTTGAGGCCAGCCTGGTCTACAGAGCTAGTTCCAGGACATCCAAGGCTACACAGAGAAACCCTGTCTGGGAAAAACAAACAAACAAACAAACAAACAAGAACAACAACAAAAAATCCACCTAAGCATCTAGAACCTTCCATTGTCTTCTTTTTTTTTTGTTTTTTTAATATTTAAAAATCTTTTATTTATTGACAATCATTAGCAACAAGTCTGTGGCTACAATGTAACTTTTCAAATCTATGTTTTTAGAATTCATATAGAAAACTAATCACATCAATAAGCACAGGTGAAAATAGTTATAGAGTGTCTGGTGGGTTTGGTCGGTTTTAGTTCTTCCCCCCCCCTCACGTTTATCAGTTCTTTGTGAAGTCCCTACAATGTATTTTGATTGTACTCACCTTCTCCCCTGACTTCTCCCACATCCACCCCACACCTCAAATTTGTGTCCTCCTTTTTGTTTAACTCACTAAATACAGTCCAGACACAGCAGGGCAGCTGCACATGGGAACTCACAGCAGTGAAGACAAACTGCACGAGGCCTGCACAAGCTCAAGCCAGACGACTTCCAGCTTAGAAAGGGGACACACACAGCCCCACTCTAGCTCCTGGGAGAGGACACTCTCTTTTCTATTGTCTTCCAAAACTGCAACTGTAACCTTTAAAATTTAATTTTTTAAAATGTAAAGAATTTCCTCAAGCCAGAACATGCTAAACAGCACTTTAGCAGTGTTGGAGATTTGAACCCAGAACCTCATTCACGGTGGGGAGCAAATGCTCTACCATTGGGCCATGTCTCTAACTTCTCAAAATATTTCAAAAGTCAAGTCAAGGGGCTGGGGATATGGCTCAGTCAGTACAGTGCTTGCCACACAAGCACAAGGATCCATATTTCAAATCCCCAGCACCCATGCAAAAAGCCTGGCACTATGGTACACACCAGGAAGACAGAGACAGGTGGATCCCTGGAGCTCACTGGCCAGACAGTTTAGGTTGAGTGAGAGACTCTGTCTGAAAAACTAAGGTGGAGAGCAATATATACGCCTGACTCTGATCTCTGTCCTCCATATACAGATACACATACACACACACTAGGAACAAGCATACACACATACACACATATACACACACAGACACACACACACACACACACACACACACACACACACACACACACACACACAAAGTCAAGCCAAAAGTCTAGTGATAGCTGCTCATGGTGGTCTTTAATCCCTGCACACAGTAGGCAGAGGCTAGCAGATTTCTGAGCTTACTAGTCTACATAATGAGTTCTAGGCCAGTAAGGACTGCTCAGTGAGACTTTATCTTTCAATAATAATAATAATAATGATAATAATAATGATAATAATAATAATAATAATAATAATAAAAAGAAGCAAAGTCTGGTGAGAACTCACTGCCCTTCCAAACATTTGCAATCTTTTAGGTGACTTTTCTGGCAATTAACTATCATATCTCAACAATTTGTGTGTGTTCTCTTTTCTAAATGAATCAAGATTTTAAAGGTTTTACTTTTGGTTGTGGTAGTTACGCTGTCTAAACACTGTCCCCACCCCCACACTCTCCAAGCCTTCTAACAGAGTTGAATCCCAGTGTTGCCTGATATGAGCCGGGCAGCACAATGGGGTCAGCCTCTCTCCTAGCAGCTTCTAGATCCTTCTGGTGTCAATGTCTCACAGGTATAATTTGCCTTTGTCACCACACTTATTAATTCTTGCCCAAATTCATGGAAGAACACAAACCCCTTGGAGTAAGGTTACATCTCCAGGCACCTCTGTGTTTCCGAGGGTTTCCCCAAGGACGGGTGCAGACAGCTGTATGTCTGCTGCTACCATCTGCTCTTCAGCTTCTGTGCGTTGGTTCCTAGTTCCTTCAGCATCTTGTGGGCTCATGCTGCTTTTGTTCCATGTGATGCTTCATTAACTCTTCCTGGGGAGTCATGAGCAAGTGTCTGTTCGCTGAATTACCCCTCCATCATCCAGATTCATAACTTAGACCAGATACTTTCTGTCTGGCTTTTCAGTAATCTTAAGGTATGGAGCCTAAAAATAAAATATGGTTAGCCCTGAATACGATTTCATGGTCTACAGTGAGTCAGACAAGGATTATGTATTGTACTAGAGAAAGAATCTTCTGGTTTTCAGGTAAGAGGTGGGTTCCAAGAGGGACTAACAGACAGGCCTCAAGATAGGACATACAGAACAAAGGGTGGGCCAGCTCAAGGCCCTGGAGCAGGGTGTAAGGACAATGGTGGTGGTTGGCTATTAATCAAGATGTAAAGGCAGTATGGGGCTCAGTCCAGAAGGGTCAGCCCAGGATGTAAGGGACAATAGCTGACAGTGGTCCGAGATAGCTAAGTCAGATTAAAGTAACCTCAAGACTTCCTCCCCAAGGGAGCATTGCAGAGTGCCTGTGTCCTCTCCCCTAGTGAACACTTCAGCTTCGAGATACTTAAACCATATACATATTCTTGTACCCTATATTGAATTCTGAAGAAAATAGGTTTCTGAGAAAAACATGCCACTTTCCTAGAAATGCCACCCTGGAGAAAGTGCAGGAAGGAGGAAGGAGTGGGGGGGGCATGCTAACCTCAGCAGAGGCTGTTATAACTTAGCTCACTCCCTCTTTTAAATTGTATTCTTCTATCGACACTCGCTCTTATTCAATTCCTGACCATTTGAGCTGCCACCGTATCCAGTCTGAAGTCTTCCCAATCCAGAGCATAAGAACTGCTGCTGGTATCAAAGCCAGAGAAAACCAGAGATGTGGATATTTGAAACAAAGTCTCCCTGTGCAGCTAGCCTTAAACTTGCTATGTAGCCCAGGCTGGCTTCAAACTTGCAGCAACCTCCCACCCCACACCCCAGCTTCCAAATGCTAGAATTGTAAGCATTTGCCCCATGCCCAGCTGAAACTACAGTGTTGTGTTCAGTGTGGTAAGATGTACACAGCATGAGATGTGTCATGCTTACTGCCCCAGCTTTGGTCATGTGCACACTGCTTTGTGGCCCATCAGTGCCCAACTTTGGAAAGATGTTTATCTTCTCATGCAGAAACTCCAAACTCATCAGAAGGTAGCTGTGCGTTTCTTCCCAGTCCCCCGTCCTGGGCCGTGAACGTCTCTCCCATCTCTACGACTCAAATGGAATTGTACAGTGTCTGTCTTTTTTTGGGTGGATATTTCACTTAGTGTAATGTCCTCAAAGACCATCCTTGTGCTCGCATATCCGAATCCTACTCCTTTTAAGACACCACAATATTTGTGTCTATACCCTTGGTTTAGTTTGCACACTCATCCATTGATGAACACTCACTGGTTCCATCTTTTTGCACACATGTGTACTCTTGTGCACCTATGAATGAAAGAAAGAAATGGGGTCTCGCTAGGTAGTGCTGGCTGTCCTGAAAGTCACTACGTAGAGCCGGCTGTCTTCTACCTTACTGAGAGCCACCTGCCTCTGTGTGCTGGCATTAAAAGAGTAGTCTACATACTTGCTTTGTCTTCTATTAACACAAAACCTGCCTTTTCCCTTCAGTACACTCAGGTACACCGATTCACAAATTTTAGGGCTTCAAAAGTAAAACAAAAATCTACCTCTAGGTTAAACAGAAAACCACCCAAGACCAGTGTAAAGCAGCCAGAAACCCGGAAGTGAAAAGCAAATAGGACACAAAGAAGTAACATGAGGCCAACATGCCAATCTTATCACTGACAGAAGCAAAATCAACCACAAAGCTCCATTTGGGGGTACGGGGAGTAGGACTGAAGAGGTAGCTTAGTAGTTAAGAGGACCCAGGCTTGGTTTCCAGCACCCACATCAAACAACTCACAAACACCGGCAGCTCCAGATGATGGGAATTCAACATCCTCTTCTGGACTCCTGGGCACTGCATTCACATGTACACCCTGCAGTCAAACACACACACATGAGCAGACGTAAGTCTAAAATAATAATAAGTATTTTTTAATGTTCTCAAATTGATCAGTTTTATTTAGTATATGTGGAAGACTGAAAATGACTTTTCCGAAGATACCTACATCCTAGCCCATGGGCCCTATACATTTACACTTATTTGGTAAAGGGGGGTTTGCAGTTAACACTAACCTTAGAGATGAGGGAGTTATCCTAGGTCACCTGGGAGGGATCTAAATCTCATCACAGAAGAGGGAGATTGCAGGTCAGAGGAGAACGCAAGGTGGCCACAGAGACTGAACCTGGCAGGACATGGCCATAAACCAGGAAGTGCCCACAGCTGTGTTCACACATGCTATCACCTGCAGGGTAGGAGAGAGAAAGACATGGGCACAGATGTGGGGAAGAGACCTGAAGATCTGAGCACCATGTAGCACACACATACTGCTAGATTGTCACATGCTGGCTGAGGTCACTGTGAGCTGGCTCTGGAACTGAGCACACCCTATTTCAGATCCAAGCATGTTTGTCTGAAAGTGCCTTTCAAGGCCCCTTGTCTGTGGATGGGCTGGCCTTTTTAACTCTGACAGAAGGGAAGAGAACAGAAGTCAGACCAAGTGTGCCTTTGAGAACAGCTAGCAGCCAAACCATTTCCAACAAAGGTTACTCCTGTTTCTCCCATGATATGAGGACAGTTGGAAAGGGAAGCTAGGACCTTAGCCATGGACAGAAGGCTCAACCCAGACTCCGGGTGATTGCCTCAAGTTCCCTAGCTGGCTCTTCTGGGTGTTTATGAGACTCCAATTTGATGATGTTACCTGCCTGTAGTTCTTTGTTCTTTCTTTTACTTGAAACTTTTTCTTCTGGTGTTCTCCCTATCAGGAGCCATGACTGACTGATCTAGACTGGCTTCACCAGTCATTTATGCAAGGTGTTTTGAGCAACTGATTTGATTATATTTTGCTCTATCTATCTATCTATCTATCTATCTATCTATCTATCTATCTATCTATTACCTATCTATATCCTGCTATTTACTCCTTTATTTGGGCTTGCTGTATATTTAATAAACTCATTCATTCAAACCTAAAAACATGCTATTGTAGATCACTCTCCAGATTGTACAAAACTACGTCTTAAGCAGCTTTCCTTCACAAGCTCACCTACGTCTGTCACATAGACTTCTTCCCTCACCCACTTCCGCAGGCTCCTGGAGCCCTTAGTTATTGGGCCTTGAGGATTCAGGTGAGTTCCTGGCCTCCTCAGATTTGCCAAGTGACTCACTCTCCTCTACCGTCTTCCCTTCTAGAGACTCAGGGCACCTTTTCTGCCTCCTGTCCTCTCTGCCCTTGTGAACTGAGTCAGGGTCTCACTGTGTAGCCAGGTTGGCCGTAAACCCACAGCCTTCTTGCCTCAACCTCCAGTGTGCAATGCTGGACTGGGATGAGCTCCTGCCTTTTGAAGCCTCTTCTACTGCAGGATAGTGAGATTTAGGGGAAAGCAAAAATTGGGCGAGTCTGTCCGATTTTTGTCCACTGCTCATGTATCTAAGCCCCAACTTCTGAGGCTCTGCTGACAACTCTATCCCTCTGTCATCTCCTTGTTTGTTGACACTTCTCTTTTAACTTGATGTCAGCCCAGTGGGGCGGGGGCGGGGGGGGGGGGGGGGGGGGGGGGGGGGGGAGGGGACAGAAGAAAGCCATGCGTCTACCCATCATTCCACTCGGCCTTCTCTAGCTCTTTGTGGAAAACTTTCTATCCCAGAAGTAGAAACCCTGAGTCAAAGGACTTGCACAATCTTCGGACTTAATGGAGACAGATGACAAGCCCTGGGGAAGGCCTCGCCAACTTACAATCAAATCAAGTTAGGAAAGTGTCCTTTTAACCTTTGCCAGTCAGCCTAGTGGAAGAGATCTTATTTTGAACCAATTTCCAATAATTCAAATATAATCCTAGTTTTTTTTTTTTTTTGTTTTTTTTTTTTTTTTTTTTTTTTGTCATTTCATGAGCTTCCCGATGTTAACGTATCAGGATTTATAATTAAGATGTTCGTTACCTTACTGATCTTAAGAGCTCCTTATATAAAGAATATTGACTCCCATATTCTTGTTGCAAAAATACTCTGATGTTGTTTTATCCTTTATTTTTTATTATAATAGTTTTATAGTATGAGTTTATACTTGAATTTTTTTGACATGATCTTTGTGTAGAGGTCTGAGGACACCGTTCAGGAGTTGGGTCTTTCTTTCCACCATGGGTCCTAGAAACTGAGCTCAGATATCAGGTTTGATTGTCAGATCAAAGGCAAACACCTTTACGTGCAGAGCTTTCTTGCTGGCCCCCAGCTACATTTTTTTTATTAAAAACAAGCAATTGTGGGCACAATGTTTACCAGAGATCCTGCCCTTCCCGTACTGACGGGAATATCATGTTTACTTTATGCTAAGTCCTTATAAACATCTATCCTGGTTTTGACTTTCTAAACCCAAGCTTAGTGGCTTAAAAGACTTTTGTTATTGCCACACTTCATGGTCCTCTGGGCTTTAGCTAGGGCGCAGAGGGCTTATCTCAGTTCCACAAAGGTGTGGGTCTCATCTAGGATGGCAAAAATGGCTGGAGGCTAAAACTTCCCCATTCTAGCCAGACATTTGTCTGTTGCTATTTGTGGACTAGCTTGGGCTCCCTTACAATATGCCAGCCTTGGGATAACATGCGAGGTGTGGAGTACTTGGACCTCTTACACAGAAGCTTAAGAAAAGGAGAGTGTAGACTCCTCAAAGTAGCGTGAACACAGCAAACTGGGGGTGGGGTTTGGTGTTGGAGCTCGGACCCAGTCTCAGAGACAATTACCTCAGGACCTGGTAGCTCAGCATTAAATGCAAGTGCAGGACATGATGAGCCAAACTGACAGAGACAATCCCTCAAGGGAGGTTCCATCTCCCCAGGAGCGTCATGTTGTCAACCCATCACACGCAGAGAGTCATCCATGTCTGGGTATCACTCGTTGGCATGCATTCTTCTGAGTTGTTCTGCTTTTAAAATAGGATCCACTTTATTCCCGAGCTGGTTTCAAATTCTTGG
This sequence comes from Rhabdomys pumilio, assembly GCA_030674055.1. NCBI lineage: Eukaryota > Metazoa > Chordata > Mammalia > Rodentia > Muridae > Rhabdomys > Rhabdomys pumilio. The sequence continues at coordinate 21,321,173 of JANHMN010000008.1, forward strand.
ACTCAAGTGATTCTCAGCCTCCCAAGTAACTAGATCTGCAAGTGTGCATAGTGTATTCAGCCTTCTTCCCCTTTATCTCTCCCTTTCTTTCTTTCCTTCATTCCTTCCCTCCTCCTCTTCCTCATCCTCCTCCATTTTTGCCCTTTTCCCTCCCTTTTTCTTTCTTCCTCCCTCACTTTTCTTATCTTCCCAGTGTGGGGTTGGGGTTTGAACACAAGAGCTCACAGACGCTAGGCAACTGTTTACTTCCGATCTCTATTCCCAGCCCTCTGTTGTTTCTCTTAATTTCCTAAACTTATCTCAATTTTCGGGACTAGGCCCCATGGAAGTGATATGTGTTGATGGCCCACTTACAAGCACTTTTTATTAAGCAATTAACTAATTAATTAATTTTTATTTTTATTTACTGTTAGTTTTCCTTTTTATGCTATTTTGTTAAGTTTTTATGTGGTATTAAATCAATTTCACTTAATAACTTAACTTATTCTTGGGGCTGGAGAGATGGCTCAGTGGTTGAGAGCACTTGCTGCTGTTTCAGAGGAAAAACCAAACCATCTCAAAACCAAAGTCACTCCCCAAAGTTATTCACACTAATCCCCAGACCCTGTAAATGTTACTACAAGGAGAACTCCTCAGAGAGGAATAAACTACAGATCTTGAGTACATGGAGTGGGGAGTGGGGTTTGCCCTGGACTATCGGGTGGCTTCTGCATGCAGTCTCATGTGTCCTTCAAAGAGGAAGGCAGAGAAGAATTTGACACATCACAGAAAATGGAGGGCTGAAGACAGAACAGAGCACAGTCCAAAGGAGATGAAGAGATACGCTCACACTCCAAGGGATGATGGCAGCACTGGAAGAGAAATTCCAGACTGTCTCTCAGAGCTTCCACACAGACTCAGTGACACCAGCACCTGCATTTCAGCCACAGAAAGGGAGGGTGGACTCCTGATTTCCAGAACTGAAAGAATAAATCCATGCTGGTTTGAGTCAGTAAGTTTGAGGTCCTACTTACACGTGACAGCCTTGGGCAATGAATTCAGAGGCTGTTGCAAACACAACTGCTATAAACCATTGTACCTGAGTTGTATGTGGACGTGCTACATGTTTGTCTGAGCAGTTTGTCACTCAGAGGTAGAATGGAAAGGATACATTTAAATTTTTAAGGGAAACGGACTTTTCCCAGACGGTTCTGACATAGTCTGGTACATGCCCACGCCCAGAGTGGGGGCCCGCACACGGTCCATGTTCTCGCTCCCACTGGCTACACTTCCTTTAAATCTTAACTGTTCTGGCATGAGTATAGTAATATCTCATTGTGGTTTTAATTTGCATATTCCTGATGTCTGATTATTTGAGCAACTGTACACACCCCTCTTCACCAATAATGCATCTGAGGCTAAGTGTTTACTCAAACAGTGTATTCATTTTCACACAGTCATTGCCTTATTAGGAAAATAACCTCTTATGTGGCCTAGTGGGACATCTTACGTGGCCTAGCAGGACATGTGCTGTAGCTCGTCTTTGGAGTTCCTTAGAGTGCTTTCCAGATAGTGAGATGTTTCATTTTGCATGATTCCAACTTTTTTTCTTTTTGTACTTCTGTGTGTCTGTAACCTAAGAAACCTTCCTAATGCAATGTCTCAAATATCTTGTGTTCTCTTTTTAAAGCTTTAGCATATTGTCACTGACATAGGACTCGATGATTGGCTCCATGCTAATTCTTTATGGTCCGAGTTAGGAACCAAGGCCTTCTGTCTTTGCTTAAAGATAGAAAGTTCTAAGTGTTGAGAAGAGCACCACATCCCTCTGTGACTCTGTGGGAAGTCACCTAGCGGCTCTCATCCCATGGAGAGTAAGTACATCTGCTGTCACCCCATCCCACACAGGCTCAGTTCTGACTATTTTTCAGCCATGAAACCAAATCAACCAGTCCTCTCACAAAACCTTGTTTTTAAAAATTCCTTTGAATACTGTTGGTGTTTGATTTTTTTTCCCATATAAAATTTAAAATGCAACTCTTCCTCTTGCCCCCCAAAAATACACAGCTGAGATTTTGAGTTATATTATTGTAAGACCCCCCCCCAAAAAAGTCTTGTTTGTTGAATGAGGTTTTAAGCTAGAACTCTCTGTCCAGCCCTGGCTGTGCTGGAACTGGCTCTGTGACCCGACTGACCTCACACTCAGACCCATGTGCTCTGCCTCTCCAGCACTGGGATCAAAGGTGTGTGTCACCATGACTGGCTTATTTTTTAATTTGTAATTATATGCATGTGGGTGTGAACACGGGAGTGCAGTGCTCTTGGGACAGGAAAGGTGTGTGGGCATCCTGGGTTTAGAGTTAAATGTGAGTTCTGGGAACTGAGATCAAATCCTCTGCAATAACCGCTCTTAACCGTCCAGCTGTCGCTCTCTCCAGCCCTGATGTGAGTTATTTAACTCTGTAGATCATTCAAGAGACATTTAAGACATTCGTGAGCATGGCATAGTTTCCTCCCCATGATAGTGGTTTAAATTTCAGGATGACTTCTGATTTGGGGTGAGCATATTTTGAAATACCCATGTGATTATTAAGTTTGTTGTGTTCTTGGAACTAGTATCTATTTGTTTCAATGTCCGATTATTTATTGCTGTCTTCATTTTAGAAATCACTCTTTCTAGGATTTCGTGCTGCTTCTTACTTTCAGTAATTTGTGAGGGCCTTTTGTTTCATAAGCAGTCACAGGATTTCTTACTTTATACAAATACATACTTGACTTTGCTTAGGAAGCTTATTGAGTCTTCGTTTCCTGATTTACTATGTTTTGCTTTGGTCTGAATTAGTTCTTCCCATTGGCTTTCATTAAGCTCGTTTTGCTGGTCTCTGTAAATTTACGAGTTAACTACTAGACACATTTCGCTTTTATTCCCCGTTATTGAATTATTATGATGGCTTTGTACTGTGACCACTCAGCTATACTGAGAAAACTGAATTTCACTGAGTGGCCTCCTGGGACATTGATGTGGGGTCCAGAAGACAACGGGGGAAGGAATAGCCCTGTGTTTACATAAAAGGTCAGTGCAGTGCCAGGTGCAAACAGCTGGACGTCTTCTGGCTGACCTTGCTAGAGTGGCCAGGGGCAAGGACCTCAGCTCCCTTTGTGACTCCTCCTGCTTCTCAGAGCTTTGTGTCCGGTTGCCTGTGCAGCTGGTACCAGCTCAGCAGAGGCAGGAGAAATAGACCAGGGTTTTTATTAGGGTTCCCAGGCTCCAGTCTACTGTTTCCACTCCCTCCTGCTGTTCTCTCTCTTTCTGGCATAGTCTGATCTGAAGGTTTTCATTGGAGTAACCAAAGGTTTGGGTCTAGATTATTACTTCAAATTACCATCATCACCATCATCACCATCATCACCATCATCACCATCATCATCACCATCATCATCATTATCATCACCGTCATTATCATTATATTTTGGTTTTGTTAATTCTCTAAAGAGTTTGATTCCTGGGGGCTGGGAAGATGGATAAAAGCACTTCAAAATCATGAGGTCTTGAGTTCAAATCCATAGCACTTGTGATAAAACAACCACTTGGTGTGCTCCTGCCTGCAGAGAAGTCAGCTGTTGGCAGCCCAGGCTTCAATGGAAGATTCCATTTCTGCTGGACTCTGACTTCGGGTGAACCTTCTTCATCTCACCACAAATAGGAACGTGCAATATTTTTTTGTTTGAACTGGGTCTAGTGAACTGACTCACACGTCGGCTGGCTTCGTCTTGCCTGTATGCCAGGTTTATATTTCAGTCCTAGACTAAGATTGATGACAGAGCCTAGCAGCCATTGTTTGTGTGTGAGTATGGTCCATGGAACACACATGGTGGAAGAAGAAAATTGACTCTGAAGTAAATGCTTTTCTCTCTCTCTCTCTCTCTCTCTCTCTCTCTATATATATATATATATATATATATATATATATATATATGTGTGTGTGTGTGTGTGTGTGTGTGTGTGTGTGTGTGTGTGTGTATATACACACTCTCTCACAAAAAGAGGGGACAGGGACACTAAATAAACATGATTAATTTTGGATAAGCTTCCCTTTCAGAAAGCTGTATTCCATGAAGGAAGATAATTTCCATTTGGGTCCAGTGGTATCTGGGCAGTTGGTGCAGAAATTGTGAACTGTCTATCTGCTGACACGCTTCCTTCTCTTCCTTTTACAGTGTCCACACCACTGGGACACTGCTGTCAGTCTAAATGCCACACTTTTCCAGCCTTCTTTCGTCAAGGCAGGGTTACATGGCCAGTCCCAAGACAGAATTCAAACTGCGGGGACTTACATCACTGCCCAACATGATCCAGGTCTCTACATCCTCCACATCCCTTCAGCAGAAGGGATGCCATGCAGAGTGTGCCTGGAGGCCAGTTCACAAGCTGGCAGAGCTGTTATTGGCATGCCTCCCTGAACATCGAGCAAGCTCAGAGAGATTGATAGCGTACCTGATGCCATTGGTGATCCCCTGATAACTGAAGGAAGCTACAGGTAGTTGTAAGCCACCAAGGAGGATTCTGGGAACCAAAGGCAGATCCTCTGCAAAGTGGCAAGTGCTCAGAACCACTGAGCCATCTCCAGCCCCGGGGCATGATTTGGAAATCTCTTTAGGAAGCTTGTCATTTTACCCAACCAGCAATTGAATTTGGCAATGAGGCAAAACCAGTTCCTCGTATTGACAGTTGATGTTGACTTTCAGTTTGACAGGATCCAGAAGCGCACAGGAAGTGAACCTCTGGGCATGTTTGTGGGGGGGAGCTTTCTAGATTGGCTGAGATGGGAAGGTACCGCTCTGTGGGCTGGGGTTCCTGAAACAGTTTTGGTTATACGCAGGAAAGATAATTAGTCCTTAACATCCCTTTTCACCCGGATAGACGCCTATAGCTTCCCCCTCTAAAGAAGATGAAGCTGAGATGCTCTAAACACGAGAGATAGGCTCCACACCGTAGAGAGGGAAACTCAGTAAAATGAAGAGTGCCCTTCCAATCCCAGCTCCACATTCTTACAGCAGAATTTATGCTAAAACAGGAGGTCGTGGGTCCCTCCATTATTAACCCAAAAGAAATGGCATAAGTTCTGATAGTGTTTTATATTTAAGGAGTCAACCCAGCCACTCACACAGCCTCTCAAATGTCATCCACAGTCAACCCACACAGCCTCATTTCTGAACCAATTTTCAATATTGCACACTTCAAAGGGGCCAGACAGCAAAGGATTGCTAACTATAGTGAAGGATGCTGAAAAGAAAGAAACAGGGCCTATTGGTTATCAGTGTTAACTATAATATGCCTGAACACTTATTATCAGTGGTATTATGTTTGAAGACTGCTGCTTATTGATGTTAATTATTGTGGTGACTATTTCCAGGTGACGGCCTGAGTATCTCTGGAATGAAACAATCCAGAGATGGAGGGCACACCTGTGATCCAGATCTTGAGCCTGGAAAACACAGGCTTCTGACCTGGACCTTGACATTCGATGACACAGGCTTTTGATCCCGATCTTGAGGCATAGTGGCCATGAAAAGCTTAGGCCCAGGCAAGGTGGTACACACCTTTAATCCCAGGAGACAGAGGCAAGCAGATCTCTGAGTTCAAGGCCAGCCTGGGACAGAGCAAGTTCCAAGTGAAGAACAGCTTATGTCCAGGCATTGTGTCCACACCTTTAATCTGGGCCATACCTTCTGCTGGAGGCCTACATGGGGACACTGACAGAAGGAAGGCTTTCTTCTTCACCTGCTTGCACTTACTTGCCAGCACATCTGTTGGAGCCTACTTCTTCAGGATTCCAGCTTATACAGAAGAGCAGCCTCGTAGGGCTGAGCAGCTACTAGGTTCTTGGACTTCCCATTCACAGCTGCCCATTGTTGGGTTAGTTGGGACTGCAGACTGTAAGTCATTCCAATGACTTCCCTTACTATATAGAGACAGTCCATACATTCTGCGACTCTAGAGAACCCTGACTAATACAATTAATATATTAGCCATGAGCAAGCCTAAAGCTACTAAGCTAAGGTTTCAAGTCCATTCCAGGAAGAAGATACTCTCTGTACCATGCCAGCTCTGTATCCCGGAACATCACCCCCTCAATATCCAAGGGTCTTTCATTCCCTGAACTGGAGAATTTCCTATTCTAGCTTCATTCTGATTCTGGGACAAACATCATGGCCAAAGAAGTGTAGGAAAGAAACAGGTCTGTTTTAGCTTACAGGTCACAGTCCATCATGGAGGGAATGTAAGGCAGGAGCTCAAAGGAAGGCCTGTTTGCCCCTAACCGAAGAGCTTCCCCACAGCCAAGGATGCACTACAGGAGCCATGGAGGAGGATGCCTGTGAGGTGGAGAGTAGACCAACACTCAGCTTGCTTTCTTGTCCAAAAGTGTTTGTCCAGGGATTGGTGCCACCACAGTGGGCTGGGGTCTGCTACCTCAATTAATTAAGATAAGCAGGCATACCCACAGGCCACTCTGATCAGAGCAACCCTTCTATTGAGCCTCCCTTCATAGGTGACTCCAGGCTATGTCAAGTTGACAGCTAAAGCTAACTCCTGAGTGCAGCTCCTGAGCTGGTGTGTCAGTGTGACTGTACCTGGAGCCTAGGGAACAGTTCATGGCGACATGTCAACAGCCTGACACTTGATCAATTTCAGTTCCTAGGGCCTCTCCTGTCATCTTCAGACTATAGTACGTGGCCACACCTTTCTCTCCTTCTCTGGGAGAATTCACAGTCTAGCTGGGAAAGTCAACACTGTTAAGGTCCTCGAAGTCAGTAATTCATCTTCAAGTACAGAACATGATGCCTTTAGATAAAATCATGAATCAGAGTAAAGTTATGAAAAGCCACTAAAGGTTTTAATAGTCTTCCCATAAAATGGGGTCCAATCCCTCTTGAATGTGGGATGGGTCCACTCAGTCTGTGGACTAGACACCTGCCCTGACATTCCCACTGGAGACTCTCGCTGGAGACATAAAACTGTCCAGCATAGATACTTTTCTGTTGCTGACATAAAATGCTTTGTTACAAGTAACTTAGAGAGGGAAGGATTTGTTATTGTTCATTGTGTGAAATATAGTCTCTCAAGGTGGGGAAGTCAAGCCAACAGGAGCTAACACACCTGGTCACATTGGATACAGTGAGGAAGAACAGTTACGTAGGCTCGGCTCACTTCCCCTTTTATACAATCCAGTTCTAGCCCAGGGAATGGTGTCACCCATGATGGATAGGTCTTCCTGCCTCAGTCTAATCAAGATATATCACCTCAGGTGTGCCCAGAGAGTCTATCTCTTTAAGTTGATGGTTGAGTCTAACCATCATAGAAAACTACTGGGAAGAGATAAAAGGAAATGGGCCCCAAAAGCCTTTGAATAGTTCTGGGGTACGCAGCCGTCTATGCCTCTCTGCTCGAGTCATCTGAGGAAAAACATGTAGGAAAACTCACCCAGGGCCAACAGTGGCAATCAAGGGCCCTTCAGAGCTCTTCTGCCCTCTGTAGGCAAAATAGCAAAGAAAGTTCAGGCCTCCAGAAAAACCAAGGCTCAAAGAAAACCAGAAACTCAACAGGGTGATTCAACCATCCAAGGGTGGAGTCGATGTGCTGAGACTATTGGATTTCTACTCTGTTATTCTCTCACCAACTCAAGGAAGAAACGAGGGAAGGTAAAACCAAGAGAAGATTGGTGGCTCCTATGGAAGTTCAAAGCTGGTTTCAGTCAGGGCCATGGCTGGGTAACTTATTCACAAGGCAAGGAGGGTACTAAACACAGCTCTCTCTCTCTCTCTCTCTCTCTCTCTCTCTCTCTCTCTCTCTCCCTCTCTTTCTCTCTTTCTCTCTGTGGGGTGTGTGGGTGTGTGTTTGTCTGTCTGTCTGTATCTCTGTCTCTCTCAGTCTGTATGTGTGTGAGAGCAATATAGATAGATAAATAGACCAATAGTGTGTGTGTGTGTGTGTGTGTGTGTGTGTGTGTGTGTGTGTGTGTAAAAATACCTACAATATATACACCATTCTCCACTACAGAAAGGTGGGCTTTGGAGAACCTTGTAGACTTCTGTGAGTGCTAAGACCAGGCAGCAGGAATCCAGACCCAGCCCTCTCCTGTCATTCGTAACCAACAAGGACTACTAAGAGAATCTGTGAAGGAAGAACATTGAATGGTTTTCTAGATTAGTAACCCTCTTCTAAGGCCACTCCCATGCTTAGACCATGCATGGAATTGGACAGCTGCAGACCACTTAGAAAAAAATGTGGGTGAGCCAAGGGCTTGGAAGCAGTTCTTCATCCCTCGCCACAGCCACTCAGCCCAAGGTCCAGAGGCAGAAGTGGAAGGACACATACACTCTAGGTATCAAGGGTCTTCTTGCCTCTCTGAGACTTGCTTTTCACTTCCCTGTAAGCTCAAGTGACTCAGATATGTGGGGCTCTCAGATCATCCTTCCTGGAGCTCAGCTGACAGAATCATCAGAGGCACTTCGGGGGTCAGAGCAACTTAGGTTGTTTTTGGAGGCCAGAAGAAAAGCCCTGGTTATAAATGGTTATCTTTCTCAGAACCTCCAAAGTCTACCCATGCTCGCACCCAGACCCCGGAGCAAGCAGCTGGATCCTGCCTCTCTCTTCTGCCCCTCCTCAGCCTTTCTTGGTCTCCATCTTGGCCAGCTGGCCTCCACACCCCTTGGGATTCTGGGAAGAGCAGAACGGAATGGAACAATGGCCTAAAATTAGAAGCCACAACAGAAGCATGGAGGGCTGAGTCATGCATTGTTCTGCCACTCACCAGGCTGCTAGTAACCACAGTAATCACACTGGTTATGGCCCCAAGGAGTGATGACATCAGGGTCACAGCCAGATGGGCCTCAGGGCAGAAGCCTGTGGCATGGTAGCCTACAGGGCCTGGCCTTCTGGGTGTTGAAGATGGGGTCAAGATATCAAGACCAGAGGCTTAAGCAGGCACCCTCCCCACATCCATTTTCGGCCTGCCTATTACAGACAGCTTCCCCTCGTCATATCCCTGGAGTGTAGTGTGATGTACAAAGGTGCAGCATCACGGGAAATAATGGTTGGTTTGGAGGACAAATCAACCATGGCCATTGCTGCCTCAGAAATTGCTAAGCAGCTGGTCCTTCACTCAGAAGCCACGTGAATGCCACTTTCCAGAAGAAAACTGATTCTCACATGAACCCCTGGAAAGAAGGTTACATGCTTTTGCCTCGGAGTGAAGCTTCCTCAGAAAGGAATTCCACCCAGACTTCATTTAAGGGGAAAAAAGTACAGGACTGGAGGGTCCCCTGCTTGCAAACCCTCCAGCATTGTTGGGGAGTTCGGCACCCACACCTGCAAGCAAGACATCCCATGGTGGGGATAGTCTGGGTAAGAACATGGCTTCCCTTTGTGAGCACTGAGCTTTGCAGGGATAGGGCAGGACAGACAGCACCCGGCACAGTCTGTTACCTTCATGTGTCTCAAGGCTCATAAAGTCAGCAAGTTCCAGAATCCACTGTCCAAGCAGCCACATCAGTGCTAACTCTCCATTGTCAGAGACTTTGAAAGGAGCCCTGTCTTTCTGAGTGGAAGGTGGAGAATGGCTACCTTAAAAACATGGCTAAGCTCCCAAACAGCCTGATTCAGAGGTAGAGCACTAGGCACACCACACAGCTGCTGGGGACAATGAATGTCAATCAGAAGGTTCTATGGGCTTCAAAGATGTGAGAGTTAAGATTGTCAATTTTACAAAACAAAACATCACCAAAGAGTCTCTTCTGGGTGTCTCTGGGGGATTTTCTAGATCAGATCAGCTGAGGAGAGAAGACTCATTCTAAACTTAGAAGAACCATTCCATGGGCTTGGAGGGTGGGATGGGAGAGTCTTAGACAGATGAAAAAGGAACAATAGAGAAACACAAGCTTTCAACTATCTGCTTCTGATTACAGACACAAGGTGACAGGCCACCTCAGGCTCATGCTATTTTAAATTCCACACAAGCTGTGCTCTCCATTTGGAGCTAGACTAAAGCCTGCCTTCCTCACTTTGTCTTTCTCAGGTCTTTGATCACAGTGGTAAGAAAGTAGCTAACACTGAAGGCTGGTAGGATGTACAAAGCAAGACGCAGGGCTAACACTGGGAGGACTGTGAAGGGCTGCCTGCTGCTAGAGTCCATTTACACTGCTGGCTGAGGAGACAGGTGAAGGGACAGGCACAGGCTTGGAGCTGCTCCGCCTAGAGCTGGGAGTATGACAATGGCCTGAGAGACACAGAGCGGGTTAAGGACATGTGAGCCATCCCAAACCCTGCAGAGACAGATACCGGGTTTCCTAACTTTGCTTTCCCACTGCATGCATGGCTCTGGAGCAACCAATAGCATTTGTAGGTCAAGAGAATCGCTGCCTGGAAGGAGCCACCTCAGCTGAATTAGGTCAGTGAAGAAGGAAAGGAGGGCAGGAATATGCTGGGAAAGAGAGATGAGGCTAAGGGAGTCCTTGTCATGCTGCCCTGACCAGGGTGGGAGATAGAAGAACTGAGACTAGAAATGAGGACTTCAGAAGGCTGGACTTGAATCTGAAGGTGATGTTTTTCTACCTGCCTTTCCGCGATGATCTCTGCCCAAGTCTTTGGGGGAGTGGCAAGAGAAGTAGCAAAGAGATGTGGAGCCTCACATCGAAGCTGCCAATTAGTTTTCAGGGGTCTTGCTGTAGTGTGCCTCATCTCCCACACAAAAGGCCACGTGTCTGGATCTACAGGGAAATGTGCCTACTAAACTCTGACTCTCTCAAAGACCAGAGGCATGTCTTCCTTCATGGCTCACAGTCAGTCGGTTAGCATCTCAAGAGAAGTTTCTAGCAGCTGGAAGAATTCTGCACAGCTAGAGATTGCCGGCACGTGGCAGGGCTATGGGAGAGGGTGGCACAGGCAGCCACCGGCATCCAGGCTTGGAGGAGAGTCAGGGCTCTGGAGTGGAAAGGGAAAGACTATTTAAATTGAAAAAAAAATCATCAGAAAACCCAGAGCTCCATTTTCAGTTCAGGCCAGCTCACTGGTTTGTTCTCTTTTTAACACACTGCTTTTGTTTATAAAGTCTGTTCATATATTTTCATCTGGGACTGAGCAGATGAGCCGGTGCATTCCAGGGTCTGCTTCACGGATCAACTGCGCTCCAAAACACGCACACTCCGCCCTCTCTGTCTGGGGCGAGTCCAGGGATGTGCCGTCTCCTGTCTGTCTGCTCCCCACACAGAACCAGGATGGAGGGTGTCCTGCAGAGACAGGAGCCAGGGGCTGCCGGCCAGAAGGAACACGGGCTCAAATGCTACACTGGCCCATTGTGGAGATTTCTAGTGTGCCCAGTCATGGATCAATTCATTTAAACCCTTTGGCAGCATCCACCACCAGAAGAATCAGAAACCCCACTCTGCAAACAAAGTTGAAATTTTAGATATTTAAAAAACACGCCCACAGTCGCTCTGTTGGTCCATACTGAAGTAGGATTTGGATACAGGAGCCTACCTGGTCCCTCAAGTACTAGTCTCTGCTAATGCCCACATGAGCGATGTCTCCCCTGACTAGAGGGTGCCAAATGAGAGGGACTAGAGGCCAGCAGCTCTGGAGCTGCTTGACCCCTTTGGACCACCCACAACTCTCTCAAGTCTCTCCATGAGACTGGAGTAGCCAAGACTATGAGCTACTTTCTTGCAACCTCCAGCCAGGCTGCCCATGGAGGTGTGGGACCCAGGTCCATCAGGGCAAGGGCAGAAGCCAAGACCAGAGAGGATATCATACCTTACAACGGCTTCCTCTCTGGACACCTTCTGACAAGTCGTCTGCCCTCAGAATTCAAGCAAATATCTGGGAGGTTGTCCACACCCTAACACCTTCTGTCCTACAAATGTATTTCTGGGGAAAGGCCATGTTCTGACACAGGGAGGGGTGGGAGGTAAGCCATTCTGTGGACAGATGTTCACCTGCTCCAGAAATGCCCAGGTCAGAGCAGTAAGGATTATCCATCAATAGCAAGTGTTAATACAAAGGCCAAGGACTGAGAGGCAGGGCTGGGTCCCAGTGGGTGGTCCCTTAGGAAGATGGAGGGTGTGTGAGAACCCTCCAGTTCCCTGATACCTAGAAAGGACACAAGAACGATATTATTATTGTGTGCAGGAAAGGGAACATGCCATGGCACACATGTGCAGATCAGAGCATAGCTTTGTGGAGTCTTTCTCTTCTTCTATCTTAACCTGGGTCCTGGGAGCAAACTCCAGTCACCAGACTTCATGGAAAGCACTTAACCCAATCACTGAGCCATCTCAGTCCGCCCACTACTTGTGTGTGTGTGTGTGTGTGTGTGTGTGTGTGTGTGTGTGTGAATACATACATGTCCTCACACATGTGTAGAGACCAGAGGTTGATATCAGAATATTTCTCTTCAGCTTCTCTCCACCTTGTGAGTTTTGAGGCAGCTGCAACCTGAAGTTCATCATTTTAGTCAGACTGACTGGCCATCGAGAGTCTCCTACATCTGCCGCAAGAGCCAGTTGCTCACCACTGTGCCTGACTTTTATATGGGCTCTAAGGATCCAAAACCCGATCTTCGTGCTTGTGTAGTAAGCATTTAACCACTGAGCCATCTCCTCAGCCCAGAAGCAACTTTCTGAGCACTGCTGGGGCTCCCAAGACCACCCTGGGCTAGCTGGTTCCCACAAACCCATGGAGCTCAGATTGCCAGAAGTATTAAGAGAAAGGAGAGGAGAGGCGGGCTGGACTGGGGAAGAAGTGAAAGCCTTGGCCATGTCCAGCCACCAACAGACCTTCCACTCTGCATCCCCTACCTGGGACAGTCCCCCTCCCACCCTACAGGCCTCCAACAGATTTCAGACCAGACACCACAGCCCCGTCCTTTACTGGCTCCCAAGTTGTCTTACACAGTTGAGTTGCTCAGTGACCCACTCCCTTTTTCATTTCCTTTTTCCTGTCTCCTTTACCAGGACTGCCTCATCCTCAGAAGTCCTTGGGGGGATTCCCCCTCTTTTCCAATTCTTCCTCCCACCTAGAATCTGTTAACTTCTTCTCCAACTGTGTGGAAGGATGGTCCACCATGAGCCTTCACATCTAGCTTCCTCTCCGTTTCCTGCCCTGCTCCTCCATTGTTCTGCTCAGAAGTTACCAGTAGGACACTGGGGTACCACACATCTGACCATTTCAGGCCCATCAGATCTTTCCCTCACAGCACCCCTGAACCCCTCTGCCTTCATCCTCCTCTATGCCCTCACCCTCTGGGCAGTTCTAAGAAGTTGGCCACTTCCTGGAGTCTCCACATTAGACCTCCTTCTTCCACACCAGGCCTGGGTCTGCCCATTGCTTCTGGCATTATATAATAAGTTTCCAGTCCTCAGACTCCATCCTGCCCCCTCCCCCCATACAAGTGCTTCCTGGGGTTAGCAGACTGCCAGTACCATAGGACAACTCTGAGCAATCCCTGAACAGGATTCAAACCACACTCGCCTCCTTCCAGAGACCTTCTCTTTCCCTGCCACCCTTCAGCCCTACCACAGCTTTGCCTGCTCCCTCTCCTTGCTTCTTAGGGCCAGGGGCACCAAGGCTGACTGACAGCCCTGCCTTGACTATCTGTGTCCTCCTCCCACTGTGAGAACATCTCCAAGGAATGCACCTTTCCCCTCAGGCCACAGCAGCAGCAGCATCCTCTGTTGAACAGGATGCCCCCATGCCCAGTTAACAAACACTTGACCTGGAAGGATGCTATATGCCAGTCATTTCACTTGTGTGCACTCAGGCATGCTCATGGATCTGAGTAGCCCCCATTCTCTGTGTAGTAGTGGCCCTACCTATAAAGTAATAAATAAAGCCAGTTTAAAGTGGATTTATCTACTCAGAGTATGCATTACTCATAATGGCTATTGAGACTTCGATTTAGGCATCGTGTAGTGAGAATTTTGGTTTCCTTAAAAATCCAAGTTATGCTGTGTGACTTTGTTTTTGTTTTAATCCCAGGTGTGGGATATAGAGCTGCTTCAGACTGTCCACAGCCGCTAACTATGATTGTCTGTGCTCTAGAAGTCTGATTTTTTTTTTTTTTTTTTTTTTTTTGCCAGCTGCAGATAGTTTACATTTGAGACTCTGGAGAGGGTATAAATGAGAGAGCCCCAGAGGGCCTGTGGCAACTGCTGCTCCTCTGTTGCTGTGTTTGCTATTGCTGGGTTGCTGGATTGCTGGATTGCTGGATTGCTGAATTTCTGAGATGCTGGGTTGCTGGATTGCTGAACTGCTAAATTGCTGAGGTGCTGGATTGCCGGGTTGCTGAATTTCTGAGATGCTGGGTTGCTGGGCTGCTGAACTGCTGGATTGCTGAGTTTCTGGGTTGCTGGATTGTTGAATTGTTAGATTGCTGAGGTGCTGGATTGCTAAGTTTCTGGGGTGCTGGGTTGCTGGGCTGCTAGGTTGCTGGTTGGAGATATCCTGATGATAGAGAATGGAATTGCTCCCCAAGGAACCGGCTGCCTCTAGTCAGCAGGAAGTAGTCTAAAGAGGTCTATGCCCCATTTCTCTTCTAACCTCTCCTAGTATCCGGGGTTGGAAGGGATTGGGGTGGAATCAGGGTTGGAAGGGTAGTAGATATAAGAACCTAATAAAGTAGCCCAGAAAGTACACCTACAGCATCGTGTGCGCAGATAAAGCATGGCTGAGTCTTTAATGCCTCACTGTACCTCCTAAGGTAGGATTAGCACAGGTCATTCTCTCCTGCAGGGAGGCAGAGCTTCGAACTCAGGCCTAGTTAACTCAGTTGGAATCCTTGGATTCACTGGGCTTTCTGTGGAGTGCTCCAGACTGTCTTAGTACCACACTTCCCCCCAGTGCAGTAGAAGACGTTTTCCTCCTCCATGCCTCCTTAATACGGAGATATTTCTCAGACAGTCACAGTGTAGTGGGATGCTGCAATCGGGTGGAGGGAAGGCACCTTCCCCAGGTGTCCACCTCAAGAGTCATCCAGTGTAATTTGGCCCCATCTTTCTAGTCTGACCAGGTTGCTTTGACCTTTGACCTTGTTAATCACCAATCCTTCTCAGTCCTGGGTCATTACCCCAATTTGATAAACATATATCATCTAAGCCTTTGTCTCCATAGCTACTGCATTCATTAACTGGGCCAAGACATTCTGAAGAAATCTCTTTCCATCTGACCTGGATCTTTGTATCTAACTCCCTTGGGGTGCAGCCATTCACCCTGGAGAGAGGGTGACGAACAAAGCCATGCACAAGTAACCTCAGAAATGCAGGCCTGTGGGAGATAGGGGGTGATATAGACTGACCTGAGATACCCAGAGAGGCTCAGAGTAGCTGAGGAGCTGTGTTCTCCTGATTCAGAAACAGATAGGCCTCCACCCCTTAAGTACCGACTCCATCAGTCAGATGTGACCCAAGGAGCAGAGTCCAGGATTAGAACCCCAGAGACTAGTACTCTAGCACCCAGGCTATTGGAAACAGGCTCTTGGGGACTTGTAGGTGGTGGGAACACTGTGATTTAGAACTAGACACAATTCTGGAGCAGCTCTGCCCTGAGGGCTCCACCAGCTGTTATGAGCAATGACATACAATCAGGCCAGTAGAACGATAATAAATCAGGATTCTTCCCCAGAAGGGCCACCCTGGACACTATGAGAGAAGAAAACAGTGATGGGTGTTGAGTGTCTGTGATCGTCCCAGAAAGACGAACAAGAAACAACCATCCACAAAGTGGGGTTCACTTAGAAGAAGGGAGCAATGGGCTAGCAAGGCAAGAGACTGACCAACACCTGTGTGGACTGGAAACCCTAAAAGCACAGGCACATTATAGGCCAGAAACCCCACGGACCCCCTCCCCATGTCAGTCTGGATTTAAAGGAAGATCTTGTCTCTGGAGCTGTTAGGTCCCAGAAAAGTTAAAACATTATTTTTATGTCCTTCACATACCTAGATCCTCCCAGTCCTATAGCCCTTCTTACCTGTGATTTATTCTCCATCCAAAACTCCTGTAAATGGGCTACCCTTCAGCCTCAGCTTTAACGAAGAAGGAAGGTCAGAAAATGGCAGGCCAGCCCAGCTCATGCATCCCCAATGGACCCCACCAGGTGACTCCAGAGAACTGCCCACACCCTGCTCGCCCTTCACTCCCGCCTCCTACTGCATAGCTCATTAGGAATGAACACGAAGGCAGCTCTCAGAGCTGTTTCTAGTGGGGAATGAACACGAAGGCAGCTCTCAGGGCTGTTTTTAGTGGTGAACATTTCCATTCTACAGCTTCTCACACTACTTTCACCCACAGGGTCTAAGACGCTACGTGGGTGTAACATCTTTCACCACATACCAGCTTCTTTCTAGGAATTTCTGTACATTTGTGTGGTGTGTGTGTGTGTGTGTGTGTGTGTGTGTGTGTGTGTGGTGTGTAAATAACTTGGGATAGGGGTGGGGGGCTCAGTTCTCTTCTATCATACGTGTCCCAGAGTTCTGCGTTATCGCGTTATCTTCTTTTTTTTTTTTTTTTTTTTTTTTGTTTTTTTTTTTGTTTTTTTTTTTGTTTTTCGAGACAGGGTTTCTCTGTGTAGCCCTGGCTGTCCTGGAACTCACTCTGTAGACCAGGCTGGCCTCGAACTCAGAAATCTGCCTGCCTCTGCCTCCCAAGTGCTGGGATTAAAGGTGTGCGCCACCTCTGCCCAGCCTGCATTATCTTCTTAACCGTTTTGTCGTGGCTACTGTTAGAAACTAGATCTCTTTTCATTTTTAAACATTATATTAATTTGTTATGTGTGCATATATGCACATGTGCGTGCCATGGTGCACATGTGGAAGTCAGAGGACAACTTTCAGGAGCTGGCTTTCAAGATGGCCTCTCACACTTAGATGGTGCTCACCATTTCAACTACACTAACTGGCCACTCAGCCCCAAGGATCCACTTGTCTCTGTCCCCCTGGTCCTGGGGTTACAAGCATACACTACCTACAATGCCCAGCTTTGAATGTGGGTCTCAGGACCTGAACTAGTGTTCTCATGTTTGTTTAGCAAGCACCTTACTCACTGAGCCATCTCCCCAACCCTCCCCCTAGCTTTTAAATCCAGACCATCCCTTCCTTAAGTTCCACAAAGACAGTACAGAGTTGCACAGATCTCCCCAGGCTTGCCTGGTAGACTCCCCAACTGGTGTCAGAAGAGGCATCAAGCACCCCAGGGCCATCATTGAGTCCCTCTTGAGTCATCAAAAGGGCACTGTAGGAACTACACCTCTGCATTGGTTCTGCCTCATTCACCCCTGGAAAGGTTGGCTTCAGCCCCGGGCAGGCAGCGGGTGGAGTCTGTTTGAGTAAAGGAAGGCTCCTGGAGGGTGGCAAGGCAAAGCCAATTCCTCACGTATTTTGTAAGGTCAAGTCTAAACACCTCAGCATCTGTGAGGAAATGACTACTGTGGACTGCAGTTTCTCAACTTATCGCTATTTTACATTTTGAAACGAGTAATGATAAGATCCCGGAAAATTATTACACAAAAAAGGCCAGAGGGGGATTCTGGAGTGTGAGAGACAGGGGGTAAACTCAAACTGCAAAGGGCTTGTTCACCCCTCAATTTTAGTCATCCCTTAACCCCAACTGTGCTGGAAATCAGAGACGTCAGCATTACTGTAAATATCCTGGAAGGGTCATGACCTTGGGAGCAAAGGGAGCAAAATGTCTTATCCTCCCTAAACACAAAATCTGTTCTCTCTCTCTCTCTCTCTCTCTCTCTCTCTCTCTCTCTCTCTCTCTCCTCTCTCCTCTCTCATCTTGAATTCTAATGAACAGAAAGAACTTAGCCAGTTAGGAAAGGGTTAAGGAGACTATAAAAGTCACTTGCCATTGATTAATATGTATTTAATTACCAATAAAAATTTGATACAGTGTGGTCTAATTGTATCCTGCTGTATTACTTAAGTTTAAAGTTGTTTTTTGTTCCTTTTATAAGAAAAAATATCTCAGCATTGGTCAATCAAAACAAAAACAAAAAAATTATATTCAAAAGAATTCCATCCCCACACACACGTGAACACTCTTCATTGTAATTCCTAGAAGTCTGTTATTAATGTCTTCATCAGCTTTTCTGAGAATTGGGGTTTTATTTAACAGAAGTCTCTTTCAGTTCCCTCTGAATCATGGATCCATCCTGTTCTCTCTGCCCTGTGCCTCACCTCTTTCTCTTCCCCTTCTTGGGCTTCAGCTTCACAGGAGAGCCCAGCTAACTGCCTCTTCCTCCTCTCCCTGGTGCTCCGCAACCAGACGGTCTATTACACAGAAAGACTCTAAATGATCCTTCAGGCCAGGCCTGAATTCAGCCCTACTGCTTCATAGGTGACTTGTCCCCTGAGCCCCCTCTGTTAGCTCCCAGCTCTTCTGGTCCCCTCACAGCTCCTCATTCTGCACCTCCTCCTATGTGTCCTGAGAGGACAGCTTTTGTTCTCTCAGGTACAGCCTTATAACTGGCTCAGTGCCATCAACTAACTCATAACCCTCTGAGCTCCAGCTCCAAGTTCATGAGCACCTCCAACCAACGGAGTTGATCTAACCCATTAGCTTTCTGCTTTGTGACATTTCCCACCACCTCTGTCCTGGATCAGCTGCCAGGAGTCCAACCACGCAGCCAAACTCTGAAGTGGATAAGTGGGACATGTTCTCCATAACTTCCTCATTTTCTCACTCAACCCATCTCCAAATCTTGTACCTATCTCCTTCTTAGTTGCACCCAGACCAGTTCACTCCAGTTTCTCCTGAGACACTTCTACCAGCAGACACTGTGTGGTCTTCTAATCAGCTTGCCAACTGTCCCATCTCCTACCCACCCTCAAATCTGATAATGTCTCTCCTTTGTAAATATCATCACTTCCAGAAAGCAGATTCCATCACTAGCCATGCTTGGAGGCCTGAGGTCGAGGGTGCTCACCTCTGAAGCACCCACCTTACATCAGGACTCAGGACCCTCCCATACACCCCACATTTTCTTTGATTCCTTACCAGGCAGTGGTACTCCAAACTACCAGGCCTTATTCCAAAATCTTTGCAATTGTATTGGGTTGGCCAAGGCCTCATCAGCGTTGGGAAGAAATGTGGTCAGTCACTCTGCTGATAATAACCTGGATTTCTCCGGTCCATATCATGCACTCTCCACAAGTATTCCTAGGAGTCCCCAGAGTCTATCAGTTACATCCACACAATACTTCAATTGCCACCTAGTGTTCTGCCGAGGACACAATATTGTCTTCCCAGCATCCATTTCTCCCTCACCCACTGTGTACCAGCCAAGCAATCCAAATGGCCCAACCCCAACCTCATCTTAGGTCCAAAGTGGGTCCTCATTGCAATAACCATTCTCAATATCAGCACTGTTGGTTTGAGGGCCAGTTGAGGGAGGTATAGGCCTTTCCTGTGTACTATGGGATGTTTAGCAGAATTGTTGGCCCTTAGCAACTAGATGCTCATCACATGAATGCCTGCATTATGACAGAATGCTTCAGACATTGCTAAATGTCCCCTGGGTGCGGAATTATTCCTGGTATAGTGCAACAGGCACAGCTAATGTTGTAAATGCCATTCTCTCCCACAAATATTAGCCAGGTTTAGATATGTGGTCTAGACTAGTTTAATTAAATGAAGTCGAACCTAGAACCTGGAAGTAGCCATCTTGCAAACCTAATTTTTGCCATTCTTAGGAAGAGGCAATTACCATGGGAACTAAATAAAGAGGTGGGGAAAGTCCAGACCTAAGCAATGTTGGGGACTTCTAGGTGGAGCTGTCCTCAGCTTGTCTCACATCTGGACTTCCCACTCTCAGCCTCGCTGCTACTGATGGTATGGATTATTTCCACAGCCTTCACTGCTCATCCTGAGTTGGGTGAACCATAGGTAGAACTAGGCTCAGAGCTCTCTGGTAGTACCTGTATGGGGTATTTCCCAGTGGGCATAGCCACTGGCATCCAAGACTGTTCAAGACAACAGAGCCAATGGAAAGCCCAGGGCTAAGACACAAAGAGCAGCCGGGCGGTGGTGGCGCACGCCTTTAATCCCAGCACTTGGGAGGCAGAGGCAGGCGGATTTCTGAGTTTGAGGCCAGCCTGGTCTACCAAGTGAGTTCCAGGACAGCCAGGGCTACACAGAGAAAACCTGTCTCGGAACCCCCCACTCCCCCCCCCCCCCCCGCCGCCGCCGCCAAAAAAAAAGACACAAAGAGCAGCTCCCTCTAGACTGTGTTACTCTCTGGGACAGGGTTTCATTGACCAGTGTTCTGGTAGAGATAATGTTCAGAGTTTTGGGCTGAGGACATGGCTCTGTTGATAAAGTACTTGACACACAAGAATGAGGACTTTAGTTTGGATCCCTAACACCCGAATAAACAAAGTCATGCATGTCTGCATACATCTGTCACCCTAGCACAGAGGATGATGTGGATAGAGACATGTGGAATCCCAGAGCTTGCTTTGCCACCAGCCTAGCCAATTGATGAGCTCTGGGTTCAGCTAGAGATTCTGTCTCAAAAATTAAGGTAGTAGAAGATAGTCTCCCAGTGTACACTTCTGGTTCTACATCCACACATGCATACACATGTACTGAACTATATTATAGATGTGTGCCTGTGTGCACGTGCATACACCCACACAATATTCAGAATTTTAGTAAAACAATTTTTTGAGTTTGCCTACAAGCAGTACTTTCTTCCCCAAAGATATGAGTTCAAGAATATGAGATCTTGGAACATGACCAAGGTTGTATTTAAGATAGATAGATAGATAGATAGATAGATAGATAGATAGATAGATAACACCCTATGTTAGATTCCTTTAACCTCTTAAACATAAACAGCCAAACCAAACACTGGAGGGACCAAACTCTTCAATCGTACAGCATAACCTCTTCCAGAAAGCTCCTCAACACATCACACAGACTTTGGTTCACCAGAGTATCAGTAAAATAACCATATATAGCAAAAATGTTTACTATACAAAGAATCAGTGTACATCATTATGAAAATGTGAACTAGTCTATCAGCAGCAAGATTGTACTGGTGTGGGCTGCGGTAGCAAGCAATTCTTTTCCACTGTGGAGATTAAACCGACAAGGTAATGTTCCGTGTGTAAATTTAGACACAATCGTCACTAACCCTTGAGTGTGCTGGCATCTCCATTCCAGAGTTCTTTATTTAGTGTCGTTTCTTGATGAACTGGATTCCATCACCAGGTAGGTTTTTCCAGAAGGATTTATAGTGCAATAGTCCCGGCATATTTCCGTGTTTGTGAGTGACTACTGCCTTTACACTTGACTGACAGCCTGGCTGAGGGAAAACTTGCTGGGTAACATGTCTCTCAGCACTCTGCAGACAGCACCTCACCACTTGCAACTGAGTGCTGCTAGGAACCTGCCTGAGCTGGCTGATACTGCCTACTTTATTGCTTTATTCTTTTTTTTTTTTGTTTTCTTTATTTTTAACAAAAATATAATTATATAATTTCCCCCCCTTTGTCTTTCTTCACCCCTCCCATGTCTTTCCCCTAGAAAATCTCAAATCTGTGACCTCTTTTTCTTTAGTTGTTATTGTTACTTATAGATATATAAACAAGAAATTGGGTAAGCACAACCTGCCACATCTGTTCAGTATAGCTTGTTTGTATATGGGTGCTGACCGCCTGGGTTTGGATAACCAGCTAAGGGGTCATCCCTGGGGAAGACTAATTCTCCTGCTCTCAGCTTTCTTTAGTTGCCTGTAGTCCTTTGTCTAAGGATGGGGTCCCTGAGCTTTCCCCCACATCCCCATGTTAGCATGGATATTGGTGTTGTACTTCTATGGGTCTGACTTGTTTAGGCAGCCGTATGGTTGGGGTATCATGGGAAAAACTATACTTCGTTGTGGATGTACTACTTAGAATGCAGTTAGGGATTGCTCTAGCCTATAAAATGGTAGTAGTAGAGTCTCCTTTAAGACCCATGTCCTCACTAGTCCCAGATGGCTTGGCTAGGTTTAGGTTACCAGTAGCAGAATTCCCTCCTTTTGAGTGGATCTTAGGTCCAATTCTATAGCTGTTGGTTACTGTCAAGACGTGAGTGCCGCTATTGCAACCTTAGGGATATTTTTCTAGTTGTGCTGTGGTTCATATCATCCTAGATAGGCAGGGTTATTGCTTCCCCAACCCCGGCAGCTTGTACAGCACCTTCGGATACTATGAAAACAACATTAGGGAGGAAGCTTCAGGTCTGACCCAGCTCAGATCCACTGAGTTCTGTATCTGAAAATCCTCCACCTCTAGGAGACTGATAACTGTGACTTGTGACTGGCTTGTTTTCTGGCTTCCTGGCCCCAGGAGTCTTTCTGTTCAATGACCTCCCAGCTCTATCAGCAATATGTCTCTGTCCTCTCAAGATTCCCTCATAGGGCAGTTTTACTTTAAATTTTTCTATTCATTTATTCTATCTACGGTTGAAAAAACCATTAGGTTTATGCTAGACTTTGTGTGTGTACACACCCATGTGTACATGATGGTGTGTGTATGTATGGGGGGAGGTGATGCATGCATGTATGTATCTGCACATGAGGAACCTAAATGTGAACCTTGGGTATTGTTCCTCAGGCTCTGTCCATCTTATGCTTTTGAGACAGGGTCTCTCATTGGCCTGGCCAAGTAGACTTGTGTTGCTGGCCAGGGGGTCCCAGGGATGTGCCTGTCCCTGCCTCGAGCACTGGGATTACAGGCTGTGCCTCCGCACCTGACTTCTTCACATGAGCTCTGGGGATCGAACCCCAGTTCTTGTGCTTACAAGGCAGGCACTCTTCTGCCCGAGCTACTTCCTCAGCACTGTGTTGGCTCCTCTTAGATATTTTGGGCAAAGAGCTACATTTTGCCTGGCAGCTGCTACACATCTTGCTCTACTTGCAAAAAATCTATACCAGTCTTTAGATTGTCAGCAAGGCTAGTGTTTTCCCAATACCCTTATGTATTACAGTTCTCTAGTTTGTCAATTTTTCTTTTCCTTCTTTCTGGGATCTCCTTCCTTTCTTTCCTTCCTTCCCTCCCGCCTTCTCTCTCCTTCTCCCGCCCTTCTTCCTTCTATTCCTCTCTTCCTTCCTTCTTTCCTTTTCTAAGATAAAGTCTCATGTATTCCAGGCTGACTGACCTCCAGCTTGCTTTCTGTCTAAGGCTGGCCTTGAACTTTTGAGCCTCCTGCTCCCATGTGTGGGATTACAAACATGCAGTACCATCCTGGCTTTCCAGTCTCTTCTGTCGTCAAGTGAATCTCTCCCATCTATACTCCCAGTTCTTCCTCTTCACTCTTAGAAGTTCAAGTTCTCATGCATTCCTTTGAGGTGACGGACAGATAGTTTCTGAAATGTCTGTCTGTCTGTCTGCTAAAGTGTTTCTTTCTCTGACACCCACTTGTCATTCGTTTTACTCATGAGGCATCGTCTCCTCTCTCTCTTGAAATAGTTTTCATGGTGTCTTTGCTCTGTTTCTTACTCATCTTTCAGTGGAGAAAGTTCTGCCTAGAGGCAGAACCTTTCTTAAGATACAGGAAGCCAGCGAGGTGGGGAAGTGGGTAAAGGCACCACGTCTGATGGCCTGAATTCCATCCTCAGAACCCACATGCTGAAAGCAAAGAGCCAATTCCTTCAAGTTGTTGTCTGACCACACACACATACACATATACACAAGTACACACAACAAGTACACACAACAGGTACACACAAATAAGATCAATTTATTTTTGACTTGTGAGGATCCTGGGACAGTGAGGTAGGGCTGCTGACATCATTAACTGAGCCATTCCTCTAGAACATCCTTCTCACCAAAAGCCCCATGACCCTGGTCAGTTGCACAGGCCCACTCAGGGGCTAGGACTCCCTCCTGTTAACCTAAAACATCCCCTGTGGCTTTCTGCACCAGTCTCTTCCGGTGCCCCACCCCCAAGGCAGTCACCTACACTTTCTGTGCTGTAAAGGGATGTGAATGGATTGAGAGGGGAACCCTCTGTCCTGAGGCTCATTCATAGACTCCAGGCTTTCCCTACTAGATGCCTGATGCCTCAATGCCTCAATGCACTGGAGTCTCACTCTGCTGTGGCATCACAGCACAGAGCGCTCCCTGCTTTCTTGACGTACTTGTTAATTGCTGGGCATCTGGGTTATTCCTAGTTTGAGCACTGGGAAGGGGCTTATTGGGCTCTAGGTTAGAAGTGAGCTGCACTGCTGTGCACCGTAGATGTCTTGTTTTAAGTTCTGAAGCAATATGTCACTTTTGTCCTCAGCAATGCACACACCATTCTTTTAAAACTGAATCTGGCATGTGTGGTTGTAATTTGCACTTCCCTGACAGACAGCTACAAAAGCTTCAGTCTTTCTTTAATTCAGCAGTGATGGGTCATTTAGGGAGAATTATCTCTTCAGATGTGTTGCTCATGTCTTAAGGTTTTGTTTTTATTTATGTGTATGCACATGTGTGTGTGATGCCCAGGGATCCCCTGGAGCTGGAGTTACAGGTGGTTGTGAGTGGCCTGGTGTGGGTGCTGGGAACCAGAACCAAATTCATTTCCTCCTTTGTAAGAGCAGTGTGTGGCTTTAAGAGCTAAGCTGTCCCTGAAGCCCCTATGTTTTTTCTTATAACTGCTGAAATATTTCTCTTTTTTGGATATTTTATTTATTTACATTTCAGATGTTATCCCCTTTCTCCATTCCCCTGCCCTATAAACCCCATATCCCATCCCTCCTCTTCTTTTTTGCTTTTATGCCATTTTAATTTCATGCAAGTATTAAGGTTAGTTCTAGGTTGAGGAAGTAGCAATACAATAGATGCAAATAGTCAAGGAAGAAGCAAGGCAATAAACACCGATTGTCAAAGAACAAGCAAGGCAGTAAACAAAGTTCTGTGATTACTATTTTTAAGGGCTTATTAGGATGACCAAAATATCTGAGCTTACTTTCCTATCCTAGCTCAAAGTCATTTTCATGCCTGAAGCCTACTTCTTTGTTATAGCCTAAGATTTATATTCCTGCCTAAAATTATTTCTTTGTCCTAGCCTAAGATTTATATTCCTACCTGAAATTACTTCTTTGTTCTAGCCTAATGTAAGATTCTTTCCAAGCAGCCCATTTCCTTGTCCTTGGCCATTGTCAGATTCCTGCCAGGCAGCCTCAAAAGCTCTCCACATCTCCCCCTTTTTTATTTCATAAACAAGACTGAGTCTGTCTTAGGTTGTTCTGACAAGAATACCTTCCTTACCATGGAATATACATTATCAAAAGCAATGCACTTCTGTCTTAGTTTGGTAAGGTTTTGTGCAGAATCTTACCCATCCTTGGCTTGCCAGCCTGTTAAATTAATAACTGTGTTTGGGGGTTCATTTTCAGTTTCAAGTCATGTACTTTGGCTGCCAACATGTTGATGTTGTTAAAGAAATGCTTTCACAAAATGAGCAGGAATAATAGTATTCCCAGGATAAAAAGGGATAGCATGATCAAGCTATATATACCATTTTTGAAGCTTGACCAAAATAGAAATAGTGACCTCAAGCAATGGATAATTTTATCAGCATTATCTGCAGCATCAAAGCTCAATAGAATAGCATTCTTTAAATTCATAATCTCACTATGCAAAATTAAAACACCCAGAGAGGTGTTAAAATTATGCAAAATTACCCTGCAAGTGTCTTTAAACTTTTTCCTAATTATAATGACTATCATTGTAAATTTTAGAAGTAACACAACTCCATTAGTATTTGGCATAACACTTGAGATAGCTCCTTACACTTAAACTCTGAACCTCCTTCCAATAATTTGTACAGGATAAAAAGCATCAATCTAATGCTCCAAATGCCTATCTAAATCCTCTTGTATACTCAACACATTAGTAACATTTTTTTCTTTGCTAAATGATTAACAAAAGTAGCTGTCTTAACTTCTTATGTCAAAGCAATTTCAGAAGCAGTGGTGCTAGCAACTAATATAATTAAAGCTGTTATACCAGCAATAATCAAGCCCACTACCCTCTTGCTTCTGCTTAAATCCTGACTCACTTCTTACAGTACTTGCAAGCTATTTTTAGAATACCAAGGTTCTGTGATACTCAGGACAATAAAACAAAAGCTGGTTGATAGACCTCTGTAACTGACATGCTGGATTTCAATGCACTAACACACTTAGAAGGTATACAATCAATACAAATTACATTAAATACTGTAGAAGAAACAAAAGTAGTTTTAACTTGACAATTAAAAGAGCCTTAACACATGTGCTATCACCTGTTTGAAATTCAGATTTTGCTCCAACTTTATCTCTTAGAGATAGCTTAGAGAACTTCAGCTAACTTCTAAATATGTCTCTGAAAATGTCCAGAACCAGCCTTCCAAGTGAAGACTGTTATTTCCAATGTTGGACTGGTTTCTAGACCAGTCCATGATTCAGTCTAAATAACTGGTCACATTTAAGAGCAATACAAGAGTCATTATAACTTCTTTTGATTCTCTGTTCCACAAGGTATAAAAACTTGAGGCAAGGCAGCTTGTTCCATCTGGGATACAGGAAAGCAAAGGTGGGTTGGGAACATATGTCCAATACAGTTTCTCAGTCACCATTGTCAAGGCACTCAGCAAGCTCACAAATCAGCATCATTCTTTGTCCTGGCATCAGCATGTCTCACCAATCACTCTGGCAGCCACCATGATCCTTCAGCATCCTGAAAAAAAAAAAAAAAACCACAAACATGCCCTCTTCCCTATATTAGATACCTGGTCGGGAGCATGCCATATACCAGTAAGTGGATTCTTCCTTTTCACCTAGGCATAAGTATACCTAGTTGTAGGGTGCCATAGACACTCAGCAGAAAGTTCCTTGGCATCCAAATTTTTTAAATATTTAAAATAAAAAGAGCATGATTTAAATAAATTTGTGGTGTACACAAATTTTATGAAGATATTGTTTTAAAGTTCCATGGGCCCCTTCCACAATACCTTGTCCATGAGAATTATAAACAATGCTCATAATATGGGTAATACTAAATTGTTGATAAAAAGTCTCAAATGCTCAACTGCAATAGCCAGTTTCATTATCTCTTTTTTTTTTTCTTTTTTATTGGATATTTTATTTATTTACCTTTCAGATGTTATCCCTTTTTCCAATTCTCACCCAAAATCCCTTATCCTGTCCCCCCTCCTCCTACTTCTATGAGGGTGTGCCCCTACCCATCCATCCATTCCTGCCTCTCTGTCCTCAAATTCCCCCACTCTGGGGCATCCAGCCTTCCTGGGACCAAGGCCCTCCTCTCCCACTGATGTCTGACAAGGCCATCCTCACCTACATATACAGCTGGAGCCAAAGGTCCCTCCATGTGTGTTCCCAGCTGGCAGTTTAGACCCTGGGAGCTCTGGTTGGATGGTATTGTTGCTCTTCCCATGTGACTGCAAGCCTCTTCAGCTTTTTCAGTCTTCTCTCTAACTCTTCCATTGGGAACCCTGTGATCAGTTCAATGGTTAGCCGTGAGCATCCACCTCTGGTTAGGTTCTAGCAGAGCCTCTCGGGAGAGAGGTATATCAGGCTCCTGTCAGCATGTACTTCCTGGCATCCACAACAGTGTCTGCATTTGGTGACTGCACATGGAATGGATACCCAGGTGGGGCAGTCTCCAGATGGTTCCTCCTTCAGTCTCTGCTCCACACTTTGTCTCCATACTTCCTCCCATGAGTAATTTGTTCCTACTTCTAAGAAGGACCTAAGCATCCAAACTTTGGTCTTCCTTCTTTTTGAGCTTCATGTGGTCTGTGAATTGCATCTTGAGTATTCCAAGCTTTTGAGTTAATATCTAATTATCAATGAGTGCATATCATGTGTGTTCTTTTGTGATTCAGTTACTTCATTCAGGATGATGTTTTCTAGTTCCATCCATTTGCCTATGAACTTCATGAAATCATTGTTTTTTTATAGCTGAGTAGTACTCCATTTAGTAAATGTACCACATTTTCTATATCCATTCCTCTGTTGAGAGACATCTGGGTTCTTTCCAGCTTCTGGTTATTATAAATAAGGCTAATATGAACATAATAGAGCATGTATCCTTGTTATATGTTGGGAAATCTTTTGAGTATATGCCCAGGAGTGGTATAGCTGGGCCCTCAGATAATACTATGTCCAATTTTCTGAGGAACCACCGGACTGATTTTCAGAGTGGTTGTACCAGCTTACAATCCCACCAACAATAGAGGAGTGTTCCTCTTTCTCTACATCTTTGCCAGCATCAGCTATCACCTGAGTTTTTTTATCTTAGCCATTCTCACTGGTGTGAGGTGGAATCTCAGGGTTGTTTTGATTTACATTTCCCTGATGACTAAGGATGTTGAACATTTTTTAGGTGCTTTCCAACTATTCTAGTTTCCAAGTTGAGAATTCTCAGTTGAGCTCTGTGCTCCATTTTTAAATAGGGTTATTTGGTTTTTCTGGAGTCTAATTTCTTGAGTTCTTGTATATATTGGATATTAGCCCTCTATTGGATGGAGGATTGGTAAAGATCTTTTCACAATCTGTTGGTTGCCATTTTGTCCTATTAACAGTGTCCTTTGCCTTACAGAAGCTTTGCAATTTTATGAGGTTCCATTTGTCAATTCTTGATCTTGGAGCATAAGCTGTTGGTGTTCTGTTCAGAAACTTTTCCCCTGTGCCCATGTGTTCGAGGCTCTTTCCCACTTTCTCTTCTATTAGTTTCAGTGTATCTGGTTTTATGTGGAGGTCCTTGATCCACTTGGACTTAAGATTTGTACAAGAAGATAAGAATGGGTCAATTTGCATTCTTCTACATGCTGACCTCCAGTTGAACCAGCACCATTTGTTGCAAATGTTGTCTTTTTTTCCACTGGATGGTTTTGGCTCCTTTGTCAAAGATCAAGTGACCATAAGTGTGTGGGTTCATTTCTGGGTCTTCAATTCTATTCCATTGATCTTCCTGTCTGTCTCTGTACCAATACCATGCAATTTTTATTACTTTTTTTTTTTTTTTTTTTTTTTTGGTTTTTTGAGACAGGGTTTCTCTGTGTAGTCCTGGCTGTCCTGGAACTCACTCTGTAGACCAGGCTGGCCTTGAACTCAGAAATCTGCCTGCCTCTGACTCCCAAGTGCTGGGATTAAAGGCATCTGCCACCACTGCCCGGCTACAGTTTTTATTACTATTGCTCTGTATTACAGCTTTAGATATGAGATAATGATTCTCCCAGAAGTTCTTTTATTGTTGAGAATAGTTTACACTATCCTAGGTTTTTTGTTATTCCAAACGAATTTGAAAATTGCTCTTTCTAACTCTATGAAGAATTGAGTTGGAATTTTGTTGGAGATTGCATTGAATCTGTAGATTGCTTTTGGCCAGATGGCCATTTTTACTATATTAATCCTGCCAATCCATGAGCATGGTAGATCTTTCCATCTTCTGAGATCTTCAACTTCTTTCTTCAGAGACTTGAAGTTCTTGTCATACAGATCTTTCACTTGTCTGGTAAGATTCACACCAAGGTATTTTATATTATTTGTGACTATTGTGAAGGGTGTCATTTCCCTATTTTTTTCTCAGCCTGTTTATCCTTTGTATAGAGGAAAGTTATTGGTTTGTTTGAGTTAATTTTATATCCAGCCACTTTGCTGAAGTAGTTTATCAGGTTTAGGAGTTCTCTGGTGGAAGTTTTGGGGTCACTTAAGTATACTATCATATCATCTGCAAATAGTGATATTTTGACTTCTTTCTTTCCTATTTGTATCCCTCTGACTTCCTTTTGTTGCCTAATTGCTCTGCTAGGACTTCCAGTACTATATTGAATAGGTAGGGAGAGAGTGGTCAGCCAGAAAATGGTAAGTAAGTCTTGTCTAGTCTCTGATTTTAGTGGGATTGCATCAAGTTTCTCTCCATTTAGTTTGATGTTGGCTACTGGTTTGCTGTATATTGTTCTTACTATGTTTAGGTATGGGCCTTGAATTCCTGATCTTCCAAGACTTTTAACATGAAGGGTTATTGAATTTAGTCAAATGCTTTCTCATCATCTAGTGATATAATCATTTTTTTTTAGTTTGTTTATATATTGGGTTACTTTGATGAATTTCCATATATTGAACCAACCCTGCATTCCTGGGACAAAGCCTACTTGATCATGATGGATGATTGTTGTGATGTGTTTTTGGATTTGATTTGCAAGAATTTTATTGAGTATTTTTGCATCGATATTCATAAGGGAGATTGGTCTGAAGTTCTCTTTCTTTGTTGGGTCTTTGTGTGGTTTAGGTATGAGTATAATTGTGGCTTCATAGAATGAATTGGGTAGTGTTCCTTCTGTTTCTATTTTGTAGAATAGTTTAAAGAGAGTTGATATTAGGTCTTCTTTGAAGGTCTGACCGAATTCTGCACTAAAACTATCTGGTTCTGGGCTTTTTATGGTGAGGAGAATTTTAATGACTGCTTCCATTTCTTTAGGGTTATGGGACTGTTCAGATGGTTTATCTGCTCCTGATTTAACTTGGGTACCTGGGATCTGTCTAGAAAATTGTCCATGTCATCCAGATTTTCCAGTTTTGTTGAGTATAGGCTTTTGTAGTAGGATCTGATGATTTTTTTTTTAATTTCCTTGGTTTCTGTTGTTATGTCTCCCTTTTCAGTTCTGACTTTATTAATTTGGATACTTTCTCTCTGCCCTCTGGTTAGTCTGACTAAGGGTTTATCTATCTTGTTGATTTTCTCAAAGAACAAGCTCCTGATTTTGTTGATTCTTTGTATACTTATTTTTGCTTCTACTTGGTTGATTTCAACACTGAGTTTGATTATTTTTTGCCATATACTCCTCTTTGGTGTGTTACCTTCTTTTTGTTCTAGAGCTTTCAGGTGTATTGTCAAGCTGCTAGTGTATGCTCTCTCCAGTTTCTTTTTGTAGGTACTTAGAGCTATGAGTTTTCCTCTTAGCACTGCTTTCTTTGTGTCCCATAAGTTTTGGTATAATATGCCTTAATTTTTATTAAATTCTAAAAAGCATTTAATTTCTTTCTTTATTACTTCCCTGAGCAAGTTATCATTGAGTAGAGTGTTGTTCAGTTTCCATGCGTATGTGGGCTTTCCTTTGTTTTTGTTGTTATTGAAGACCAGTCTCAGTCCGTGGTGATCTGATAGAATTCATGGGATTATTTCAATTTTCTTGTATCTGTTGAGGCCTGTGTTGTGACCAATTATATGGTCAATTTTGGAGAAAGTACCATGAGGTGGTGAGAAAAAATTATATTCTTTTGTTTTAGGATGAAATGTTCTATAGATATCTGTTAAATCCATTTGGTTCATAACTTCTGTTAGTTTCACTATGTTTCTGTTATCTGTTTTTCTGATCTGTCCATTGCTGAGAGTGGGGTGTTGAAGTCCCCCACTATTATTGTGTGAGGTTCAATTTGTGTTTTGAGCTTTAGTAAAGTTTCTTTTATGAATGTGGGTGCTCTTGCATTTGGAACATAGATGTTCAGAATTGAGAGTTCATCTTGGTTGATTTTTCCTTTGAAAAGTATGAAATGTCCTTCCTTATCTTTTTTGATAACTTTTCTGATAATAGAATGGCTACTCCAGCTTGTTTCTTAGGACCATTTGCTTGGAAATTTGTTTTCCATCCTTTTACTCTGAGGTAGTGTCTGTCTTTGTCACTGAGATGCATTTCCTGTATGCAGCAAAATGCTGGGTCCTGTTTACATATCCAGTCTGTTAGTCTACACCTTTTTATTGGGGAATTGAGTCCAATGATGTTAAGAGATATTATGGAAAAGTGATTGTTTCTTCCTGTTATTTTTGTTATTAGAGGTGGAATTATGTTTGTGTCGCTATCTTCTTTTGGGTTTGTTGGAAGATTACTTTCTTGCTTTTTCTAGGTTGTAGTTTCCCTTCTTGTGTTGGAGTTTTCCATCTATTATCCTTAGTAGGGCTGAATTTGTGGGACGATATTGTGTAAATTTGGTTTTGTCGTGGAATATCTTGGTTTCTCCATCTATAGTGATTGAGAATTTTACTGGGTATAGTAGTCTGGGCTGGCATTTGTGTTCTCTTAGGGTCTGTATGATATCAGTCTAAGATCTTCTGGCTTTAATCGTCTTTGGTGAGAAGTCTGGTGTAATTCTTATAGGTCGTCCTTTATATGTTACTTTATCTTTTTCCCTTACTGCTTTTAGTACTTTTTCTTTGTTTTGTGCATTTGATGTTTTGATTATTATGTGACGGGAGGAATTTCTTTTCTGGTCTAGTCAATTTGGAGTTCTATAGGCTTCTTGTATGTTCATGGGCATCTCTTTCTTTAGGTTAGGAAATTTTTCCTCTATAATTTTGTTGAAGATATTTACTGTTTCTTTAAGTTGGGAATCTTCACACTCATCTATACCTATTATCCTTAGGTTTAGTCTTCTCGTTGTGTCCTGGATTTCCTGGATGTTTTGGGTTGGGAGCTTTTTGCATTTTGCATTTTCTTTGACAGTTGTGTCAATATTTTCTATGGTATCTTCTGCACCTGAGATTCTCTCTTCTATCTCTTGTCTTCTGTTGGTGATGCTTGCATCTATGACTCCTGATCTCTTTCCTAGGTTTTCTATCTTCAGGGTAGTCTCCCTTTGAGATTTCTTTATTGTTTCTACTTCCATTTTTATGTCCTGGATGGTTTTGTTCATCTCCTTCACCTGTTTGGTTGTGTTTTCTTGTAATTCTTTAAGGGATTTTTGTGTTTCCTCTTTAAGGGTTTCTACCTGTTTACCTGTGTTCTCCTGTATTTCTTTGAGGGAGTTATTTATATCCTTCTTAAAGTCCTCTATCATCATCATTAGAAGTGATTTTAAATTCGAATCTTGCTTTTCCGGTGTCATGGGGTATTTAGGACTTGCTGTGGTGGGAGAACTAGGTTCTGATGATGCCAAGGAATCTTGATTGCTGTTGCTTTTGTTCTTGTGCTTGCCTTTCACCATCTGGTTATCTCTAGTGCTACCTTCACTCACTGTCTCTGACTGGAGCCTGTCTTTCCTGTTATCTTGGTTGTGTCGGAACTCCTCAAAGTCCAGCTGTCTCTGTAATCCTGTGACCCTGAGATCCTGCGTGCAAGAGCTCCCGGGAGTCAGGCTACCTCTGGGATCCTGAAATCCTGATCTGACCAATCTCCTGAGATCCTGTGATCCTATGATCTTGTGTTCCTTGGTGTGTTAGAGCTCCTAGGAGTCCAGCCTCTTCTGAGTTTTGGGGAATTGGGTGCAGAGCTGACACACAAGGTCTGCTCAGTGCACTGGCACAGACCAGAAGCTGGAATATTTTTCTCATTGCTAGGTTTAAGAGCTCTTCAGTTATCTAGATACAAATCTTTGGTGCTCCCTGACCAGCTAGTCGAGGCTACTTGGCAAGTTTCAAACCAGTGAGAAAACCTTTCAAAAAGAAATCTAGTATCTGAGGAAAGAAATCTGAAGTTGTCCTCTGGCACACACACACACACACACACACACACACACACACACACATCAGAGACACATATATGCACCTATACTCATACATTCAAAAAGAAAAAGATGTAAATTTGACAGAATTAATTTGGTACAATGGGACGTGCAGAGGCAGATCCAGGGAATTAGTTGCAGGAAGATCTTTATTAGTTCCAGGCCAGTATGGTCTACATAGCAAGTTCTGGGTCAGCCAGGGATACAGAATGGGATCTTGGGGAGCGAGTGGGGGACGGGAAGAGAATCGTTAATGGCGCTGGAAATCTGTGTGCAGAAATGTTACCTAGTACTTGCACAAAAGCTTGAGTTCAACCCCTAGCACTTCAAAACCTGGTTGTGATGGTTCATATCTGTAATCCTAGCACTGTGGGGACAGACACAGGAGAATTAGAACTTCAAGGCCATCCTGGACTATATAGTGAGTTCAAGTCCATCCTGGGCTACACAATGAGAGCCTATCTTTAAGAAGTAAACAAAGCCATCATGAGTGATAAAGACCTCTGCAGCCAGCTCCTGAGAAAACACTCAGGAAGGCATAACTCTATATCACTGCATGAAACGAAGCACTTGGGTAGGGAGATGAAGCAGTGACCATGCCCGGACAGGTGGCCTACTTTCTTTTGTCAGATAAAATAGTCTGACAAAAGGCACTCAGCAGAGAGCAGGCTTACTCCGGTTCCCAGTTCCAGGTTACAGTCCGTCAACCTTAAGGGAGGTTCATTGCACGCACGGTCAGTCACGAAGCAGCAGTGAGCCCAGCTCACCCTCCTTTCCCTTCTCCCCTCAGAGGCGTGCCCACATGTCAGTCTGATCTAGACAGTCACTCCCGGGAGATTCCGGATCCTGCCCCGTAACCAGTCAAAATCTCCGTGACACTTATTTTATTATTTAAGTGTTGGAGGCGCATGCCAGCAAGAGGACACCTTGCTGGACTCTGTTCTCACTCCACCTTTTGGGTCCCGAGGATCAAACCTGGGTTCTCAAGCTTGGCAGCAAGTACCTTTACCTGCTGAGCCATGTTACCAGTCCCTAGATCTTATCTATTACTTAGTCATTTTCCCAAGCATCTGGAATACCTCTGTAATCAATAATCGATCATCGGTCCCATACACGTTTAGATCTGGCTCTACTTTCTGAAACTTTCTTTCCTGTAAGTCCATATCAGTTGTATGTGTGAGGGGCCTTTAATTATGTTTTTTTTTTTTTTATGTGCAGAACAAGCCTCTGCTTTGCTCATATTCGAAACCGTCCGTTCCTGTGCAACTGCTCTTCCAGGGAAATACTCGGTAATTTTGTCGGATGTTCTTAACAAAAATCTCACTCAGACAGTCACCTGCCCCTGGTCCTCTGTCTCTTCCCTTTGTCTCTCTATGTCTTTCTACTCCCACATACGGGTATGTGTGATGGTATGGAGGTAGAAGTGGATGGAAGCCAGGGTCAACCTTGGGTGTCTTCTTCTGTCTTTTTATACAGGGTCTGTCATTGAGCCCGGAGCTCTCCAGTTTGGAGCAATTGACTCCCAGTCAGCCTTCCCCTGGCTCCATCCACGCCGATGCCAAAGTCAAGATTGCAGATAGGTGCATGCTTTCCTGGCTTTCACATGGATGCAGGAATCAGAACTTCGGTCGTCAGGCTTGTACATCAAGCTCTATCCCCCGGAGCCATCTCCCCAGCCCATAACTTGTTTGCTTTTCTCCTGTAAGCTTTGTTTGGAGTTCTGCAAAGTCC
Source organism: Rhabdomys pumilio (assembly GCA_030674055.1). Classification (NCBI taxonomy): domain Eukaryota; kingdom Metazoa; phylum Chordata; class Mammalia; order Rodentia; family Muridae; genus Rhabdomys; species Rhabdomys pumilio. Next base: position 21,356,410 of record JANHMN010000008.1, read on the forward strand.
TTTCCTTTTCTTGACATAAATCTCATATCTTTCTTGTTAAGTTTATCCCCATAAATTCTGTTGTTGTGGTGACTGCAATCTAGCTCTGCAGTGAGGCCTAACAGTTGCTCATTGTCAAAGGAAAGGTGTTGAATTTTATGGCCGTATGCCTCAGCTTCTCATTTGTCAGCTCGGTGACATTTTCAGTTGATTTTCTCTTTCAGATGCTCAAATTAAAAAACCATATCCTCCGAAAATGATGGCAATAATATTTTCCCTTTGGGAATATTTATGTCCTTATTTTGTCTTCTTCTTTAATTGCTTTGCTAAGCTTGCAGCACTAGTGGGGGCGAGCAGAGTGGGGGCACCTTTGTCTGGGTGGAGACTGTCGTTTCTCTGACTGGAGAGGCTAGCTCATCTCCACGATCTGAAAGGAGCGTTCTTCATGGCCGCTGTTTACAGAAGCATCACCAGGAATGAGTGCCCTCGCCACAGAACTTTCTGAAATGCTAAGCTACCAACTCTGGTTTTGTGCCTAGTTTAGTGTGAAGAGGTGTTTGTTATTACTGCTGTTGTTGGATTTAGTCTTCATGAGCCCCTAACCACGGGGCATTTTCCAAGTGTGTGTGTGTGTGTGTGTGTGTGTGTGTGTGTGTGTGTGTACAAGCATATGGGGGGCAGGGGTCTCCAGTGGGTGTCTTCCTCCTTTACCTCCTATCTCACTTTTGAAACAGTGTCTCTCACTGAACCCAAATCTCATTGATTCGGCTAGGCTGGCTGGCTGATGAGTGAGTCTCACGGAGCCTCCTGCCTCTGCCTCCCCAGTGTTAGGGTCACAAGCACACTTTACCCACTGCACTCTCTCCCCAGCCTCCCTTTCCAAGTTCTAAAATAGAGAATGTGATCAGTGGTCCAGAGTAGGAATGAAAATGGGCAGGATTTATTCTCAGACTCAGAGGAAATGGTTCAGCACCAAGGTGGGTGGAGGCAGGAAGGTTGGAGGGCCCTGATGGCTGCCAGCCTAGACAAATACTATCTCCAGCTTTATGAAGAGACCCTGTCTTGACAGCAAGAAGCTGGAACACAATCAAGGAGGACAGTGGATGCCCTCTTCTAGCCTCTGCACACCACAGAAACATCTAGACACTTGCGTGTGCACGCGCGCGCGCACACACACACACACACACACACACACACAGAGAGAGAGAGAGAGAGAGAGAGAGAGAGAGAGAGAGAGAGAGAGAAGTGGTAAATGCAAATTTTATTGTATCTCTGTGACAGAGCCAATGCAATGGGCCTATGTTGATCCACAAACACAGTTGTTCACGGTGATGCCTGCTGAAGCCAACGTTTGCCTGGCTAGCATCAGCCCCTGCTGTGCGTGGGGACTGTTGGAACACATGGCCAAAGTCCGTTTTCCAATCCTCTCAGTTTGTTTCTGTCATTGGACTGAGTTTCTCCTGCCCATCTGGTGAGCTTTGCCACTGGACACCACTAGCTTAGTAAGGGACTGGTCGAGGCTACCCTCTTTATCCATGATCACTTCCTGATTTCACAGCACAAAGGTGTCCATTCCTGCAGGCTTGACACTTCTCTGAAACATTCTGTGGTTAATTTGCTTTTACCACCTTTCATGCCTTGTCTCAGATTATTAGTCTATCCTGTCATACGACCTCTTCTTTAGTCTGAGTCAGTCATTTATATTTTCTAGAAAAGTCTCCACTTCGTTGGGATTTTCAAGTTTATTAGCAGAGAGATGAAAGCTATTTCTGTGGGTTTTCCTTTTTATTATTTTATTTTACTCGCTCTCATTTCTCATTTTACATGCTCGTATTTTCTCTCCCCCTTGATTGGGCTTCTTGATGGCTCCTGAAATTCATTGGTCCTCCTAAAGAGGCAGAGCCCGCTTCTATTCATCAATTCATGGTCTATTTTCTAACCCATTAGCTCCGTCGTCTGCTTCTCTCATTTCCTTCGGAGGCGGTGGCCGTTTGCTTCCTCCCCCCTGGAAAAAAGTGTTTGGCTCATTTATTCCTCTTGCTGCCCTCACTATTTATCATTCTGTTCTGGACAGCTGTCACGAGTCAGCGAGGTATACAGTTCCTAGACGCAGAGTCACTTAGGGAAAGGAGCTAAGGTCTCATGTGGCTTTGACTTTCCCATTTTCTTGAGTTCTGACTAGAAAAGGTATGCCACTGTCTCATGGGACATCCCAGAGGTCGCTGATGGCATCTCTGCGACCTGGTACAAGTCCAGTTTCTGAGTGTGTCCTCAGCAGTGGCATGGAGAACTTGCTTTCTAAGATACCCCCTCCCCGAGAGCAAAAGTGCATAAGAGAGTGCTCGTGTGTGTGTGTGTGTGTGTGTGTGTGTGTGTGTGTGTGTGTGTGCTGTTCCACATACACACAGGTGAGCGTACGGGCTGTTTCCTACTTAATGCCCAGAGCAGTACAACCATAGGACCCCGGTCTGCCACTCCTGGGAAGCAGCTTGGTGAGACTCTGCTGCCCTTTTGTTTCCTCACCCCTGCTCTCTCTCCTCTCCTCCTCTCTCCTCTCCTCACTCCCCTCTCCTTTCTTCTCCTCCCCTTCCTTCCCTGCCCTTCCTTCCTCTCCCCTTCTATGGTGGTTTGTCTTCTTTGCCAACTGGTTTTGGGATCACCTGGGAGACACACCTCTGGGCATTTCTGTGAGGAAGTTGATGGAGAGGTTTGAGAGATCAGGGAGGATCATCTTGAATGTGGGTGGCACTGTCCCATGGGCTGGGGTACAGAACTGAATGAAGAAGGGAGAAAAGAGAAAGCCAGCAGAGCACCCTCACTTCCTGATTGGACAAGGTATATGAGGTCCCAGCCCTGTACTCTGGCCACTGCAAGCTGCTCTGATGGACGGTAGCCTCCCACCTCAGACACGGAGCCAAAGTCAGTCTTCTTCCCAGAGTTCCTTGCTGGTATCTTGTCACTGAGAAAGGTAGATGAACACACATCGTTATCCATAGAAGCAGACAGCTTGAATGAGCGGTGGGAATGAGCTCTCTGGGAGCCTCCATATCTCTTGTACAGTAAGTTCCAGACCTTTCTGGGGTAACTGAACCCAAAGGACTCCAGGGATTTCATACATCAGATGAGGGGTTAGATGAGATGAGGCTTACTTCCCCCAGTTCGGGAGCCAGCAGATGTAGGCTCTGGAGAGAGCTCTTTACCTGCGTTGACTGCCTGCCCTTTTTGCTGAGCGGAAAGACAGAGGACTAAGAGATCCTCAGCCTGTTACAAAGCACTTGCCTTGCTGACAGGTTATGCTGGGAGAGCACTTGTTAGCGGCACTGTGCTGGGACTGAGTGACCAGTGTTCCTGCACTCAGGCAGAAGCACTGGCTCCTGGATGTCTAAGCTTTATGTGGTAGCAAACCTCAGGCTTCACCCTTGGTTAAAAGTTGAAATGAGCTTTTCTTGTCTCTCACACTTTTAAGCAACTAATTCCAAAATAACAACTCCATTCAGAGATGAAGTCTCGCTGTTCTTTGTGATGGCCAAGGCTTCAGAGGTGATATTTATTTTTTCCTTTATCTTTATCAGGGTTTGCATTGTGGACTTTGCATGAGGAGGGTATGTCCAGGGGGCAGCTGGCCAGGGATTGGTGATCATCTTTATCTGTCTCTCATTGGTTGACATTTATCTACCTCTCTCTGTTCAATAACTGTGATCTGTAACACCCACCCCACTCCCCTCCTCCAAAGTTGGGGCCAAGTAGATGAGGAGAGAGATTAACAGGTTGTCACCTGAGGTGCTGGTCACAGAGGGCTTTTGCTCTGCTGAACATAGATGACAGGCAGTTCGTGGTCTGCAGAAGCCTTGTGGCAGAGGCCAGGCTGCACCAGGCAGCACCTACAGGCTATGAAGGAGGAGGTTACGACTTCCCCACAGCTCTCTGCTCTCTTCCATTTTTACACTGTCTGGCTGTCACCAGCTTCTACGCTGCTCCCACGAGGTACTGAAGCCATGGATAAGAAGGCCACCAAAGAGCAAAATGACTCTGTGTCTTGGCAGAATTCAGATTCAAAAACGTGTTTGTCTTTAAAAAATGGGTTATAGATTCTTCACAAAATTGGGTAAAAGGTACAGAAAATTCCTATGTGACTGCTTCCCTCCCATAGGAACCTCCTCACACTAGAGCACCGGCTTGTGTTATTGAGATCCTCAGGCATCTGGCCTACAGAGGTGGACCTCAGAGACATTGCAGCGGGCACAGGTCTGAGCCAGATGCTAGGGGCTCAGGGTTGATCGGGGGGAAGACACACACATCCCTAACCCAGAAACTATCTCCAAATAACAACTGTTGGCAAAGGAAAAATTGGTTTTCTCCAGTGGAGTCTCACTAGGGTAACGATCCACACTCAAAGACAAACCCATGCCATGGAGTAGATGACCAACACAAAGGGGTTGGGGGATTTTTGTTTTGTCTTTTAATCTTACATTTCTTTTGGTTCTATATTAGGGTTTGTGATTTAGTTTTTAATGTGTTTTCTATGTGTGCAAATGGGTGTGTCCCATTTGGTTTTACTTCACCATCATCATCATCACATTTGTGTTCGTATTCTAATGAAAGAGAAAGGGTGTGTATTTGGGTTGGTGGGACATTAAGGAGGACCTGAGAGGAGCTAGTAGAGGGGAAAATATCATCAAAATATCTGCCTTTAGTGTAAGTTTGTTTCACAGCCTTAATATTGAAGCTGGTATACAGATGTAAAAAAATATATTTTTTTTCACTGTTGGAGGCTGGAGTGATGGCTCAGAAGTGACTTCAGCCAAGCCTGAGGACCTGAGTTCAATCCCCAGCCTGCAGATTGTCCTTTGAATTCCACAGGAACACCATGGCACATGTACCATATACATACAGTAAATAGATAATTTTTTTGAAAGATCTGATTTATAGGGTGTGTTATCTGTGGTACAGTGTCTTGTGCCCAGGGCAGTTTACATGGGGCACAACTTCTGCCCAAAGTCCCCTGTGACTTCTTGTTTACACAACCCCAAATCCCCATGTGCTGGTTTGAATATGCTTGGGCCAGGAAGTGGCAGTATTAGGAGGTGTGGTCTTGTTGCGGTAGATGTGGCCTTGTTAGAGGAAGCATGTCACCTCCTCTTGCCACACAGGAGACAGTCTTCTCCTGGTCTCCTTTGGATAAAGATGTAGAACTCTCAGCTCCTCCTGTACCATGTCCACCTGGATGCTGCCATGCTCCTGCCTTGATGATAATAGACTGAACCTCTGAACCTGTAAGCCAGCCCCGATTAAATGTTGTCCTATAAGAGTTGCCTTGGCTGTGGTGTCCCTTCAGCAGTGAAACCCAAACTAGACACCCCAGCAAACACTTAAAACTTTTAGAAACTTTTTTCTTACTTACAACCTCTAAACTCCCTAACATCTGCACAGTAGGGAAGGTGATTTTTTGCTCTGTGACCTCTAGGTGACCAGAGATACCCCCAAGCTCCACCTATGCTGTCACAAAAACCCTAGTGTGTCCAGACATCACCAAATATCCCCTGTGATCAGAATCAATCCCTGCCCTCAGCTGAGACCTGAGGGAGAGGCACACAGACACAGACATTTAAACGTTCACAGGTGAAGTGTCAGTTCATGGATCACAGGCCGAGTGCCCTTCCTGTGATGAGCAACGTCTTAGCAAAGGGTGCAGTGGGCAAGAAGTGAGCAGAGCAAATGCTCTCTGACTTGGCATCAAGTCATAGCTAATGCTTGTGAAAATAAATAGGCCTCGCACAGGAAGGGCAGGAGGTGGCTTGCAGAGGCATGCCCCAGAAGGGAAAGTCCCCGTCACAGGGAGGCAGGGAAGCCTCTTTGAGAGGGTGACTTTTAAGCAGGAAACTTCAGAGCAGGTGAGTCAGAGATACGGGGTCAGGGTGGAGGGCAGGCAGTTATAAGCTGAGAGGGAGCCGATGCAAAGGCCCTGTGGTGAGAGAGTGGGCTGGGCTAAGGCCAGACAGTGACAACGCAGTGCAGGCTTGGGAGGCAAGTCTACCTTGTTCAGACGTGGTCTCCACACTCAGCCATTGATGCTACTATCACATCATGCCACTTCATGACAGTATTTAGTGGCCTTTGTCTTCAGATACAGAGAGACACATGTTTAAATTGCCAGTAAGGTGGTGAACTCATGAGCTGCTACTGTTGGTGACAGTTTTCACTTCCTGGGTTTTCAATGATAGAATAGGAGAGGTCTTCATTACAGATTAGAGTTTTATAAGCAACATTAACAACAACAACACTCCTTTCTTAATTAGTTTTTGATTTATTTGTTTTACATTATGTTGCAGGTGATTTGCCTTCATGTATGTCTATACACCATGTGGACCCAGTACCCGAGGAAGTCAGAAGAAGGCCCTGAACCCTATGGATTTGGAGTTACAGCTGATTGGGAGCTGCCATGTGGGTGCTCAGAACCAAGTGGGAGTCCCCTGGAAGAGCACAAGTGCTCTCAGCCCCTGAGGTTCCCTCCTGACCCCACCCTGTATACTACTAATATTTTATATATGTGTCTTCTCTTCATTTCTTTTTAATTTTTTTGTTTTTGTTTTTGTTGTTTTGAGGAGAGGTCCCACTATGTAGCCCTGGTTGCCCCAAAGCTCTCTGTGTAGACCAGGCTGGCCTTAAACTCACAGAGATTTACTCTCTGCCTCCGCCTCCGCCTCCGCCTCCGCCTCCGCCTCCGCCTCCGCCTC
>JANHMN010000008.1:21363132-21392964 GCA_030674055.1 Rhabdomys pumilio
GCCTCCGCCTCCGCCTCCGCCTCCGCCTCCGCCTCCGCCTCCGCCTCCGCCTCCGCCTCCGCCTCCGCCTCCGCCTCCGCCTCCGCCTCCGCCTCCGCCTCCCATGGAATTAAGTGTTTGTCAACATACCTGGCTCACTTTAAGTTTTCTGACACAGAATTTCAGGTAGCTTAGCCTAGCTGTACAATCACTCTGTAACTTAAATTCCTAGTTTTTCTGCTGCTGCCTCCTAATTTTAGGCTTGAACTCAGCATCTTGTGGATGTTAGACAAGCATTCTGCTGACTGAGCCGTGCCCCTGCCCCTTGTTCTGTATTTCGTACACTTGCATATCCTTTTGCGCTCTGGCAAGCAGGATATCTTTTGTTGGTTTGCTTTTTTTCTGCAGAGAACTTTATATGTTTGTGTTTGTTAAGAAACTGATGCGCTTGCTGGTGTCTCTGGCCCACTCTGTTCTTGCTTATTTTTATTTTTGCTTATTCTTATTCTTGTTTGTTTTTATGAACTTCTTAGTCAGTTGCAGGTTTGTACGTTCTGTATCTGCGGAAGAAGACACAGTTCTAAAGCCAACAGCACCCTACACATTCCACGAGAATTATAAAGGAAGTCTGGAGGCAGAGAAATGGTTCTGCAGTTAGGAGCACTTCTGGGGTCACGACGCACACAGAAACACGGAAGCAAGATAGAATGAGTATGCATATTGAAACGCATAGGAATCCAGACTTCATTGGTTTTTTTTTTTTTGGTTTTTTTTTTGTTTTGTTTTGTTTTTTTTTTTTTTGCATTCTTCTCCAAATAATCACATGCCTGGAATTTGCACTTCTTTTCTTTCAGTAATTTTGTTTGCTGTTTGCATTTTATTTTACCACCAGGGTTCTGAACAATGATGTAGACATTAGCCTTTCCTGCAGCTTGGTTAGTCATGCCCCTGCTGTCTGTCCCACCTCTTCCAGTCCTGGGTTCTCGGTCTGACTCACTTCTCAGCTTACCAGTGGAGCCTTGGAACCATTATTTTTCAGGAGTTTACATAAGCCCTTACATGTCCAAGAATGTCACTTTCTTGACCTATATATGAGTGATGGCATAGCTATGTACAGAATTCTTTAGAATTATGTTGATTGTCCAAATACGGCGATTGTTGATTCATGGTGAAGTTTATAACTGTGTAATGTCGAGTCCTGGAGAAGCCAGGACTCTGTAGGGAATCTCTTCCTCTCGTGCTGAGACGGCTTCCTTTCATCCTTGAACAGGAGATTTTATAGAGCAAAGCATCTACGAGCCACCTCTTGTCAGCTTTAGCGCCTTGAATCTGATGGCTCATACTTTTCTTTACATCAGAGAAGTTGCTTTCTGTGGCTTATTTCTGCTTATTTTTGTTTGAATGGTATTTTATTTTATTTTATTTTATTTTATTTTATTTTATTTCGTGTTTTGATTGTAGAGATAGAAAACAATGGCCAGACATGATGGTATACTCCTTTAATCCAAAACACTCCGGAAGTAGGGCAGGCAATTTTCTGAGTTTAAGGCCAGACTGGTCTAGATAGCAAGTTCCAAGCCAGCCAGGGATACATGTTTTTGAGCTCTCTGCCTCAAAAATGAGAGAGGGGGGTGAGACAGGGGAAGGATTTTTAAATATTTATTTATTTGTATTATTTTTCTATGGATATGTATGCTTGTGTGCACAGGAATGCAGGTGCCTGCAGAGACCTGAGATGTCAGATCCCCTAGGGCTGGAGGTTGTGAGCCACTGGACATCAACTCTGGTCCTCTCAAGATCAGTGAGCACTCTAAAGTGCTGAGCCACCTCTCTGGCCCTTATAAAAGTATTTAGATACAATTTCAGGTGGAAATTTTAAATGAAAAATTAAAACCTCCATTGATATTTGGCTTATAATGAGCTCAATAAATACATGTTAGTTGGGTCTCCTCCCTTTCCTGTTCTACTTCCTCTTCTTCTCTAGCCTGTTCTTCTTCATTTTCCTCTTCCTCCTCCTTTTCCTTCTCTTTGCTTCTTGCCATTTTCCTTCTTTGTAGCACTAGGGACTGAACCCAGGGCCTCACCCAAGCTCAGTGAGGGCTCTGCGCTGAGAGCTCCCCACTCTATCAGTGTGTATGGGTGCCTGACTCTCCTCCTTCCTCCACCCATCCCCCTGCTGTACAGACCTCTTACCCACGTTCTCTACACTTCTCATTTTTCTTGGGAAACCTCAAGCCCACTGCCTTATTCATTTGGTCTCCTGCTGTACACATCTTGCCTTTTAAATTTTTCTAGTAGTAAACGTTCACATTAAAAACAACTTTTCTACTTTCGGATATCTAGTGTTTTCTGTCGTTTCCTTCTCCTCCCTTGAAGTGACCCTCTTAAGCTTCGGAACTGGGGGTGTCTGTTACCCCTTGCATTCACTCTGTTGTGACCATCCTCCAAAATGTCTCTTCAGGTCCTCCCCTCCTGGCATCCTTGCTGTGTGGCCTCACTCTGGTGAACCAAGATGTCCCTACCTATGGCTTCTGAGGATAAGACTCATCTCCTAGGTTCTCACATAGAAAGTTATCTTTGAATTCTGAGGATGCCCTATAACTGATCCCTTACTCTGCAGGAGGCCCCTCTGGAAGGAAGGAACAAGCTGTCTCAACAACATGAAGCCTTGTGGCTGGACCACCTTGCAGGCAGGAGGATTCTTCTGGTGACAGCTAGCCCCAACAGCTGGTTGGAAGATCATGGCCCCACATGGGCTCCCAGACCATAGCTTCCCCACTAGCCGTCCCCAAATTCCTGCCCCACTGAATTACAAAAGGTTTGTTATTGGTTAGCTCACCAAGTGCTGGGGTCAAGTGAGCACAGACACAGCCTGCTCTTAGACAAACCCGCCAATTGAGTAAATATCACTTTTCCTGTTTCCAAGCCGTTGACATTTTCACAGGTTCTGTCAGAGACAGAGCAAGCTTAAAAATTTCTTTTCCTCTGAGAGGGAGGAGAGAAAAAAAGGGGCTGTAGTGGCTTCCATCACCCGCTCATAGACTTGGGTCTCCAGGTGAGCAGAGGCTCCTGTGGTTTAGAATCCCTGGTTCTGAGTGCCCTGTCACAGTGCAGAGGGGCTTTCCCAAGGGAGTGGGGTATCTGACTGTCATGCAAAGTGGAGTTTGTCAAAGCACAAGTTGAGACCATCATGACTGTGGGGGACACAGGGCCACACATGGCTGTTAATCTATTTTGTCTGCTTCAGTACTGCTCACAGCCAGCCAGGAGTGTGAAGATCCCACAGCTTCTCTCCTCCACTGAGCTCCAGTTCATCAGACCAACTGACTAAAGATCTGCCCTGGCTTGAGGCTGATGTTAAACAGGGAGAAAAACTCAGAGAAAAAGCTTGACATCTTTTTATGTAGCCACGCCCTCTCACACAGACTCCATAACTGTCTTCGGAGAAAACTGGCTCCGTCTGGAGTCACCTTTTCTCCCCTAGACTCAGTTGTTCCATCTACTAAGTGGACAGTGTGAACCAATTCAGTTCACACCCACTGTCTCTGGTCTTCACATTCCGCATGTGAGGATCCCAGAGCGGGGCTGCAGGATGAGGTTCCTGACAACAGTGAGGGCCCCACAGCAGAAGGCATATGTCAGCGAAGAACTCAAGGACAGAAAAACACGTGCCGAAACCAGGCTCAGAAGAAGGTCACCCACAGAGGCTGCACCCGACTCACTTGAGAATTGAGGTGGAAGCAGGTGTATCACCAGGATCCATGGCCTTACAGATGAATGGAGTCTGGGAACAGGTCTGAGGCCCAACAGGACTATAGGAGAGGGGAGGCTTCATTGTTCTGCGGTGGAAAGTCACAACCAGATCAGGACAGCACCAGTATAAAAGGAAGCAGGGACCTGTGGGGAGCCACAGGTGGAAGAGCCTGGAGAACGTTCTGGAAGGTGTTGTACTCTCCCCAGGTGAGGTTCTGAAATGTTGAGTAAAGATCACCCTTCCCAGATGCTGACTACTCAGTCTGTCTAGACAGAGTGTGGAAATATTCTAGCCCCCAAGTCCATAGACCCAGAAGCTGCATTGGTTTTCCCAGGCAAAGAAGGCAGTCTGCTCTGTGCCCCCAACCCCCACCCGACTCCACCCTCATCCTGGGTGGCGTGCTTCTGTGATGCCCCGTGCAAGGTGGGCAGTTTGTGGCTGAACCAAGAGAAGGGAATGGGAAAGGACTGGCTTTTCTAAACCTGAATCCCTACTGTGGCCTCCTCCAGTGTTCACCTAAAGCTAATCCGTGCCTAGGAGACCATGGAATGGCTCCTGGAGGAGGGAGGCAGTCTGTGAGAGACAGCCACCTGCCACATCAGGCTTTCCCGTGACCCTGGGTCTTCCTCCCACTCTAACTCCTGGTCCCTTCAGTTCCTTCTGTGATGCTCCAGTAGCTCCACCTCTGGAGGGAGGGTCCCTGTCATCCCAGAACACTCAACCTGGTCATGTGATTTGTCTGCTCCAAAGGAGGAACAAGATGCCTTCCCAGGGGAGGACTACTCTGAATCCTCTCTTCTGGAGACCCCAGTTCTATCTATCATCTCCCTCTTAAAGGGTCTCCTCCCTTTAAGCCACAGCCTTTCCATGAGGCCTGGATTCTTCCTCCCTTGGCAAGAGCAATTCCAATTAGATTCTGATAGCTTGTGGAAGGGGACTGGATTGGCTAGTGCGTCCTATTTCCTGCCCTAAGTTCCAGAGAAAAGGGACTATACTTGGAAGGAAGGAGGAAGCTAGGCAGCTGCTGAACTGAGCCTGCCCTGTTGTGCTCCTTGGGCCTCTCTGAGTTGTAACCTGGATCTAGCTAGGTGACAGGAAATTCTTGACCTTTGGCAAGAACCTTTCACCTGGTGTGTTGGGAGGTTAGTGGAGCATGGTGGGGGAGGGGAAGGACTAGGACGATGCATTGGGCTAGCGGGCCACCCTTAGTGCCACCCCTTCCCAGCACTTTCACTGTGGGTCCACTGCCTGTCAGTCAGTAGCTGAGTCACAGACGCCCTGGGCTAGGGGCTGTCTGCCAGAAGCTTGACTCACCATGGATGACTGGTTTGGCTGGCCCGTGCCTCTCTTTCCCTGTCACAACATGCCAAGGGTCTGCTGGAGCTCCCTCTTGGAACACCCCTCTCCTAGAAGCACCCCTTCCTGAAGCATTCTCCTGCAGCACCCTCTCTGGGGTACCCCTCTCCTAAAATCACCCCCTCCTGGAGCACCTCCTCCTGGAGCACCCCCTCCTGGAGCACCCTTCTCCTGGAGCATCCTCGTCCTGGTCAGTTCCTCTCTCACATGTCCTTCACCTTGGCTTTAGACTGTGACAACCCATTCCATGGCAAGCTTCTTCCTGTCTATCCCAGTCCAACAGGAGTCAGTGTGTACAAGGGCTGTGCAGACAGGGAGGGAATTCTTCCCTTACAGTTGCCTGGATGGACAAGCAGTCCCCCAATGCATGCAGCATCCCAGCCTCTTTGACTCCTCAAGAAGACAGAAGCTAAACTCTGGTCTGGTAGTGATTCAAAGAGGCATTGTCCCAACACCCCTACTTAGTAGCACCATTGGCCCCAAAGTGACGTTTTCTATTAATGAACAGCACACACTTTCAGGCTAAGGAAGTAACATGGCCCTCTGAGAGCTGGGGCCTATGAATGAGGCCTGGGGTCAGAAGGCTGAAAAGGAGACGCTGAGCCTCAATCTCCAGGGTAGGCATCACCCTTTCCCTCAGAGGTGAGGCCGTCAACCATGGGAGTGGCACTAAGAGCCACCGAGATCACTTCCTGGCCCCAGCCTTTCCACACCCTGTTGCCATCATTTCTAAGCACTGCTCAAAGCCAGCCCAGAGTCAGCCCTGACCCCCAGGTCTTTTGTCAAACCTCCCCACCCTATATTCACGCTGCCAGCTGGCCCCTTGGGACACACCTTATGCTTAGTCCTTTGGTTGCAGCCCACACATGCCCTGACTTTTCTCTGCACTCACCTCGCCCCTCCCAGCCTCCCAGGCACGGCTCTTGGCTTGCCATGCTAAGGTGGTGCAAGAGGCAAGATCACCCCTAGCCCAGGGGCCACCAAAAAGCCTAAGCAAAGAATGCTAGCACTGGCCCTCTGCCTGCTGTCAGAGCTTCTTCCTGGAGGCTCTTCTCTGCTGTTCATCCTTCAGGAAGATCAGGGCAAGGTCATGCCCAGTGGCTTCCTCCCAAACTGGGAGATAATGATGATTCCCTTGGCCCACTAGCAGCCACTCCACTGCTGGGAGAGATTTCCCACCCCCACCCCTCTGCCATGTTTCCCAACCCCAGACAATGAGTCCACAATCAAGGAATTCCATCTTCCAGATGAGGAATCTTGGGCATGTTACCTGGCACTCAGAGCCAGATGTAAAAAGGGACCTTATTGCTGAGGAAAATGAAGAATAAAAAAATGATGCCAAAGATTTTTAGTAAGATAGGTCCACCCACAGCATGCTGGCCATGCTGAAGTTCCATCCTTAGGCTCCATATTTTAAAAGATTTAAAATCCCCAGAGCTGGGGAGCCAGAGACAGGAGGATTCTGGTGGTTGATAGCCAGCCAGCCCATCTGTCTACTTGTAAAGTTTTGGGCCAGTGGGAGACCTCATCTCAAAGAACAAGGTCTCCACTAGAGACCTTAATAGCTTAGCCTTTAAGAGGTTTTGCAGGGGACTTAAATTTGGTTCCCAGCACCCACTTCAAAAGGCTCACAATGGCGTGTAACTCTAGCTTCAAGGGATATGATTTTATCTGCCCTCCATTGGTATCTGCATACATATGCGCACACACACACACACACACACACACACACACACATACATAAAATTTTTAAAAGAGTGAGTCACTTGTGAAAGTCTTTAACCTCAGCACTCTGAACAGAGGAAGATAGGTCTCTATGAGTTCAAGGCCAGCCTGGTCTGCATAGCAAATTCTAGGTCAGCCAAGGATAGATAGGGAAAACTTGTCTTAAAAATAAATAAATAAATAAATAAATAAATAAATAAATAAATAAGGTGGATAGTTCTTGAGGAACCACTCTTGAGATTGACCTCTGGCCTCCATAGGGACACACATCTGTACACATGTGCGCATGCTCACATTCTGCTGTTATGGTCCAAACCCTGCTGAATCTCCTTGAGGGGCTGTAGAAGCCGGAAACTCACTCCTTTAGGCTGGAACATACACAAAACAAGGCCTCCAGAGGCCACTCTGGATCCCAGGCTGAGACCCCATTCTCTACAAAGGCTGTCTGGGTCACTCTGTCCCAGGCTCTAGTCCAAGGCTAACTTACTGTCTCTCAGCAATGTCTCTGCCCTGACATTGGCCATCCCAGTGGTACTGTTATTCGGACAGGAGCTCTGTGTGGCCCTGGGCCTAATGCCAACCAGGGCTTGAAGATGGCAGAGCCGGGGATGCCTGTGGGGTAGGTCACTCTCTGAGAACTGTGAAAGCTGTCACTTTCTAAAAGCTGCCAGCCAACCCCAGCATCTGCACAGGGCATCAAACAGAGTAGGGATCCTCACAGAGACACAGCTCCAGGCCTGATTGCTCTTTCTTTCTTTCTTTCTTTCTTTCTTTCTTTCTTTCTTTCTTTCTTTCTTTCTTTAAGTTGTGTATGTGTGCATGTGTGTGCACGTGTGCTTTTGATGCAACCAACCTATGATCACACATGCACAAAGATAAATGTAGGCCTGGGGTGTGGTGTTTGTTCCAGCATCTTCAAGCATAGACCCTGTTGTAATTTAAAAGTGAGCATAAAGATAATAGCCACGATGCATTGGTGGAATCCAGCAGAGGTGCTGTCACCATGGGAGCACTTGTGTGTGAACTGTGGCCTTGATTTCTATACCATGGTACACACCCTGGGGTAATGCTTAGCAGTATACTCCATTTCACAAATACGGAGGTCAGTGAGATGGCTCAGTGGGTAAAAAGAGTTACCACCAACTCTCCTGACCCACATAATGGAAGGAAAGAACTGACTCTGTAAACTGTCCTCTGACTGCCATGTATACACTTGAAAAATACAAAATAAATTTGAAATCACATCTATGTGTGTGTGTGTGTGTGTTAAAGCTTCAATTCCCTAGAATCACCAGAAATGCCATCATATATGTACATATACATATGCAAATGCACATACATATACATATGCAAATGCGAATGCATATGCATGTGTCTGTGTGTGTACCTGTTATTTCACATCTGCTCTCTACAGTTCAGCCCTCTCCTTGTGCTCCTCCACCCTGCTCTCTCACTGCAGTGCAAGCTGCTCACAGCGCTGCTATACAGTTTTAAACAAAATCCTAAGAAAGCTGGGCAGAGTCCTGGCCCCCAGAGTTCACACCTGGGCAGCACCTCCCCTGGGGTGTGAGAGGGACTCTGAGACGGAAGCCACTTTGACGGTGAGGATGTGTTCCCAACAATATAAAAGGAAGTAAGGTCCCTAACCTGTCAAATTAGGTTAAGTGTTTTTCTGGGAGAAGAGAAGGAATGAAGGAAGGTGGGAGGGAAGGAGAGGAGAAGACAGGGAAGTGGGAAGGATGCTCTTGAGTGCCTTCAGTGTAACCAGAGATCTTGAGGCCAGAGACAGACAGAGGAGAGACACCTCTCTTAGCCCAAAGGAAGCAATTGCCTCTGTGGAGGAGTGCTATGTGGTGAGTTAGGAGGTAGCCTTAGGACCAGGCCTCTGTTGTCCAGCTCTAAGAACTTGAATTGTGCCACTGACCTGAGGCTGGGGAGAAGCAAAGTCTTCTCTGGCCTCTGCTTCAGGCTGTCTGTCATGTACTGCCAACTGTTCCTACTCTGGGGACCAATCGAAAGAAGTCAGATACGTGGCCAAGGGTTTCTACATGACTCAAAATGAGCCAACTGGGGTCCTTGAGAGAGCGGGAGTAGGGAGCCTGAGGGCTGTTGAGGTTATTGGCTCATAGTGGCATCCCCAGGGTACACCCCAGGAGCACCAGTCACTACATCATGCCCTACTTACCTTATCTCACCAAGCCAGAGTCCCAGAGCTAGAAGTTTCAAGAAGGAAAGGCCTAAAAGACCTAGCCAGATCAACCAAGAAGGGCTGTTATGGGTGCATCCCAGGACTCCAGCCTTCCAAACAACCCCTATTCCCTCCCAGGTTAGTCAGCACCCTGTCCATACGGTCAGAATTAAAGGCTAAGAGGCCCAGTAAAGAGCAGAGCTAGTGCAAGGTGAACTCTGGGACAGATCAGCCTCTTCTGGGGTACATGAAGTTGGATGGGAGGGAGCTGTGGGAGCAAACGCCCCAGGCTGCTCATCACTGTCCCTTGACCGGAGCCTAGAGCCTCCGCTGGGAATGAAGCCTGCTTTTGCTATCTCTCTGCCGCTGCCTCCTCCATCTTTTTCCTACCATTTCCCCTCTCCCCAGTCTCCCTCTTGTCCCTACCCCCTCTCTTCACTCCCTTCCCTGACCTGCTCCTTCCCTTTCTCTTTCTCCCTCCCTCCCAACCTTCAAGCATAGCTGGCTACCTCCCACAGCCCTTCCTCCGCTCACCCTGCTGGCCCTGAGGTCCTAGGCAGCCAGGCCCAGCCTAAGCCAGGGCAATTTTGGAAAAGTGCTGGGAGATGTTGAATGTGTATCCTCCAAGTTCTCTCCAAACTGGTGCCCCAGTCCAGGGACAAAGAGTGTCCCTGTTTGTCTGTCCAGTGATTGTCTGTGTTCTCCTTTCAGGCCTGGGGAGCCCAGCCTACAGCTGGCTGGGGGAAAGGGGAGAGAGCAGCTAGTGTCATTGTCCTCCCCCACACCACACACACACACACACACACACACACACACACACACACACACACACCCTGCCACCAGCCCAGCACCATGTGGAAGAGGCAGGGATTGAGCTGATGAGGGGACCAGCTCCGCAACTGCCTCCCTGCCAGCCCAAGCCAGGGGGTCAGGCCAAGGGTACCCCTGGGGCTGCACTGCAATTCCATTTGCTGTGACCAGGATGGATGGGATTTATACCCAAACCATTGTCTCCCTGGAAAGGTTCCCGAGACATCCAGTTCCTGCATTGCTGTGGCTGCTGGCTGAACCTGGGCCAGTCCAAGGGACCTGTAGTGGCCATCATAAGGCACCTGTCCCCAACCCTTCTCTCTATTTCCCTGTGACCTTAGGAAAGTCACTGCCACTTCATGATTCTGCTTTCATGGAAAAAAAAATTCTCCCTGCCCGTTTTCTACTCTGAAGAGGGTGGAAGGTTGGGGGTGAACAGATCCAGGGATGGGAGGTGGGGAGACCGCATTCACTATACAGAATAGATGGCTGTGGTCTGTAACCATCCTGCTCTAGTGCCACTATCAGCTGCCTGGGTGGCCAGCTTCTGTGATCCATGCTGGATAAACAAGGCCCTGTGTCCCCAGGCCAGGGTGCTCAGGGTGCTCTGGGCAGAGCCATGGTCAGATTGTGAGAAAGAACTAAGGTGACCACACAGTGACCTTTACCAGGTCAGCCCAGCAGTGGCCACCCCAGAATGTGAGACTCCAACTGTGCTTCCTGGCTCCTGGCCTGCCCCCACAACTCCCACAGCCCTGGTCTCTAGAACCCCCATGGACATTGCTTGTCCCCATTCTGTAGTCTTGTCTTCCCACAGTCTCCACACCAGGCCTCTTGGACAGTCAGGCTATGAATGGAGTAGCTTGGGAAATGGGACATTTCCGATACCAATGTGGTTTGCAGACCTCTGTAGCTGGTGGCACACTGACCCCTGTGATGGACCATCCTGGACTCAAGACTCACAATATAGGAACCTGGTTTATTTTGTTTGGTGCCTTTCCCTAACTCATGCCCAGGGCTTTGACAGCCTGGGAGGAGGTGCTAAGAACACCTGGCAGAGATGCTGGGGTCTGGGCGTGTACATGATTCCATGATACCCATGGAACAGGTCTGGAAGATCACCTGCCCAGGCAAAAGCCTGAGCTCAGAATGGGGAGCCCACTCACGCACTACCATGGCTGCGTGTTTCAGCCATCCTAGGTCAACCTGAAGAATAAGCCTTCAAGCTATGGGTCATTGGGTCCAGTGCAAAGGCCTGGCATACCTGGTCACAGTCACACTTGATGGGTGTGGCCTCTCTGTTGCCTGTTCCCCCATCAGGCCCTGGGCCTCATCACAGCCTGTTCCTTGTGTAGGAATGTGGAGCGGAACTCCACAGCATATCCTAGAGTTTCCTGACAGGTTGGTCTAGGCGTTGCTGCTAGGAATACGGAAAGCCCCGGGAGCCTTCTAACAAGTCTGAAGGGCGAGAGACCAGACAACCAACAGAGACAGGGTGAGTCCCCACAGTTTATTATGGAAGCCAATAAAAGAGCCACATTGAGTATTTCACAAAATGCATGACATTCATTGTTGTAATATGCAACACGGAATATTATATACACATCAAAACCACACGACAGCCGAAACACACACACAGAACCAGCTCACACCAAAACGAGACGCACAAGTGCGTTCTCAATATTAAAACAACTGTGATAAAAGCATATTAATATTTTGAACCATGTTTACAATAAAGAAAAATTCATATTTTACTAAATAACAAATATTTAACAGCAAAAACTTTATACTAAATATCTATTTTGAATTATAACAAAAATAGTACTTATAATAGTTTATAAAGACAGACACAAAATTATAACATTTATGAAAAAAAAAAGTTTTGTGTATAAAATAATAGAAATCTGGGCAGGATCAAAATGGTTGCCCAGAATGCACACGCCAGCGCCCAACTTTGAAAGTGCTTCAGTCTGCAAGCTTGTGGCAGGAAGTCTTTGTGGGGTTTGTTTTCTTAAATGTCAGTTTACAATAGTTAGGAATGTGAGAATACATCACCCATTAATGCTACCACAGCAAAACACACGAACACGGAACAGACACATCTACAGAAGTGAGACAAGTGCCACACCACGGGTGCCTAGGCCAGGTCCCCTTTGCCTGTCACCTTTAAGACCCATCCAGGCAGACCATCTTTCACCCTCACAGGGATCCCCCTCAGCTTTTCCTTCACTACACCTCCTTCCTGGGCTGGCCCCTGAAATGGAAGGCCCCTGACACCTGCTGGGGTCCTCCAGTCTCCCTGCCCCTAACCAGGGCCAGAGTGACATGCCACATCTTCAGTCTGAAACAGAGGGCCGCAGGCAAGCAGAGTCAGTGTGCAGGAAGATGAGCCTCCCAGACGGGCACTGGTGTGTGGAGTGTGGGCAGGATGAGTCTTTACACAGTTTGGCCTGTTTCAGAACTGAGAAAGTGGGCTGAGGGTTTACAGTTATTTTTAACTCCACGATAATTTTGCTGGTGTCCTAATGCTATAGTTTGTTCTGATTCTGTCAGAAAAATGCAGACCAGTGAAACATATGGGAACCGTGGCTTATGAGACTGTGTGGCTGGTGAGATGTGGCTGACCCACATGACAGTGGCCATCCAGGGTCAGGTCAATGTGGACTGTCATTCTGTGTCTCTGTTTTCTGGAGAAAAGGAGCCACTGCCTTAGGAACGGGCAAAAGCTATGGAAAGCAAAGAGGAATCTGGAAACAGACGGAATTGCCTAGAGACACACCGGAGCCCCAAACCCTTCCCAGGAAGGTCCTGCATGGCTAACCCTCATACTGCCAGAGGCAGGAGTCCCTCAGCTCCCACCCAGTCACCTTCCACGCCCCCACTGGCCTTTCTGCAACTGAACCACTTCTGACAAATCACATATGCACTGTCCTCATCTCCCTCATCTCCCTCGTCTCCTTGTCTCCTTCTCCATTGCTTTCTAGCTACAGCCTCCCCTGCAGCTTCTCCAGACCCCACAGGGCCCAAGGCAGCTCAGAGAGAGGGCTTTCTCCACCTTACCTCACTGCTTTCTTCTCTACTCCAAACCCTGAGCTGGGCTTAGCAGACAGTGGCATGGGGGTGGGAGTGGGTATGGGTGGGGGGCTCTTCCAAGAAAGAGCAAAGGGCAGAGCATCAAGGAAGGGAAGACAGAAGTCCCTTCAGAAGAACCCGTATCCTTATGCATCCTCACCAGGGGAGTGGCTGGCACTGGGACAGGCAGTGAGGGAACAGAAAGTGGTGGCCCCCAGACCCACATGCCCAGGGCTTTGACAGCCTGAGAGGAGGTGCTGAGACCACCTGGCAGAGATGCTGGGTGTCTGACTCTGAGGTTAAACTACAACTTTTGCCTAGAGCCCAGAAGGGCTGTTAACCCTCTACCAAAGAACTGGGTTAGACCAGACACACTGACTTCTTGCCTCACATAAGCCCTGAAAAGGACAGCTAGGGCAGAGGCTGGCAGGTGTGTGCGTGTGGTGGTGGTGGTGTGTGGGTGTTGTGGGGTAGGTGCTCCAGACCTCAGTCTAGCCAAGGGCAGTGAATAAATACAGGACAGGGGCAAGGGTGGGCAGCTGGGAGCTCAGCTATAGCCAGAAGCCACCTGGCTCAGTTGGTCCCATGGGGAAGGAGTGCCAGTGTCCCTGCCCAGGGCCACCAAGGAAGATGCTGAGGATTGAGCCTATAATGCACCCCAGGGTCAGAAGAGAGGACAAATAGCAGCGACAGGTAATTTCCAATGTCCAAACTGGCTAGGCTGGTATGGGCCCCTCAAGGCTGTGGCAGCTCCCACCCTGCCTAGGTTGGCTTAGATGAGAATTCCCAGAACACAGTTCTGGGCACCATTTGAGGAGTGACAGAAGGGAAGATGTGGGGCTGTCAAAGAGTGCTCCAAGGGGCCCCCTCTTTTCCTCCCTCCTGCCTTCACAGCCACCTGACCACCCACAGAAAAACAAGAGGGTAAGGGAAGGAAGTGTTCAGAGGTCAGAAGCGTATACTGCAGCTCAACCCACTGGCACTAACACTGTCATGGGCATACAGTCCTGGCTCTGTCCCAGGAGCTAAGCTAGGGGGCAGTGGAGATCCAAGAGAGTGGGAATCAGGAGGGGGCGGGGCCCTTCTGTCTTTAGGGAGGGTTTGCCAAGGAAGAGGCCAAAGAACAACATAGGGGGGCTGCTGGCCTCCCACCCAGCCCCTCCCCACCCCACAGGTTTCTATCTCTGTCCCCCACCCCCTCTGCTGAGCTGGGCTGAGACTAGAGTGAGGCTACACCGTAGCACTCAACATGGCCTCCGTCTCAGGCAGAATCTCATTCTGATTGGCGTCCAGACCAAAGAACTTGACACTGAGGCCATCCACCGGGTGCAAGACAGGGACCAGAGTGATGCGAGGGAAGGTCCGGGTGGCCAGCTCGAAGCGGCTAGTGCTGGCCAGCTCCACTGCCAGCACCTTCAGGAACAGCTTGGCCAAGTGTTTGCCCAGGCAGGTCCGCACACCACCGCCAAATGGGAGGTAATGGAAGCGGCCATCCTTGTCTTCACTGCGTGCCTGGCTGAAGCGGTCAGGGTCAAACACGTTCACATCCTTGAACACAGGCGCTGTGTCGTGAGTGTCTCGGATGCTATACATGACACTCCAGCCCTTGGGGATCTGGAAACCCTGGAGGAAGACCGGGCAGAGAGTAGGGTGGTCAGAGCCAGAAGAAGCCCACTTACCTGTCCCTCGTTCTTATTTGCACAAGGCCTGTTCCTAACCCAAGTCACGCCCCTCAGTATGCTAGATCAAGTCTCCATATCTATAGATCACATCCCAAACGGCACACAAGTTGGCTTCATTCAGCTCTGCATTTGGGGTGAAGCATCTACAGGACTGAAAGCTACTAGAGTCAGGCATTGCTCCCTACCCCTCACCTTACTGAGGACCCACAAACGGTTGTCTTTTCCCAGCGTCTAGCCAAAGTCCCAGCCACCCCACCACCACCAGCACTGGAGCCCAGTCTCACATCCAGTTCGAAGGTCTGCAGCACAGTGCGGTAGCCGCCCGAGATGGGTGTGAAGAGCCTCATGACCTCCTTGATGACGCAGTCCAGGTAGCGCAGGCCACTGAGTGTGTCCAGGCGCAGGGTGCCCTCACAGGGGCAGCCACCACCATGCAGCAGGCCCTGGGCTCGCAGTTCCTCCCGCAGCTTCTCCAGCACAGCAGGGTGTTTTAGCAGTTGCATGATCAAGGATGTGCTGGCACTGGCGGTAGTGGCATAGGCTGCAAAGATCAGCTCCAGGGTTCCGTCCTACACAGCAGAAAGACAGGCATGCTGGGCTGTTTGCAGCAGCCACTTAGAATGATCTTTGCTGCTAGCTTTCCCTGGAGCCCATCTGTACTGAGCCCTACACAACAGTGTTGCCCTGAGCCTTACTCTCAAACGAATGGCTTGTGGGGGTCACAGCCTGGTCCCTAGCTTGGGTGGAAACACACTGCTGTGACTCAGGACAGAAGCATAAGCTTGCTGGCTCCAGAGCTTAAGGTCATTTCTTGCTCAGTACTGGACTCCTGGCCAGCACTAGCAGGCCTACTTAATGCAGTGATCTCATGGAAGAGAAAGGATATATTGCAGAGGCTCAGCACTGTGTATGTTTGTGTGCGTGTGTGCACACACATATATGCATGTGTGTGCGCACACACATATATGCATGTGTATGTGCACACACATATGCGTGTGTGTGTGTGTGCATGTGTGTTTGTGTATGTGTATATGCATGTGTGACTATGTTTGTGTGTGCGTGCGTGCGTGTGTGTGTGTGTGTGTGTGTGTGTGTGTGTGTGTTGGTAACTCAATATTGTCGCCAGCTTCTTCCTCCACCACCAGAAGAGGGATGTCTTTTAGGTGGGCAGGTAGACAGGCAGGATCTAGAAGCAGCAAAAGGCAGCACTAGGAGGACCTAAGAAGGGATGGTAATGAAACCCAGAAGTCCCCTCCTCCCAAGGCCTGGATACTTGCTAATGAAGTCCCAGCAGTTTCTCCTCAGCTTCCTGGGGAGGTCTGTAGACACCATGTAAGGGAATAAGATAAACAAGCCCTCTCAAGTGGAAGAGCCCCCAGAAAGGGCATACTGCAGGGCCAGGGGACTGAGGCCCAGCTGTGCTGAGGCAGTGGGATGGACAAAATTATCAAACAGCACTAGAGAAGCTGTAAGAGGTGGGAGTCCATATTATGATCAAACCTCTCCTGGAGTCTGGAGCTGGCCTCCAATGAGTGGTTTCTAGACATGTGTTTTCTTAGGACCATGGGAAGAACTAAGAGAGTGACTTAGGAATAGGTTCAATAGGAGGTACCAACAAGCTCCTGACAGGCCTACGGACCAATCTTAAGAACAACAGGGAAGGATATGTGTAGGATAGAGCTTATGGAGCCTGACCACCCCCAAGATATAGTGCACATAGCCCCAAGCCACATGCTATTGTGAACAGAACAGAAAAGCCCCAGGCATCCTTCAGCACAAGGACAAGGCTGTTGCTCTGCTTCTGGCTCAGCACTGTTATGGCTTCTATTACATTGCTGGGCCCAAAGCAGTCACTGCCATTGCTGTTCAGAAAGCTGGTTGGCACAAAAGCAACCACACAGCCCTCTGTTCTGGATGAGGGAGGTGAGAAAGGGCATTCCGTGGTGGAGCATGGGCTGCTCACCAACCTTCAGCTCCTGCATGGTCATCTCCTTGCCATGTTCCTTGCTGCTCTCAATGAGAATGTCCAGGGCGTCCGAGTAGTCTTTGCCCTGGGTACACTGCAGTTTCTCACGGATAGCTTTCTCTAGGCCCTTCTGAAGGATCTGCCGAGCTTGGATACCCTAGGGGAAAGTGGACCATCAGCTTGTCTTGAAGGCAGGGCTCACTCTAAGCCCCTGGACTACATGGAAAGCTCCAGACCCAGCCTGTTGCCACCTCTGGTCTCATCTGTCTGCTCCAGTGCTCTGTACTCCCTCCCAGCATCTGTTCAGTAGTGCATTTCCCTCTCAAAGGCAGTCCTACAACATCCCTTTCCACACACAGGGTACTCACCCTCCGGTAGCCACTGAAGGGCAGGTCCACTGGCAGAGAGAAAACATTCTCCACAAACTGCTGGTATACTTCAAAGAGGTGGCCCAGGTCCTCCTCAGGGATGCTGAAGCCTAGCAGCACCCGCACGGCCATTCGGAAGGTAAGTCGCTGAGCCTCCTGATACACATTGATGGCCTCAGGCTGGCTGCTCCAGGCTCGAAGTGTGTCCTGGATCACCAATTGAATCTTGGGCAGGTAGCTCTCAAGCGCCTCATGGCTGAAGATCTTGGAGAAGACCTGAAGGGCCCAGAGGCAAGTGGTAAGGGACCTGCAGCCAGGAGGAATGCTGTCCACACCCATCCTACCATGCTTCCTGGCGGTGGCTCCAACCCAAGTCCCTTGTGCACTTCCCTATACTGAGCCCTCAGTTTACCACCTGTGTTTGTGAGAGGGTGGGAAGTTAGCCCAGCCTTGGGGCCCCACAGGGGCTAGAGTGGGGCATACAAAGGAGTCTGCACTTCTGTTGAGGGGACTTTCTGCCGAGTCCCAGGACCTCGGGAGGGTGTGTCAGGAGAGATGGGACACGAGTGTCCAGTCAGCACACTGCTCTCCTCTGCTGAGCAAGCAACACAACCCACTGCTAGACAGAAAGCAGAATGTGCTAGGGACCCAAACTGTCATCATTCCCATGTAATGACAATTGAGTGGAGACTCTAGGAAGTGCAGAGGCTGTATCTATTGTATGACCAGGCCTCTAGACAATAGCTTTCTACCCCCAGAAGATCACACAGACAGAAGACCCTTTGATTCTGAGCATCTTCTAAGACCATCAAGGGTCCCTGTTTTCATACCCTGGTCTTACACTCATCTTCCTGATTGGCTGGGCAGTGTCCTTCCTCCACCCCAACACAGCATGTTTTTCACACAGCTATCCTCTGGCCAAGAGAGGGAGGGTGTCTGTTTATTTACCCAAAGCCTGTGGGTCTACTTATATCCCCAGATACAATCCAGAACAGAAGGTTCACCCCAGAGCTGGGAAAAGAGGGAGAGTGGCAGGGAGGATCCCCACCAGCTGGTACAAAACCACACAAGCGCACTGCCCTCCTGCCTGTCCCCCAAACACAACCACCACACAAACTGTAAATGTGAGAATTTCCCCTGCAGTCAGCTCATGGAGGAAAAGGTAACATTTTCCTGGCCTGTGCCCTGCATGGCTAATGGGAGGGCTGGTTTGCAGAAATAACAGTGCTGGCCCTTCAGTGGCCCAGCCTTTTCACACAATAGCACTTTCATTCCCCAATTCCCAGTGGGCAGAGGGAGGGGAGGGAGGCCAGTGAGGGGCAGAGGACCATACTGCCCAGACCAGTTTCACTGCCAGGGAACAGCCTGGAGGAAGAAGGGTGACAGGAGGTCCTCTAGGTCACTCACACTTGCCTCGTTCTGGGGTCCTGGGGAATTTCTTGATGGGGGGGGGCTTCAGTGGTCAAAAGGTTCTAGAGGAAAACTGCATTGGGTGTCTGAGCCCTTGTCTGGTGTTCTTGGAACCAGGTTCATCCTTTGGCCAAGGGGCCCTGGGGGTGGGCAAGAGTGGGCCCTCACCGTCAGGAGTCCAATCAGAGACTACTGACTAACAGTAGACTCCAGAGAACAGAGCTTTGAGGGTTCACCAGAAAACACAGAGGGGAGGTGGAAGGGTAACTCATATGAAGCAACACTGGAGAAGCTGGCTATGGTGTAGGAGGGGATAGTGACGCCACATTGACTGAGAGCCACAAGCTCCTGGAAGTGTTATAGGGTAAGCAACAGCACAGTGGAAATCTGGGCTCAAATATGGGGTATGCAGGAGGGACAGGTAGAAACCACTGTCACCAGGTCCAGCCAAAGCCAAGTAAGCCTTCTGGATACAGCAAGAAAATGTCAAGGAAGGTCTGATTGGATGCTCAGGGGCCTAACTTATAACAAAGGATTTGTCACCAGCTCACTGTGTATCCATGACCAATGACACTTGCAAGGCCTCATTTTCTTCATCCATAAGATGATGAGACCTACTCAGGAACCTTTGGGATATTTCCAAGATACACAGCATCTTAGCACGTATTTCTACTTTCTCCAAGATGAAACCCTTCTGGGCAGCACAGTCCCTCGACATTTGAGCCCTCTGGATACAGCCTGGCACCCTGTACTCATACCTCAACCAAGGTTCTGGGGGCCTGGCACAGGCTACCCCAAAGGCTGACAAAGGGAGGGCATCCTGAGAAGGGAACACTAGGATCATGGACAAACCCCTTGTGCCCCTTAGGTTACAGTCCCTGCGCCCTCTAGTGATAGCTAACTGAATCACTTCTCTGACCTGAGGGGCCCAGAAGGGCTGAAACAATCCAGAAAGATAGGGGATCCAGGGGTGATCTGGAGCTGAGCAGGGAACTCTATGTCAGGGTGTCTAGACTTGCTCCAAAGTGGGAAAGGGTCCTGAGCAAGGCCAGGAAGCATGGACACTGTCCTCCTGGGGCCCTGGGAAGAGGAGTGAAACCCTGAACTCTTGTCTAGACCATTCTCTGCTGCTGCTCCTCCTGGCCTGTTTTTTTTTTTTTTTTTTCAAAGTCCATCTAGATGTTGTTTCAAAGTCCCTTTCCACCCAGATGTCCAGATGCTCCCCACTTCTCCTTGGAAGTTTCCTCTTTCCTGCTTCCAAAAGGTAGAGAAAGCACAGGCATGAAAAACCAAGCAAAGGCTGGTAGCAGGCACTCCAGCAAGGGACCTTTGATCAGAGTCACTAAGTCAGTGGCCCTGCCTCTGCTTCAGCAGCTCTAGAGACACAGGGGCCTCCCAGACTCTGGGAAGGTGCCGAGTCTGCATCTCTGGGTGTGTGCCCAGGGCTAACAAGGCGGGCACTTCCCAAAGCCAGGCAGCCCAGAAACCACCAGCCACCACGGAGAACAGGCAGAGATGCCTTGCCAGGGCAGGGAGAGGCCTGAGTCTCATTGGCTTGTTGGATACGCTTCTGGCCACTGGGGTCAGGCCCGGGGCACAAAGGAAGATGCCTGGGAGTGGCTCAGTGTGAAGAAGGTTCTGGCCCAGGAGCATTGGCCCTGACCACAGGCAACACAGTGGCCAGGCCGTTTTCTCTTTCATGGGGTCTTCCCTAGGAATTCCCATAATGAAGCCAAGAATGCCTCAAAAAGGCCCATGGGGACCAGCCAGGCCCCGACAGAGTGCGGCAGATCGAGCCACAGGTATGGACTTAAAAAGGGATGGGTCCAGGGAGAGCAAGAACAGGGAGAGAGGGTCCTGGAGACCCCAGAACACCCACCCCAACATACCCATAGAATCACAAGAAGACCTAGAGGGAGGATGGGCTCTGTTTTAAATGTGCCCTTGGAGAACACTCCCAGGCCCACTCAGTCTTTCCAACAACATAATTACCTACATTTTCTGTCTCTCTGTAGGTAGAACTAGATTGTGTAGGGCCTGGGGTACTCACCTGGGCTCCTCAAAGCCTAAAATCCCCTATAATTGTTCTTACAGATGTCTTCTCTCCTAGCCAGACTTCCTCTCGACTCTAATCTGCTGTCTCTGGGGTGGGAGATCACCTTGTAAAATCCCACAGCTCCCACAGGAGTGGTACCCTCCCAATCAGCCTGCAGTTGAAGATAGATAAACAGATGGACTGCCCCAGCAGAGGGCAGGGCCTCAGAGGGAGCCCACTGCCCAGCCAGTGACTCAGCTGAGGAGGAATGGAAGCTGCCGCCCAGGAGGGGTGGGGGCCAGGCAGGCCACCCAGCCAAGCCACCGGAGCCTCAGCCTGTGGAATGGAAAGAATAACAGAAGGCAGGCAGCAGGCTGCATAGGGGTGACGCCAAGGTGTGTACTTTATAATCCAGTAAGGAGGGGGACTAAAGGAAGGAGTCATTCTCCAGCTGCCTGCAATGCCACCTGGCTTCCCCTTCACCTTGGACTGTGTTCACTCATCATTTCTGGTCAGACAGAGTGGGATAAGCACCCTACTTCCCTACCTGCATATGTCCCCCACTCTGCCCCTGTGTGTACCATACTATCTAAACTCCTCCACATACCCCAACCAAAGTACCAGAGGGGTAGGGAGCAACTGGATGCTTCCAACCACAAAACCCCTCTGGAAAGCTGAGAGTCAGGAGAGAAAGGCCTTCACAGGCATAGGGTAGGGTGACTCTACACAAGCCCTGCCTCACACCAATCTTTTGGTTCTGGAGAGTCCAAGATGGCTACAATGACTGGCATTAGGGCTCAGGGCCAGAAAAGACAGCCTCTGCTGTCCCCAGCAAGGTCACATTTCCCTTCCAAAGCTGGCAGGAGGTGGGAGGGGGGGGCTACCAGGACCAAGGTGGACTTTGAGAGGATACCAGAGTCCTGGACCCCTCTCCACATTGGGAGAAGAACACCAAAAGGAGGGAATACAGAAAGCAGAAGCTTCCACATTCAGTCTGCCTGTTACCCAGCACAAGGGCAAGCAGCGGGAGGCACCCACACCCAGACACCCTGGCAGCTGGCCTGGGCTTCCTCCCCCACTGACCTTCAGAGATCCACTCCTGCCACCTGCCCCCTCAGCAGCCCCTGGGACCACTTGCTGGGCCTACAGTAACTTGTGGGTGAAGAACTTCATCTATCAGGACAAAGGCTTGTTCCCCTGAGACTAGGCTGTCTGGCTACGCTACCCCCCTGCCCATGGACCCTGAATTACCTTGAAGCTTCTGCCCTGAGCCAAGCCTAGATCTGTGTGGTCATGTCTATGGCTATAGCCTGTGTAATGAGCTAGAGGCATCCAAAGCCCAGTGGAGCAGGGTCGACCTCTCCCAAGATTTTATTTCCATGGACCACTCTGGGCTCTGCTCACCTGCTGGGCAGAAATCCTACTCTGGGGTCTTCCCTCTCCAGGGCAATCTTGGGACCCTGTTTGGCACACCAAAGTTGCTAGTTTCTCAGTGCTAAGAGCCAGCTCCATATAAAAGCTCTGAACAAAAGCAGGGGAAGAGGAGGCTGGAGAGCAGAGGCTTCTGTTTGCCTCTTAACTTCTTGTCCCCACCTTCTCAACCAGACTCCTCCCCTCCTCCCCTGGCAGCAGGCCAGCTATTCCATACAATCTGTCAGATAGGAGCCTCTGCCCCAGCTTGGGAGGGGTTCCCAGGGAGGGGACGAGGAGGGAGTCTGAGGCCTGGCTTTCACAGGTGATGCAATCCGAGTGGGACACTCATGAGTTCTCCAGGCAGCCCCAGCTAGCCCTAGACCACCAGGGCAGTGAGGGCCAACATGTGGAATGCATGCTGTGATGGCTGTGAGGAACCCTCTCCCCACACATCTGGTTAGACCTCCCAGAGAAGGGGTGCTCACCCACTCTAATGGAAACAGTGACTCTCCTAGTTCTCAGCCAGCCATGCCCCGCACACCTGGGCCCAGCTTCCTGCACACTCATCTTAACCAGGCTGGGGCATGGCTCTTACTGCAGTGTGAGCTGCAAAACCCTCACCCTGGCCAGAAGATGCCCTCCAGGCTTTGCATGCTCGAGATTGACACATCTCTTCAGGGCAACATGGACATTCATGAACATGGCCCCTGAGTACTAAATGTTTGTCCTTCCTGGAGTTCCTACTTCCTGAGGTCAAGGATCAAGCTTCCTGCTTCTTAGTACCTATAAAATTCTGTAAACTTGGGATCATGGAACCTTGATAAAGGTCCTACTCATGTGACCACCACACAGCAAACACACACACACACACACACACACACACACTGGATCCATGTGTGCTAGCCTTTGACCATCCTCCGTCTCTAAGAGCAGGAAGGCCAGGAGCTCAGAAAACTGCAGAGTCCTAGTGTCTGGCTACCCATCTCTCAAAACTGTGTTCCATATCTGTTGCCCTGGGCCTCACCCTCCTTCCTGGTCAAGCTTTCTTCCTCTGAGGACCTTGCCCCCACCCCAGCTTCCTGCAGCCCCAGCAGGCAGGCTGAGTGATGACTTTGCTGGGTTCAAGTCTCACTCTGAGATCCCTCTGCATCCTGTCTCTGGATGAAAGTGAGGAAGCAGTCAGTGGCTTGGAGCTGGGTTCCCTGAAAGTCTCAGCTTCAGGCAAGGAAGCTTTGATGGAGCCTCAGAAACTAAAGGGAGAAACTACTGTTCCCCAGCCCCTCCCCCACGTGCCAGCAAGCTGTGTTAACTGCTTCCAGCATCCAGTCAGGCCTTCGGAGCCTTTCTGTAGAATTTTTGGGAGACCTGTACATCCTCCTTTGATTTTTTTTTTCTCTCCCTCTTGTGCCTTCCTAGGAGAACGACCCTTACAGAGAGGTTCGGTTCGGAGAACAGGAAACTCCAGGCAGCATCAGTGCCTGAGCATTCCCACTGCTCCTCAGTCACTCAGGCCACCTAACAGTGGAGTCCCTGACCAAGATCATGGTCCCCGCGGTCTCCTCTCTTTCCTATTCCTTGTTCCACCGCTCTTCCCCGAGGCTAGAGGCCCCCCTTTCTTCTTTTTAGGTTCCAAACCTGAGCGAGTCCTCTGACCCAATGGAAAAAACAGAGTGAAGGAGCCTTGCAGCCTCCTTCTGGCGGCTTCCAGCCCAAGGCCGGCGCCCCGCCCGCCGGCAGGCTCAGCCTTCGGGTTACTGTAGTTCAAACAGCACGTGCCGCCCGCGCTCCCAGCCCAGCGGTGGCGGCGGCGCAGCTGGAGGGGGCGGGGAGGCGTGCTGCGTGCGCGCTGGCTCGCCTGCTGCGAGTCTTTGCTCTAGCTCGGGAAATCCACCGGATAAACACCCACTTTCTCTTCCTCTTTCTGGAGAGTGGGTGCGCTTTGAACCTCTGGGCACCTAGACTTTGCTCCTATGCCTTCCCCTTCTCCCACCGGACTGCGCTCCTGCTAGAGCAAGGCCCCCAAGGCTATCCTGGAAGACCGCTGCCCACAGGGTGTCTTCAGTCCAGCAACATAAGACAGACTCGCCTTCCATGCAACTTGTGGCTGCTAGGCCAGGTTTGGTTTTCAGCACGACCATTCTTTGCGGGGAAGCTTTGAGAAAAAGGTGGCCGGGAGTCCGGGGTGAAACAACCGCCCGCCCCGCCCCCTTCTTTTTCCAGTAGAGTGGAACTGCATCCCTCACTGCAGACCCCACACGTACAAGCTTTGTCCAGACCATCCGCAGGCAGGCCCTATTACCCCTAGTGGTGTCCACCGTGCAGTGGGCTAGCCAGAAGGTGCATCAGAGTGGATCAAGAGGAGGCCCAAGCAGAGTCGGAATTCAGGCAGGAAATCATCTAGGCAGGGGAGCTCAGATATCTGTGCCCCTTACCAGAGGCACCTAATTCTAAGGCAATCCTAAGGTTCAAGCTTTTACCTTGCGCTTGTTGCGGTGGATGTCGCCAATGGAATTGGCCACCGTGTTGGGACCCAGCAGCACGCGTGCGCTCCGCGGCCACTCGGTGCTCACTAGCTGGTGTTCGCCCAGTAGGATCTTGCGCACATTCTCCGCACCGGTCACACGGATCAGCGGCCGCCCCAGTAAGTGTGTCTTGAAAACGTTGCCATACTTCTCCCGGCGCGATGATTGGAAGCCGGAACCCTGCGGGAACCACACCAGAAGCCTCTCAGGGTTCACTGAGGACCTGCAGGGAGGGCTCTTGCATCCTGCTCCAGTCTAGCACCGGCCACCTGGTCCCTGTCACCCCGTAACATCCAACACACACACCTAGACACACACCTAGACACACACCTAGACACACACACACACACACACACACACACACACACACACACTTACAGGTTTTATTTTTCACCGCATGCATTAGGATTGGGAAGTGGGGCCTAGAGGGTAATAAATAATGCGAGAGGATGGAGATGCAGGGGCACCCACGGAAGGCTACGTTTAGTAATGGCGATGGGGGGGGGGGGGGGGGGGCATGTATCCCATACAGCTAAATCTGAAGCTGGAGCCTGCTCCCCCACCTCTGCGCAGCGGAGCCTCTCGGAATAAATATTTCCAGGCTCCAGGCCACGGGCTGGCGAGACCCCGCGGGGTGGCCGCAGGCCAAAGATTATTTATAGCGGCGAGTTGTGCGTGCCCAGAGGCTGTCCCCAGAGATGGGGGTTGGAGTTTCCTCTCTGCTCCGGTGTGGCCCTTCGTGGGCTCCGCAGGGTGGAGTCTTGGGCCCAGAGCCACAACTCTCCTGAAGCATTTGTCCTGGGAATAATTGGGACGGACTTTCGTCTCCGCCCTTAAATTTGGAACTAAAGCACCGGGGAAGGTGCTTCTGAGGGGCGGCGGGATGGGGCGCGGTGACTCGCGCAGGTAATCGGATCGCGGGCCCTCGGCCGAGCTCTGTGCTCCACGGCCAGCAGCCTGCGGTGCCGGAAACCTTCGTCGCATTCGCCACCCGGCCCGCCTTAACCCTTCTCCCGCCAGGACGCACTGGGTGCAACGGGGCGGGGAGCCACCTGTCCGTTCGCTCCCGCCAGCCAGTAGAACTGTGGCGGGGGATCCCGCCTTTGCGTCGTGGTCTCCTAGGAACACGTCGGCTCCCTCTACCCGGAGACAGGAGGCTCCCCTTTCCTGGGTTGCCCCCCTTCCTCACTTTCCTTTCTCTCGGGGAAACTATATACTCCAGTTAGAAGTGAATACGCCCCAGATGCGAAAAGTGGCTACAGAACCCAGATTCCTAATGGCTTTTCCACATGCTTCTGGGCCCGGCGCGCGACAGGGAACAAGCCGGGAACCCCCGCGCCGCCTGGAGGGGCCGAGTTGGGGACGCCCCCATCCAGACGCCAGCTTAGACGGCGCCGGCTCCTTTAAGAGAAGTCGGGGCGGAGGTGGGGTGCGGCTGAGGGGGGCGCGGAGCGGGGTTCCCGTCCTCGTCTGCCGTGCAGTCTCCCTCGCTCCGTCTCACTCGGTCTCTCCTCTCCCGTCTTTTCCTCTGTTTTTCTTTTCTTTCGACACAAAAGTCGGGTTGTGAATTTTCCGAGGTCGCCGCCGCCTTGCCCCCACCCCCGCCTCTGATCTGCCTAACTATAATTAAAGTGCGTTTTTTGTGGCTTTAATAAAGAGTTATTTGTCCGCCGTTTCCACGGCCTTCACAAAGAGGACTTTCATAGGGGCGGCCGTTCGGGCCGCGAGTCCAATTTATACAAAAATGTATTTTTAGCCCTGGGCTCTGTTTAGATGGTGCTTAGTGGAAACCGAGAGCCCTTGGAGGTCCCCCGTAAAATCTGATAAATTACTCCGAAAAAAACACCAGATTCGGAGAGTTCGCTTTAACCCCTTCAGCACCCGCGGTCCCTCCTCCTGGGGGATTTGACCCCCAGGGACGCGGATGCCCAGGCGAGAAGCGCTTCTCTAACTTTTGTGCTGGCTGCACCACACCCGCAAAGGCCCTTGTGTGAGATTGAGAAAAATGGCAAGGGACATGGGGGAGGGGCAGGTCAGGAAACAGGATGAGACCGAGGGTTCGGAGGATTTGCCTTAAACAGGCGGGAAACGGTGACACTTAAGTTATTTTATTTTCTAAATTCTCGGCTAAAGCCTGGACCACCGCCACAGTTAACCCTTTAAATGTGAAGACAGAAAAAAAAAAAAAAAAACAGGCGAAAGAGATCTTGTCTCTAAAGAACAATCCGATTGGTTGAAGGGAACCCCACCCGATTAGACAAGCAACCCCCAAAAGAGATGGTCCAATTATGAGGCATGAAAAGATCCAGGGGAACCTCTCAAGCCCCTCCATACGGCTTCTCTCCTGTCACTCGGCCCCTGATGGGGTGCGATGGTTGTGTGTGTGTGTGTGTGTGTGTGTGTGTGTTCACGCGCACGGACTGCACGCGTCTATTAATTTCAAGCCAAGCTTTCGCACGTCTAAACCCATTGGTCTGCGCGCACACGCGCACGCTCATCTTTCATTTCTCTTTTCAGGGGTTGGGGTTGTCTGTTTCAGGATATCCAGGCTGCCTCTAACGTCCATGAGAAACCCGCCTGACAAACACTCCTCCCGCAATTACCCCAGAGGTGCACACTCCCCCCCCCACCAAAAAAAACCTGGGGTGTATCAAATTGCAATAAGCGATTGTCTAGCATTGGATGAGGTTAAATTCAGGTTAATCTTCCTACTACCTACCTGGGTTTGGTCCTCAACGCGCCTGTCCCAAATTGTCACCAGAGTGGAGTTGTGAAGCGTCCAGTTGCATGGGCACACTCTGGGTCTTTTGCATACTCCTTCTAGTTACCCTCTGCTAAACTGTCCCCACCCAATAAGCAAACAGACCCTTTCTCCCCTGAAAGCTGAGAGCCTTCAACTCTTCTGCCTTGGATTTCTCTTCGGTTATCTTCTTTCTCTCTCACCACAACACAGAGACACAGATGCAGATGCAGATGCGCGTGGACACACACACACACACACACACACACACACACACCAGAGGACTGGGAGAGAGAGGTGAGTAGCACCTCGTACTAGCACAGTTGTACCTGAGCCTGAGCCTAATGCACTACAGAATGCTGCCCAGGTCTTAAAGCGGGCCATTCAAGCTGCCACAGGCCCTCTCCTGCTTCACCTCTCTGCGCCTAGGTAGATACCCAGGACGCTAAAGTCGACTCGGGCTCAGAGACAGAGGTGAAAACTAAGCGACACCCCTCTAGACCCGCTCCCCAGCGCTCTCCGCGCACCCCTGCATGGACGCCTGCAGCCCAGGAGCATCACGCTTGGGAACCCTCTCCACTACGGACCCTGTCAATAGCCTTCTTAACTAGCTCACCGGCCTCTTAACTAGCTCACAGGGCGCCGGAGGTCTCCGAGCCGCGCTGCAGGCGAGCTGGGGAAACCCAGGCGGCGCCGGCTGAGACAAGGAAGGGGCGGGGCGGGGACCGGCGCTTCCGAGTGTCCGAGCTATCGGCGCCCCCTGGCCGGACACCCGCGGCTAGCGGACTCCTGGAGCAGCTGGGCGAGAGCCCGCTTACCTGTAGCAACCAGTGACCAGTCTCTCCGATGAGGGGGAATCCCATGGAGCCCTTGGGGATGGGCAGCTTGCAGCTCTTGTCGCGGGTGGCAGCCCAGCGCAGCTGCCACAGCTGCTGCGAGACCGCCAGCAGCAGCGTCACGGACACCAGGCACGCGGCGAGGGTGGCCAGCGCCGACACCAACTCCAAGCCCTCAAACAGCATGTTGGCGGCCGCTTGGGGGATTGGCTGTGCGGTCCGCGATGGGGGAGGGGAGGGCCGGACCAGAGTGACGGGGGAGGGGAGGCTGCGGTCGGGGGTCCTGGCACCCCTCGGAGAAACCCAGGAGATGGGGCGAGGGAAAGGGTCTGGAGGCTGCGAGGTGATCGAAGAGAGGTAGGAAAAAGATTGCCTGGAAGAAGAGAGAAGACACGAGGCGACTCTAGGTGTAACTTTGTTTGTTTGTTTGTTTGTCCCTTTATGCGGGCTTAGGGCTGCTCTGGGGAGGTGAGATGGAGCTGAGTTAAGCTGGTGAGCTTGCTCTCCCCGCAACCATCACACACGAAAAACTTTGGAAAACTTTATCCACCGGGAATCTCTCGGAAGCCCCTTTCCTGCTCAAAGCTAGGGGTGGGGGGCAAAAAGAAGGGGAACCGAGAGCTAGCGGAAAGTGCGATAAATTTATCAAAACTATTTCTCCAAAATTCCTAGGTACATAAAAAGAAGAAAAAAATCGGAATTCAAAAATTCCAACAAACCCAGAAACTTTGGGGGCTTGGGAGAAGGCTCCCCAGATGAGGCGAGTGTAGAGGCTGGAGCGGCCGCGGCACCCGGAGGCGGGCGATGCGGGCGCGTTGGCCCGAGCGCGAGTGCGGAGTCGGCGGGCCGCAGCGGGGAAGGGACGCAGCCGGCGACAGAGCCCCGGGCGGGCTCTGGGGCGGCGGCGGCGGGAGGGAGGGGTGAGGCGGGGTGGGGTTGGGGGAGGAGGTGGGAAAACCCGAGCCCGGCTATCTATCAATTAAGAAAAGGCAGTCTGTCCCGGGACGCAGTCTCTCGGCTCTGGAGTTGCTGTTGGGGAAAAGAAAAGAGATGAGGGGGGAAAAAAGAAAGAAAGAAAGGCAAAAAGGGATGAAAGAGGGGGAAAGCAGGAGGCAGGACTTCAGGGCTGGTGGTTTGAAAAGCGTCTCTCAATCTGATTTGATCCAAGGCAAGACGATGCGTGTGTTTATATAGAGGCGGGAGCAGCGCCGTGGGCGCGCGTCCAGCACCCCCCCTGGGCGCGCTCACAAAGCGGGAGGCGTGGTGAGAGGCCGGCCGGCTGCCGAGCGTGTGAGCTCCCGCCGGCCTCCCGCCCAGCCGCCCCGCCCGCCGCCCGCCGGGGACCCACTTGTAGGCGCCTCAGGATCAAACTCAGTTCACCTCGCGCCTTCTCTTCCTTCTTGCCCGCGCCTCGCCGAGTCCAGCACCTACAAACAGATGAGATGAGATACATGCCCGAGCGCGCATGCACACACTCATGCGCGCGCACGTACACACATAACACACACACACACACACACACACACACACACACTCACTCACGAGTGCACGCGGTGCGCACCCTCTTGGTGCTGGTTTGACTATAAAGCTACTTTATTCCCGCTTTTTCTCCCTCCTGGGTTCCCGAACCTGTTCCCCAGCTTTCCGGCTGTCCAGAGTGGAAGGTCCTTGTCCTAATGTCCCCCTCGATTGGAAATTGCCAGAGTCTCAACCCAGACTCCATCCCTCGGAATTCCGTGGGACCCGGCACTCCAAGGATACATATTATTCTTACCTAATTGCCTATAGCTTGGGTCCTCATTTCTAGTATCTGTATCTACAAACCTCCGTTGTTCTGGGTCCCCATGTTCGTACCGTCCAATGCCTGGAGGGTCTTCTGTGCCTGTGTGAGTCACAGGCTATCAACTCTCTAACACCCCCGAGGACCCCAACACACACACACACACACACACACACACACACACACACACACACAC
>JANHMN010000008.1:21392974-21439910 GCA_030674055.1 Rhabdomys pumilio
ACACACACACACACACACACACACACACACACACACACACACACACGTTACCAAGTCAGTAGCCAGCATCATAACTGCAGTGCTGGTCCCAGAAAGTGTCCAGAACCTGAGACATGTGCGGTACCCAGAGGCAGCAGGAATCCCGTACACAGGTTCTCAGATACGCTTGAATAAGTAAACACGCCCGTGAGTGCGACCACCTTCTCAGAGCTGGCCACAGAGTCCAGAGCTCCATCCTATGTGAAGTGTGATTGTGGCACCTGCATGTGCTCCTACCTGGCGTCGAATAGACGCTAGTGGAGAGAACTGAGTTTGAGAGTCTCTCCATAACCGTATGTGTCTGCGCATCCGTGGAT
Organism: Rhabdomys pumilio; assembly: GCA_030674055.1. Lineage (NCBI taxonomy): Eukaryota > Metazoa > Chordata > Mammalia > Rodentia > Muridae > Rhabdomys > Rhabdomys pumilio. The sequence continues at coordinate 21,393,331 of JANHMN010000008.1, forward strand.
CCGCCTGTTATATGGCCTCTCCTGAGAGTCCGGGACTGAGCTGTGCACACCAGCCCCGATATCTGCTTGAGTAGCGCGTGGTGTGGCTCTCCCTGTCCATAGCCTCTGGGTTTCCCCGGACCTCAAGTCTTCTCGTTCCACTCCCACACTCCCGGAGCAAATAATAGTAATAATAAAAATAAACCATTCTAGAGATCCCACCTGTAGTTTAGGGTGCTGGGCGTGTAAACTAATTCACCCTACCCTGCTAATAGTCCCCTGCATCCAGTATAAGTTCTGCTTTAGAGTTCACTAGCAGAAAATGTGCAAGAGCGTCTAAGATATGCGCCTAGGTGCCGTCTCTCACTGGGGAGAGTGCGGCAACTGAAGTTGACTCGGCCAACAGAGCTCTTCCAGCCTGGCTCTGACTGCAAGCGCTGGGTCAGCTCCATGCTCACTCTCTGCCTTGGAACCCCACCTGGTGGTTAGTTTTAGTACTACAGCTGCAGGGGACACTCAGTTTTCCCCTCCTTAAATATCTTTTCCTAGCTAAGGACAGGCTCCAAAGAGATAGCCTGAAGGCATTCCTAGGCGTTTAGTTTAAGAATCCTTAGGCTGTCCACCTCCACAGGACAGTTAAAACCGGGACACTAAGTAAGTCATGTCAGGACCACTGTGGCCCCAGAAATAAAGAGCTGGGCGTGTTTGCCTAGGGGAATTTTACTTTATAGCACCACTTGGCAAGCAAGATCAGTGAGGCCAGTGTTAATCCAGTCTCCCTGGGAGGATGGCAGAGTGTGACTGGGGAAGTTTGGGGGACCTGATGTCTTGAAGTACCCCATGAATATGACCAGGTTGCCAGTATTGCCAGGCAAAATGACCTTAAGGGAAGACCCACACTGGGGCCATCTCTCTGTGGGCAGAGGGACATGAACACAGCCACACGGAGGTCTACCATGAGGTGGCATGTAAGCAGGTATTGAAATATACAAGGCCATACACACGAGATCCTTGTCCATGGCCAGGAAATGCCTCTTTCTGAGCCACCAAACTGAATCTGCAGGACTTGCCCACTCTGGGGTCAAAAGTCCACACTTCCTTGTACTGTCTCCTCTCGCCCCCCCCCCCCTTTGGCTTTGGGACCTATTTTACTCTCCTCTGCCTTTCTGGACTTTCTTCTCACTAAAGTGTGGAGTGGGAGTTGGGAGGGAAAGGAGGGAATCCTAAGTCCTTACTGCTGAGCTGTCAAGTGCAGCTCTGGGGAATGTCCTGCCTGGGGGACACACAGCCCCACTGCAACAGCTGCAGTGTGTCCTAAGGAGAAGTGTTTGTCTTCAAGTTCCCATGAGTGCTACAGAGGAGACAGGGGGAACATACAAGCTGCAGCAATATACAAGGCTTCTTGGAGGTGCTACAGGTGAATTGGAAAGCTGTATCTGACAGAACTTGCAAAGAAGTTAGCTGCACAGAGGGAGGCCAAGAGCCACCTTTGCTGGTCACAAACACAGGAGGGACAATCTGTTAGCGCCCCTGAGTGGACTTCTGATGCTCATGCCAGACATAGACCTGGTCCACAACCCCTGCTGTAAAACAAACCTTTGACCAGATTAAGCCTTAATCCTGGTCACTGAGGCATATTGACTATGACCCCAAGCTGGGTCTCTGTGCAAACAAGCATTTCCAGGTCCGCCTCTGGCTACAAAGCACAGCATTCCCCTTACAAACTAGCTAAGCTGGGACTTAACCCCAAGTCTCCTGGGCCGGGCTAGGGCTCTCGGTCAGAATACTCCTGTCAACTAGGACTTGAAGTGACCTGCATGTCCCCGGATGAACACCCCATCCCCATCCAGGTGAATACTGCTAATCTCAACAACTCACAAAACCCTTTCCACAGCCCAGATACGTCTAGGGCTCCAACTCCTGCCCATAGTTCACTGAAGTCCAGATTCAGGGAGTGTCCACAGAGCACTCCAGGCACTTTGAAATCAGCCAGAGCAGAATGGAACCTCAGTCAGGGGACACTGTGTCATGGGAAGTTCTGCCTGGGTGATATTTGCAAGGCTTGCTAGATGAGCCTGAGAGAATATGGAAAGTAGGCCTCAGGCACAGTTCCTCTGGAGCTCAAGAAATTCCTGCACAACCATCAATCTGTCTCAAGGCCCACTTCTCAGGACACAGAGCTGCCAGGATGGCTGTGTGTCCCCAGCCTTCCTACACACAGAGTAGTGAGAAGAGCTCCCCTTCCACGTCTCTCTCTCTCTGCACATTCCCGATTATCCCTTCCACACACTGCTCACAGTGCTGCAAGGCTGCGGAGCTAACAGTTTTGTAGAGGGATTTGTATATGTGTTTGATGAGAACACTGCCCACTGTTTCCCTCTGCTTTCTTTCCTACCGATGGAAGCACATCCCCTGTGTATCGACACTTTTCGCTTCAATGGAGGAACTCTTCCATTTTATACTCAATTTGATTAGTTTAGGCCCTGATTTTTCCCAGTTGATGCCTCAGTATCCTCACCCCAAAACCTTTCATTTCTCTAGCCAGAAATGAGTGAAAATGTGAGCAAGCAGAAAGTGGGGACTGAAAGACCAGGATGTAGTGGGTGGGAAGCATGCCTGGGTATTTAAGGGCCAACTGGGCTGGCCTGGTGTCTCTCAGATGTCTGGGGGCTGTGTAGCTGGAGAAATAGCAGAGGTACTTCCCACCGCCCACCCAGAGATCTGTCTGTCTGCCCCACTAGCCCCAAGGAGACCTTGGAAAGCTAACTTCATGGGGTTACAGACTGCCTTTGTTCTGTTCTAAGGTCCTCCCCCCAACCATGTACCCTGAGTCCCTTGCCTGTAAAAGCCCTGGGTCAGCAGGTTCTGCCCAGACCCTTTTTGCAGAGCTTCTGTGGGAACTGTAAACTCCTGCAGATAAGAAGGGGCCCTCCACCCTGGATTTCTGCTTTCATCAGAGTGTTCCTCTCCCTGCCTTTGCCCACCTTCCTGCCTCTCTGTGTTCTCCAGAACAGGCGCCACAAGGCCAGTGGTAGCCCTCTGGTGTCCAGAAACTCAAGGACAGGTTAGAGGACATCGCATAAGTGTGTCATTGCTCTTTAGAGAGGGGCTGAACCCCTGCTGTTCACGATGCTGTGAAACACTCCAGTGTTAGGGATCACCTCTCTAGAGCCTGCAGAACTAAATGTCCCATTCCCCAGCATGGCTTCGGCTTGTCTGGCTGTACAGAGAATTCAAGAAACTCTTCACGACTGTCACCTGCCTGAACCCCACCAACGCCAGCCTCTTTGGAGGTGCCTTCGTCCTGGTCCCTGTTACCAAATCCAAGGGTACATTCAATTTTTGTCGTTTTATCTTATAGGCCTCCCTTTTCTCTGTCCGTCACGGAGCCTTTCCCCTACCCCGTACACACAACCATGTACCTTCAGCTATGTTCTTGATTTAAAAAAAAAAAAAAAAAAAAAAAGTAACAGTCCATTTGCAAAAGGTTCAACCTGACAGAGGTCTGACTCCTGACTCCTCACTCCCAACTCCACATACAGGCCCGGCTAGAAGGAGCCCCTCACCCACCCATCTACAGCCCTCTGGGAAAGAACTTTCTCTTTTTCCTGGTAGGCAGCCAAGTCCCACCACACTTCTCACCTGGGGAGGCCTTAGCTCCAGACACTTTGCCCAGGGGGAATTATTTTAGAGAAGTGGAACTCTTCCCATCCTCCGCCATCAAAGCCCCAAGCCCAGACTTCCTTCTGCCCCACACCCAATACAGTCCAAAGCAATCTGAAAATGGACTTGCCGATAGAAGGTGCGAGGGGCGCAACTGGCAGCTGTGTCCAAAGGAAGTGCCTGCCCGATGGAGATGGGGTATGGGCCAGCCCAGGCTGGCTGTGGCTGGCAGAGACACTGTCGCAGAGATGGCGCTCCTTCAGATCCAGGGAGCCAAGAGCCCTTTATAGCCTGAAACCTGCCCTGGCACCGCCCACTGGGCGGCTGCAACAAGGCCTGCAATGAGGGGTTTGCTGGGAGCGGGGAGGGCATCCATCCCAGGACTTCAGGGCCAGGCCCCATGCACAATAGTCTGGGAGTCAACCATCTCCCACCCTAGGCAACTCTATGTCCTGGTATGTATGTGAGCTTCTCATGTCCTGGTATGTATGTGAGCCTCCCCCCTCCTCTCTCTCTCTCTCTCTCTCTCTCTCTCTCTCTCTCTCTCTCTCTCTCTCTCTTTGTGCGTGTGTGTGTGTGTGTGTGTGTGTGTGTGTGTGTGTGTGTGTGTGTGCATGCGCGCACGCACTCCTGCTTAAACGTCCATTCAAAGCCCTCAGCTCTCTTTCCCCTGTGTTCTTTCTCCGGCAGCAGTTTTGAAAGGATGGGGACAGCAGTGCGTTTCTGCTCAGTTTATCAAGTTACACTTGGTGACAAAGGACTGAAGGACAATCAGGATCCAGGGAGAAAAAAGAAAGCGTGACAGGGAACCCAGAGCTTTTGTGGAAGGTAAAAACACGACAGAAAAGGGTTGGGCAGAGCATGAAGTGAACCAACTTGCACACTGCTTGGTGTCACAATCTGCTTCCTCCAGCCTCTTCTGGAGCTTTGGAAATCCTGGGGACCTCAGAAAATACAAGTGTGTTGATTTGTAAATAGAACACTACTCATCTGGGCATGAACTGAATTAGACAAACTAGAGTGCAGTCTCCTCCCTCCTGGGCTATCAGGACTCCTATCTCCTTCCTAATCCCTGCACCAGGAAAAGATCCTCTGAGAGGTCACTCAAAAGGGAAAGTACCCCCTGTTCCCCCATTACAGCCTGTCTAACCAGCTTTCTTTAGGGGCACATTTGGGACAGGGATGGGATGGACTCTCCCTGCTAATCCAAGTTCCATCTTTTACCAGGATGGCTTAATGGACAGCAATGGCCTAGCATGGTTGGTTTGTGGCAAAAGGAGGGTATACAGAAGCACAGGACTGCTTCTGATTGGGGACAGAGGATCGAGTGGCAACCAGATGCAGCCAGCCAGCCTAGGAGAAAAGCAACAGAAAGACAAGCCAGACCCTCCTGCTTCCCCAGCCTGGGGGTTTTGTTCCAAAGCTGCTGTCAGACAAGCTAACCCTTGCCCCAGGCTAGGCTGAAGATCTAGTTGGCAGATTCTCCAAGTTAAAAATGCCTTTTGCCTGTGGCCTCTATTCCTGCGCTCGCTCTCTCTCTCTCTCTCTCTCTCTCTCTCTCTCTCTCTCTCTCTCTCTGAAGAAGAAGGAAAGGCAGAATCTCAGACCTTGTAGTAACTTAAACTCTTCCATCCCAGCTCCAAGCTCAGACCAAGGCTAGCTTGGTCATACCAGACGCAGGTATGGTGACAAAAGATAAGGGGAACCATACTTAGTAACTCTCCCCATTACGACTACACTTGCTGCACCAGGACCATTTTAATAATGCCTGTGAGTCCTCCAAGGCCCTGCCCAGCAGGCCCCGTAAGGGTCTTGGAAGGACTTTAGCCTTTCTATTACCTTGTCTCCACCAATGTTTTCTCCAAACTCCATGTTTCCTATTCAACTAATCCCCAACCTTTGACAACACCCTTTCTCTGCAGGTATCTGGGCCCTCTTGGACATGCTCATTAAATTCTTACTCTGTGGCTTCATACCTTCTCCACTGTCCTGTTCTTCTGGATCTATTTATTCTTCATGTACAGCACGCAAGGAGCTTGTCTGAGAACAAGAGCACCAGAGCCATTTAGATCTAGGTTCAAAATCTGCTCTGCCTCTTAGCAGCCTAAGCAATGTAGCCTGTCTGCCTGGTATATGAGTGACTTGACAAGAAAGAGAATGGAATAGAGGAGACAATCGTAGCAATCATGATAACAAGAATAACTTCATCCTAGCATGCATTAACAAAATGCTTGGCTGCGTGCCTTGCAGGGATTCATAGGCCCTCACAGCAAGTGGCTTCAGCTGTACACTGAGCAAGAAGCCTGGGGCTCTGAACCTAATGGTGGACCTTGAATCCAGAATATTGAACATCAAAGCCAGTCACAGTGAGGACAGGGGAGAAGGCACAGAAGGGCTCTTTCTGTGAACACATTTGGAAACTGTGGAGGAGATAGGGGAGTCCTGTTTGGTGAGCTGGGTGCCTAGTAACAGTGAGCTGTCCTGAGCTAGGGAACTTAGGATGAGACTTGAAACCAAGGTCATGAATTTGGCTTGAGTCACAATTAGGTTCTCAGTGGCTTCAGGCTATTCCAGAGGTGCTGTCTGAGGGCTATGGAGGTCTGGGTTATGGAAGACAGATGAGGAATTCATATGCGTTTGGTTACTAATGGAAAGCACTGGAGAAGGAGCCTGCACAGATAGCAGCCAGCCTAGACCAGAGCCCTACACCCACATATGCATGCACATACATACATACATACAAACATACATACATACATACACACACACACACACATACACAGGGGGTAGGGAAGGATGGATGGAGAGAGTGAGAGTGAGAGCAAGAGAGAGAGGGAGGGAGAAAGAGCAAGAGAGAGAGAAAGAGAGGGAGAGAGAGAGAGAGAGAGAGAGAGAGAGAGAGAGAGAGAGAGAGGAAATGAGAGGTGCAGAGGGAGAAAAGGAGATCTGTGGGACATGCTTAGACATAGCTTCCTGACCCACAGACTCCTGTTTCACTAGGTTTTTGTTTATGAAATATGCATACACTTTAGGAGGGTGCCTCCCTGTAGGTGGTCTTCTTCAGCCCCAGATGACTGGGTCCAGACCACACAACTTCCTTTAGTGCGGAGCCTCTGCTCTGCAGACTATGTGGCCTGGGGCACACACCTTAACCGTTGGTGCTCAGAAATGGGTCAGCAGAGTTGTTGAAGGCCAGAGTATAAGGATCTGAAGCTGAAGGAAGTACAAAACCCCAACCTAATAGACGGAAGGGTCACATGTGAGCCCTATGTGGTGATGAAGAAAGCCAGTGAGTGGCTGGCCCCTGTGTGGAAGACGATGTAGCACTGAAAGAGCCCACCTCCATTGATCCTTCTATTATGTAGAAAGTCTTTCTGTCACTTAGAGATGTGAAGCCCAGGGAGAGGAAGGCAGGAACACAGTAAGGGTGAGGAAAGGCATAGTGGGACTTCAGCAAGGCACTAAGATGGCACTAGCTTCTGAAGTCCAGGTCCCTGCCTGGGTAAGGCCAGAGAGAGAGACAAGGTTTTGTCCTCAGGACACATGTCTACTATGGAGAAGGCATCTGGGTACCTGATGGAGTCTGCCGTGCTTCTCTACTAGGCACCTTATGCCCACAGCTGCATGTGTGTATGTGTGTGTATGTGTGTGTGTGTGTGTGTGTGTGTGTGTGTGTATGTATGTATGTGTGTATGTATATGTGTATGTATGTGTGTATGTATGTGTGTGTGTATGTGTATGTGTATATATGTATGTATATCCCTGGATTTCTGACAAAGCTGTGTTTGCTCAGTCCCTTCTCTCCATGAACTGGTTCAGAGGCTGAGCTTCATGGTTCTGAGGCTCTTTCCTGGACATGGTGGCTCATGACAGTGATGTGAGCCTGGCTCCATTAGCATCTGTCACATATCAGCAGCATAGTCTTAGACAAGTCTTTTTTTTTTTTTTTTTTAAATTTGAGACAAGCTAACCTCAAATGTCCTTTGTGGCTCAAGATGATTGTCAACACCAGATTCTTCTGCTCCAACCACCGAATGCTGGGACGACAGATGTGTGCTATGGCACCTACTTCTACGCAATTGTTGGTTTTTTTGTTTTAGATAGAGTACAAATTCTTTGCTTTGAGGTTAACGACCCTGAAAGCTTTAGGGGCCCTTGCCTGAGCAGATCCTTTTGTGGCCCCAAAACTCATCCTAGAAGGTCATCATTCTGCATGATTTTCTTAAATAATGTCTTTAAATTCAACAAGCTTTGGGGTCCATGAATCCTATCTGCTGAAAGGGAGTGATCAGCACTGACATCCTAGCCTAGTCTTTACCTCCTCAGAGCCTCCTGTTTGCAGGAGTGGTCTGGCTGCCAGGGTAAGTTATGATGAGGCCTCCAGAGTGGAGTGGAGCAGAGCAGCAAAGAGGTAGCCAGGTGGCAAGGACACAGGCTGGGAAGCTGGGTTAAGTTAGAAGCTAGCTAAGAGATTGCCTCAGCTGAAGGCCAACAGCTTTAAACTTCCTAGAAATCTCATGTCTTACTTTGACCATAAGTGGGTCTTCAAAAGCCCCGTGATAATAATGAGCCTTCTGGACAGCCTTAGCCCAGACAGAAGGCAAGAGGAAGATCTCCTCCATGGGAATGTGGCCCAAGTCTGGTCTCATTCCTGAGTGAGGCTCACTGCCCCTTCCTCCCACCCTCTGCTTTACCACCCTTTATGAAACCCAAGACCTGTGTTCAGCTCTTGGGATCCCCAAAAGCTGAGCAGTGCTGGCCCAGTTTGCTGGTCCTAGAAGAGGCTTTGCTTCAAAATGGAAACTGTAAGACAGGCCACTTGCAGGGCTGTGCTGGGCAGCCTTCAGGAAAACAAAGGCTGGCTTCCCGATTAGAACCCATTCCCTTATGGAGCATCAGAGGGAGTGGGGACCAGGGCTCCCTCCTTGGTGTCTAGGAGATGGATGGGGCTGATTTTTTTCCCAGGATTCCTCCTCATAAATCTGATTTGGCCCCTCATCCGTCTAGGCCAGTCTCCATGGAGGTGTGTGGTAGTGATAAATGGGCTGACTCACTAATGTGACTGAGGTGGCAGGGACTTGGGGAGGGCCTCTGATCTGATGGATGGTCCCCATGAGAGCATATTGCATTAGGACCCCTTAATGCAATCAGCAGGGCCATTACTATCCCAATTTGTGGCTCCTCCTCACCAGGTGGGGTCGCAGAGCTGGAAGATTAAGGAGGATGTCAGGACTTTGAAGACACCTGGGGGTTTGAGGCAGGATTTTCTTCCTGGGGGCCATTATTAGGGAAATACAAAAACATGGAACCAAAGAAAGTACATACCCAAAAGGGAAAGGAAAGACTTAAGGCCCAGAGAGTAGGTGTAACTGGGCAAGGTCACGTCTGGAGCCAGAGAAGAGCCAGGATTAGAACCAGAGTCCTACGTGTTTGTGCCAGAGTAGTCAAATCTGGAGGAGAAATGGGGCTGAGGCAGGGAGCACCATAGAGGAGGGGTGGGGTTAGGGGGAGAGTGTCACCTCGCTGGTGCTGTAGTATTGCTTGTCACCACAATGAAGGAAATGGCATTTTCTCTGAGTGTTTAACTCCGTGTTAGCTCGTGGTGTTCTAGGATGTACATATATCCAAATTAGGCTTTCTTCTGCTGGATGGCTCTTCAGAGGAACCGTCTAGCCCACATTTCCAGGCTCAGGTAAGGGTTTCCCATTCAGAGACCCACATGGCTGTGTGCTCTGCTCAGTGTGGTAGGCATGGCACGATCTAAGCCTTCACACCAGTCACTGCCATTTTCAAAGCCTCCCTCCATTCACATCCCTTTTCTATCTTTTCTCTTTTAACTTACTCCTTTCACCTCTTGGTAAACTTTTACCTTTCCCAATCAAGTGCTGCTGTCCCAGTTTTTCTGAATGTTTCCAGAGTGCTGCTGGTAGTCTAGAACATTCTACACAGACCATCCTGGCATTTTTATCTTCCTCATCCATGCACTGAGCTACTGTGGTGACTAAGGCATGGATGAACTATTGGGGAGGAAATGAAGGAGGTAAGAGAGAAACAACGTGTGTTGAGAAGGGGGAGCTGTGAAACACAGCAGTTCATTTTATGTTCTTGTCTAGTGATGGGGGGTCAAAAGATTTCAGGAACATGCATCACATCCCTCTGAGGCTCTGGTGTCTATGATCATGACACATGCTCTGCTTCTTAGGCACTTCAAGACCCTAACCACTTCTATTTAAGTAACTTGATCCTAGCTATTTCTCAACAGCTTGTATGCACGTGCGTGTGTGTGTGTGTGTGTGTGTGTGTGTGTGTGTGTGTGTGTGTTGGGGGAGGTAGTGTACGTGTATGTTGATATTCATGTGTGATGTGCATGTCAGAGGACAAACAGGTGTCATTCTTACCCAGATATCATGCATGCTGTTTTTTGAGATAGGGTCTCTTACCGTCCTGGAAATTGCCAAGTACGCTGGGCTGGCTGGTCAGCAAGACCAAGGGAATCTGTCTTTGCTACCCTGCACTAGTGTTAGAAGCATCTGCTACCATGTCATTTTTCCTTTTTATGTGGATCGGAGATCAAACACAGGTCCCCATGCTTACTAGGCAAGCCTTTCCCAGATGAGCGTCTCCCCAGGCCTGCACTGATATCTCACAAAGGATGGGATATGAGGGAAGAAGATGGCAGGTAGAACAACTATGGAGAACTACTGTTCCTGGGCTTTGGACTTTTCTATTTGTACAACAGGGACAGATGACTGGCAGGGTGATCTTAGCAATGTAACCACATTCTGTCCCACCCCCACAAGCCTTAAAGCTCTGACTCTGGCTTCAACCCCCCATGTAGCTTGGATTACAGGCCTATGCCACTAGGCCAGATCTTCATCAAGCCAAACATCACCTAGGCATGTCCAAAATTAATTCTTCTTCTTTGAAATCAATATTACTTTACCATTTTCCTGACTTCTGGCTATTTATTTAATTAATCAGAAACTTCCATGTTTATTCTGGTGGTGCTCGGCACTGAGCCAGGCCGTTAGGCATGGTAGAAGAGAACTCTATCTCTGACCCATGTCCTGGTCCTCATGCTGCTTCTGGAATGTAACCTTTATCCCAGTCCCACTGCCATGAATCTCAGGCATCTTCACACTGTGTAAGAGTTTGTTTAGAAACTACATACACTTAATTCTTTTGTCTTCTGTTTGCCTAGGTTACATCATCCCACTCCAGCTGATTCTCCTCCCTTCCCTCATCCCATAGCTCGTGGGAATCACAGCTCTCCTACCTACTTCAGCCTTCATAAAGAGAGGTTAATTTCACACATTGTCAAAAAACAAATGGTGGGAGACAGCCATCAGAATGTAAAGTGATTAAATAAATTAACCAGGGAAAATGAAATAAATAAAAATAAAAACTCTTTACCATGACAATATATATTTGTTATAGCTCCATTAAAAATAGTCTAAAAAACAAAGAACAAATACTTTTTTAGGTTTCTAAAACAGCAATCTGAGCACATACACAAAACAAAATTCTGTTGTTGAAAATATCAGGGAGCACAGACAATGCTTTGCTTGGTGGTTCATACCTTTCACCCCAGTACTCTGGAGGCAGAGGTAGATAGCCCTCTGTAGGTTCAGCCTGGTCTATATGTCACATTCCAGGCCAGCCAAAGCCACATTCTGAGACCTTGTCTCAAAAGAAGAGGAGGAAGAAGAGGAGGAGGAGGAGGAAGAGGAGGAGGAAGAAGAAGAGGAAGAAGAAGAAGAAGAAGAAGAAGAAGAAGAAGAAGAAGAAGAAGAATTGGAGGAGGAGGAGGAGAGGGAAGAGGAAGAGGAAGAGGAAGAGGAAGAGAAGGAGAAAGAGAAGGAAGAGGAGGAGGAGGAAAGAGGGAAGAAGAAGAGGAGGAGGAGGAGGAGGAGGAGGAAAAGAAGAAGAGAAGGAAGAGGAGAGTAGAAACAGATAAGCCTTGCCTTTTAGTACTTATATAAAAATTCTATTTAATGTTACCAAATAACACCCAGAAGTTCACCAAGATATCTTTGCCTAGGCACCTTGACCAAATGGTGAACTGAAAGACACTTCAGCAAAGGAATATTACTACAATTAGAGATTTTAACAGCGAACACTCCAGATAAGGAAATCCTCTGCTACATGTGCAGCTGGAGCCATGGGTCCCTCCATGTGCACTCTTTGGTGGGTGGTTTAGTCTGTAGGAGCTCTGGGAGATCTGGTTGGTTGACAATGTTCTTCCTACGGGGTTGCAATCCCCTTGGGCTCCTTCAGTCCTTCCCCTAACTCTAAATAAGAGACACCAGAGTGATTGTTGTAATGGCAGATTAGAGTAGACAACACCAGTTTGAAGTCCTGTCACATATAATCAAAACAGAGACACATACAAATGTATGCATACCAGAGATATCTGTGTCAATGTGGGTTATCTAACACTCTATCTAGCTCTCACTGTGAGAGCTGAAAATCAGTGACTCCACAATGCCTTTGTTACCCAGATCTTGGTTTTTAAAACATTTTTATTTTATTTTATTTTTGAGATAGGGTCATAGTATATAACCCAAGATGACCTTGAACTTTTAATTCTCTGCTTCATCTTCTAAATGTGTAGATGTTAGATGTTTGATAGCACTTCCAGCTCTAGATCTTGGCTTGAAGATATCATTCTCTAATAAAAAAGACAAAAGGATCTGTGATGACTGTGAAGCTGACTGGAAGCACCAGATAAGCTGGCTCATTTATAGTACCAGAAATCAAGAGCGCCAGGTGTGGGGTGTACCCTCAGCTACTGGGAGGCTGAGGCAGAAGGATCAAGTTCAAGGCTTGCTAGGACTACAGTGAGTTTATGACCAGCCTGAGTTTACTGAGAGATCCTATCTCAAAATAAAAAACAGAAAGAAGGTTGGAGATATAGCTCTCGGCTGTGGAGTGTTTATCTTGTCTAGTAAGTGTCAAACCCTGGGCTCAACCCAAATACCTATTTTTAAAAAATCAAGAGTTCATGGATGATGTAGTTTGTGTTTCAAGTAACCCCCAAAGACTCATGTACTGAAGGCTTTGTTCCGACTTCTGAGAAGTGATAGGTCATTATGCCACTGACAAGTTAATCTGCTGACGAGTTCACACTGTTTGGAAGCAAGGCATAGTCAGAGGAGGGATATCTGGGCGTGTGTGTAACTGGCAAAGATTGTTCCTCCACCCTTATTCTCTGACTGTTTCCTGGACAGACGAGAGACAGTTTCCTCTCTTATATACTCACACAGCTATTCTAATCTGCCTGCCAGGGTCCACACACAATGGGGCAAGTTGACTATGTACGGGAACTCCTGAAACCCTGAGTCTGAGTAGATCCTTCCTTCTTTAGGTTGGTTTGCTCAGGTACTTGTCACAGTAGCAGAACATAACTAACATCAGGCATATGTTGAAGAAGTAAGAGTCAGTAGCAAAGTGTCCCAATGGCCAAACCTGGAATCCTTTAAGTACAATCTAAATAGCACAGAACTGGATTAAACACCAAGCATAAAGTAAGTACCCAGGCCTGAAGGACACATCTAGAGGCCAGTGAAAGGGAATCAAGAGTCCAAAAGTAAATCCACAGCCAAGTGTGGTAGCTCACCTCTTTAATTACAGAAAGGCAGAAGTGGGTAGATCTCTGTGAGTTGAAGACTAGCCAGGCCTGCATCATAGGATCCTGTCTCTAAACAAACAAACAAACAAACAAACAAACAAACAGAAATAGACCCGCTCTGTGGTTAATTTATTTTTCAACTTGGGTGCCAAGACCACTCAATGGGAAAAGGTGTTTTCAAACAATGCTGGGACAATTTGATATCTATGTATAAAACAGCAAGCTTGGAGACTTAGTTCATAACACACAAATCAATCCAAAAGGATCTAGAGCCCTAACTGAGAACAAAACTCAAAAACATTCTTAAAAATTCATTGGCATAGGCATCTGCAACCATTTCTTAGGTTTGTAAAAATATCGCACCAGAATAAGCAACAAAACAATGAGTAAATTCAGACTTTATGAAAATGTACAACTTCTAAGGATATCATCAAAAAGTAGCAAACTCCATAGAGCAGGAGAAAGTCACAAATGCAAGTCATGCATCTGTTAAAGATCTAGTGTCTGGTACATCTAAAGAAGTCTTCAGACCTGAAGTACAAAGACAGACAATCCAGTTTAAAGAGAAGGAGCTGTATGTGGTGGTGACTCTTGCCTTTAATTCCAGCACCCAGGAGATGCTGGACAGGGGCAGGACTGTGACCAGTTGGATGCCTGCCTGGTCTATACAGTGAGCCCCAGGCCAGCCAGGGCTATACAGCAAGACTTGTTTGGTTTTATTTTTTTCTGTTTTAAAAAACAGTAAAGATTGAGGAAACACTTCCCCAAAGATCATACCATGACCAATAATCACACAGAAGACTCTCAACACCATCATATCATTTGTTGTTAGGGAAACTCAAGCCAAAACCATAGGATATCACTTCATACTTATTAAGATGAACATTAAAAAAAAAAAGACAAATAAGAGGTGTCAAGCTTCCAACAACAGCAGGCATTCACTGAGAAACAGCAGGCCATGCTGACCATAAAAACATGTAGGCTGGCTACAGATTTTAACCCCTCTCTCTTCTCTAAATCCAATCCTCTAGTCTTACCCAACTCCCAACTCTATAGCAGACTACCTTTTGTAGCCTTTCCTCACTCTCTACCCATTCCCAGGGAACTAAGCAGATCCTGGTGGCATATCCTGCTTTTTTCCCTCCAGTGGCCCCTCTCAGCCCCTACCTTCTAGTCTATCTTCATTTCTAAATGTCAATTCCCAATACCTAGAAATACATCCTACCCAGAACCCCCAGTGGCCACACTTGGCAGAACCCCAGAATTCCCTATGAAGCTACATACGGTCACCAGACCCTCCTAAGAATCAGAGAGGGCAAGAGATACACCTTAACATCAAGGATAGACATCACCTGAGAGTAAAAGATTAAAAAAAGATATTCCAAGCAAATGGACCTAAGGAACAAACCCGTGTAGCCATTTTAATATCTAACAAAATAGACTTTAAACAAAACCTAATCAGAAAAGATAGGGAAGGTCACTATATACTCATCAAAGGAAAGATGAGTATAAAACTTGGTGGAGTAAAAAACTTCACCAAGAGGAGTTTTGCATTTTTTTATCTTTAATCTTTTTTTACAGTCCAGTTGTTATTCCCCCTTCCATTCTGCCTCTGACAGTTCCTCACCCCATTCCTCCTTCCCTGTCTCCAAGAGGATATCCCCACCTCCAAGCCTCCACAACCCTCCAGACCTCTGCACTCCCTGGGGCCTCAAGTCTCTCAACTAGATGCATCTTCTTTCACTGAGGCCAGACCAGGCAGTCCTCTACTGTATATGTGCCGGAGGTCTCAGACCACCTAGTGTATGCCGCATGGTTGGTGCATCAGTATCTGAGAGATCATGGAGGTCCAGGTTTGTTGAGACTGCTGGTTGCCCTCCTCTTCAACTTCTTCCAGCCTTTCCCTAATTCAAGCACAGGGGTTCCCAACTTCAGTCCATTGGTTGGGTGTAAGTATCTGCTTCTGTCTCAGTCAGCTGCTTTTTGGGCCTCTTGGAGGGCAGCCATGTAAGCTGTCTGTAAGATGTCTGTAAGCATATCATAGCATCAGTAATAGTGCCAGGTCTTGGAGCCTGTCCTTGAGATGTGTCTCAATTTGGGCTGGTCACTGGACCTCATTTCCTTAAGACTCTTCTTCATTTTTGTTCCTGTAGTTATTTTAGACAGGAACAATTCTGAGTCAGAGTTTTTGACTATGAGATGGCAACTCCATTCCTCCACTTGATGTCCTGTCTTTCTACTGAAGGTGGATTCTACAAGTTCCCTCTCCCCACTGTTGCACATTTCATCTAAGGTCCCTCCCTTTGAGCCTTGAGATTCTCTTACCTCCCAGGTCTCTGATACATTCTAAGGGGTCACCCCACCTCCCAACTCCTGGAGTATCTTTCTATTCATTCTGCTGGCCCTTGGGGCTTCACTTCTGGTCCCCCTAATACCTGTTCCCCCTTCCCCCTGCCCCTAACCCCTAACTCCTAACCTGTACTGAAATTAAAGCAGTAGTTAGAAGTATACCCCCACCCCCCAAAAAAGAAAGAAAAGAAGACAAACAAATTCTCACCCCAAATAATCAAACAAACCAAACCCTCCAGGTCAAATGGTTTTAGTACAGAATTATATCAGATCTTTAAAGAGTTAATGCCAATACTCCTCAAATTATTCCACAAAATAGAAACAGAAGGAACATTGCCTAGTTTATTTTGTGAGGCGACAGTTATCCTGATACATAAACCACATAAAGCACAAAGAAAGAGAATTACAGACTCAATTTCTTTTATGAACATAGATGCAAATATATTTAATAAAATTCTTGCAAGCTGAATCCAAGGGCACATCAAAAAGATCATCTGGGGAGGAGAGGTGGGCTGGAGAGATGGCTCAGCAGTTAAGAGCACTGACTGCTCTTCCAGAGATCCCAAATTCAATTCCCAGCAACCACATGGTGTCTCACAACCATCTGTAATGGGATCTGATGCCCTTTTCTGGTGTGTCTGAGAATAGCTACAGTGTAACCCTAATGTAAAATAAATAATTCTTTTTAAAAAATCATCTACCAAGTAGACTTCATCTTAGAGATGCAGGGATGGTTCAACATGGATAAATCTGTAAATGTAATCTGCCATAGACACAAACTGAAAGACAAAACTGTGTGATCATCTCATTAGATGCACAAAAGTTCTTTGACAAAATACAACACCCCTTCATGGTAAAAGTCCTGGAGAGATTATGGATACAAGGAACATGCCTCAATATAATAAAAGTAGTTTAAAACAAACCCATAGCCAACATTAACCTAAATGAAAACTCAAAGCCATTCCACTAAAATCAGAAGCAAGACAAGTCCACTATTTCTATAACGACTCAATCCAATACTTGAAGTCACAGCTAGAACAGTACAACAACTGAAGGAGATCAAGGGGATACAAATGAAAAGAGAAAAGTCAAACTACCTTTATTTGTAGATAATATAATAGTGACCCTAAAAATCCACTGGGAAACTCCTGAATCTGATAAATACTTTCAGCAAAGTAGCCAGATACAAAATTTACTTGTAGAAATCAACAACCTTCCTATATACAAAAGACAGATTGAGAAAGAAATCAGGGAAACAACACCGTTCACAATAGCTTCAAAAATTATAAAATATCTTGGAGTAACTCTAACCAAGCAAGTAAAAGACTTGTTATGTTAAAAACTTCAAGACATTGAAGAAGATATTCAAAGATGGGAAGATCTTCCATGCTCATATCGATAGGATTAATATAGTAAAAATGGCCAATCCACCAAGCAATCTACAGATTCAATGCAATCCCCATCAAAATACCAACACAATTCTTCACATGTCTTGAAAGAACAATTTTTAGCTTTATATGGAAACACACACACACACACACACACACACACACACACACACACACGGACACACACACACACACGGACACACATGGACACACACGGACACGGACACACAAAACAAAAACAAAAAACAAGGAGAGCTAAAAACAAATCCGAAATAATAAAATAACTGCTGGAGGAATCACCATCCCTGAGATCAAACTGTACTACAGAGATATAGTAACAAAACCCAGCATGGTATTGGCTCAAAAACAAACATGTCAATCAATGGAATCAAAATGAAGACCCAGACATAAATTCACACATAGCAACCTAATTTTTTGATAAAGAAGCCTGAAAGACACAATGGAAAAAAAGAAAGCATCTTCAACAAATGGTACTGGTCTAAGTGGATGTCTGCATGTAAAAGAACACAAATAGATCCACATTTATTACCCTGCACAAAGCTCAAGTCCAAGTGGATTAAAGACTGCAACATAAAGCCAGATACACCAAACCTGTTAGAAGACAAAGTGAGAGAGAGCCTTGAATGCATTGACATAGAAAAAGACTTTCTGAACAGAATATCATTAGTGCAGCCACTAAGATCAACAATCAATAGATGGGACTTCATGCTTCTGCATGGCAAAGGACATCATCATTCAGACAAAGGGGCAGACTACAGAAGGGGAAATTTCTTCTTTTAACAATACACATCCAATAGAGGGCTAATATAAAAAATATATAAAGAACTGAAAATTTTAGATATCAAATAACCCAATTAAAAAGAGGAGGTACAAATCTAAACAGAGAATTCCCAAAAGAGGGTACTCACATGGCAAGAAATAGTTAATGAAATGTTCAACACCCTTAGTCATCAGAGAAATGCAAACCAAAACTACTTTGACATTTCATCTTATAACTGTCAGAATGGCCAAGTTTAATAAAACAAATGGTAGTTCATGGTGATGATGCTGTGGAGTAAAGTTGAACACTTGACCATTGCTGATAGGACTGCAAACTTGTACAGCTATTATGGAAGTCATAGTGGTTCGTCAGGAAGATGGGAATCAATCTACCTCAAGATCCAACTGTACCACTCCTGGGTGTATACTCATAGGGTGTGTCATCCTAGCACAGAGACACTTGTTCAACCCTGCTCATTGCTTTTCTTTTCACAATAGCCAGAAATAGGAAACAACATATGAATGATTGAAAAAAATGTAGTACATTTATCCAATGGATCATCACTTGGCCATTGGAAAATGATATCATAAAATTTGCAGATAAATGAATGAACTAGAAAAAAATCATCAGATCTAGAAAGACAAATATTGCATGTATTTGCTTCTATGTGGATATTAGCAGTTAAGTCAATGATAAGCAAGCTATAATCTGTAGAACCACAGACATTGGCTACAAAGTAAGGGACTAGGGGTATAGATAGATCTCCCCAGGAAAGAGAAATAAAATAGATAGTTATGGAAAGATGGATGGATGATGCGGTGGGAGGAAGGGGGCCAGAATGGGAAGATCAAGTGGAAAGAGAGAGGGAAGAGAGTGACAAAAGACAGGATAATTGGAGAGACAAAGCCCCCAACTGTATATCTCTTGTCACCAAATGAAGTTTCCAGTTCAAGAAATGGGTTGCATCTAATCTAGTTGTTGACCTAAGGTGTCCCAGGGGAGCCTCCAAACAAATCAGGCTATTGCCAAGACTATAGGTTGCTTTCCACAAGCTGATGGCAAAGCCCTATTACTGTAGACAACACCTACACAACTCACTAAACATGGAGAAGGTGTCTATCTAGAGCCTTCAACCCCCTACAAACTAATGTTCTTGGTACCTAGAAGGTACTCTGCACACTATTGAAGGAGAAACATAAATGGCAAACCTTCAATCTACAATGGTGGCCACAAGATGGAAACCATGCCAGACACTGCTTGGGTGACCAAGAACCTAGAACTATATAGCCCAAAGACCTAGGGTAAAACCAAATACTGCTGTTCTGATAAGGAGCATAACAATAAAGTGACTCCTAATGAAATTCCGCTATGCTTATCTATCAGTGCCTTGCTTAGTCATCACCAAAGAAGCTTCCTCCTGTAGCAGATAGGAACAAATAGAGAGGACAGCCATACAATATGCAGAAAGTGAAAGACCTTGGAACACTCGGCCCTACATGGGATGTCTCCATCAAATCCTTACCCTCAGAGCTCAGGGAACCCTGAGGAAGAAGGGATGGAAAGAATAGACTATCCAGAGGGAATGAGGACACCAAGAAATCAAGGCCTTCTGAATACAACATGACAGCTATACATATAAAATCATAGAGACAGAGGCAGCACACACAGGGCCTTTACTGGTCTGTGCCAGATGGAGTCCTAGAACTGAAAGGAGAAGTAGATCCCATCCCTAACCAAGAAGCTGCTATCTCTAATTAATAACCACTTGCATAGGAAAACTCACCTTTCTCCAAGGGACTCTCACTGGGAAAAAAAGCTATTCTTAGGGGTAGGCTGCTATTTACCACTCTAGTTGGTGGCTTGAACCTGGAAGAGTGGGGCCTACAAATGAGGGAGACTAAAGTCTCCTGAAATAGTCAATTTTATTTAGATTATCAGACAATTTATACTCTGACAGTTAAGAAGCATCACCTGAATAAAGCATATACTCACAAGGACAGACTGCATGGGGCAAAAACATATTTTTTCCATATAGGTACAAGAATAACAACAGCTGAAGTAAACTCACACCTATCCACTACACCTGGCAGGAGCATGAAAAACATTCTAAGAACAATTCTGTGTTTTGAAGAAATTGCGGTCACAGACTTTGTCTTGTTTTCTGTGAGTTTTTTTCCCCACAGGCACTCAGAGTTCTCACAGGACTCCATTGTTTAACTGTGCTTGACAGGCTGTATGTCCATAGTAGATGGCCAACAGAAAGCAAACTCTCTTTGGAAGTTCCTTGTCTCATAATGTTGTGTCAGGCTTCTTCTGTTTTTTCAAACTGTGTTTGTTTTCAATTTTTATCTCTTTTCTTACCCTATAAGTCCTTTGTGTGCATGTTACGGCTTCCAGTATTTATGAGATTCATGAGTGTGCAAATGAGTGTGTCTGCATATATATCTGTATTTTGTGTCTTGTCTTGGGCTCTTTTCCTTCTGTTTGTTTTGTCTTGTTCTGATGTTTGATTTTGTTTTATCTTATTATATTATTATCCCTTATAAGCCTGCTTGTTTTCTTTCTTAAATATTTTTTAAATTATTCATTAATTTTTATATTTTTATGTGCATTTGGTGTCTTGTCTGCATTTATATCTGTGTGAGGCCTACATATATGTATGTGTGAGGCTGTCAGATCTCCTGGAACTAGAGTTACAGACAGTTGTGAGCTGCCATGTGGGGAATTGAACCTGGGTCCTCTAAAAGAGCAGCCAGTACTCTTAAATTCTGAGCCATCTCTCTAGCCCTGTCTACTTATTTTCTAATGAAACACAGAAAGGAGATGGATTCTGATGAAAGTGGATATAGGGAGGAACTGGGAGGAGTAGAAAGAGGGTAAATCATAATCAAGATATGTTATATAAAAATAAATCTATTTTGAATAAAAAATTAAAAAGGAAAGACAAATGGCATTGTATATCAAAATGTAAAATGTTTTCCCTTTTCCTATAGAGATTATTTATATGCATGTAACATAATCTCAGAGATGTTAGCTTCAGCAATGTCTGCTAATGTCAGCAAGTGAAACCAAGTTAGACAAGAATGAACAGACACAGTTTAAAATACTATGCAGGCATCAATCGGGATTATATAGAATGCCAATCTGTACCTGGAAAAGCAGTTCTACAATATACAAAAAGAAGTTTACAACATTCATCTCCTGTTTCACAAAGGAATTCAGAATCCATGCCTACTGTTGTGTCCTTAGGTAATCTCAGAGATAGCCATTACCATGAATTTGCTTTCAAAATCTAAGTTGTAATATGCAGTTTTCTAGCATTCTTTGGTTTTCCTTTGTATTCAACACTCTTTTTGATGTATGATGTTGATATATGTAGCTATATCTCATCTTAATAGCTATGTGGCATTCCACTGGGTAAATGCTTTGTAACTGACCTAGAATCCCACTGATGAACGTGTCTGCTTTTCATCCTAGTAAGGAGTGTTATTAGGGACATTCTTGGCTTCCTCCATGTTTGTGTGTGGTTTCCCTAGGGAATATTCGCAGAATTGTTCTGTCTTAGCATAAGCGATATTTGACTTTACTAGACTCAGGTCTACAATATGTTTTTCAAAACCCATGGGGCCAAGTTTGTTTGACTTTTATTCAGGAAGACAGCATAATAGGTGGCCATATACCCTTCAGCAGAGTTTGAGAAATATCTAAACACTACCTATTTTGTTGTGTTTACATATCTGTATTAAGTGATAAATGAAAGTGATACTTGGCTTTGAAGTAGGCTGAGTTTTTGCCACCAAGTGAGTCCAAAAAGCACTTCTAGTTTTTAGAGTTTTGAAACTTCCAGAACTATAGACCAAGCATTTGAAATGCTCCTAGCAGTAGTAGCTGCATTGAGTTACTGCCTCATTGCTACAAGACTGGTTTCCCAAATCTTGTCTGAAACAGTAGACCTTAAAAGTTTTGGCAATTTTATAGCTGTGTACACTTCATTCCTACAGTCAAACAAAACAGATATGCTTGTGTCTGTAAACCCAGAACTTGAAGGGCAGACATAGAAGGATTACCACAATTTTTAAAGCTACCCTGAGCTGCACCGCAAGTACCAGGTCATTCAGGGCCACAAAACAAAACCTTGTCAGGGAGGAGAGAGGGAGAATAAGAGTAGGAGAGAGGGAGAGTAGGAGAGAAAAAGAGAGAGAAAGAGAGAAAGAGAGAGAGAAACAGAAGAGGGGGAAGAAAGATACAGTATGAAAGTGAAATTTCATTTATAACATTAGTGAAAAAATAAGACATTAACAAGTATAATAAATAAAAGAATCTAAGTGCAGAAAATGTTAAAACTATCTAGAAATGTGAACTCCCATTCACTTTTACATTGTTTCATAAATTCAATCTAATATTTAGTCAAAAATCACAATGGAATTTTGAAACTTAAAAAAAATATGATTTTATCCAGGAACATTCTAAAAGATTGTGACATAGGAATCAGTGACTTGATTTGAAAGTAGGTTAAATAATATGGTGTCTAAACAACATGCATAGAGACAGTGTAAAACCCAAAGACAGATCCAGAGAGAAATGGGGATTATTCACACTGTAAAGATGGTGCTCAAGAGTGGGATGGTGGTGCTGTAAGACCACTGAGGAGCCATGTGGAAAGCCTAAAGAGGTGTTCCTGCCACATTCTTCACTACACAGTAAAATTCAAACTGCTTAAGGTCTAATGTATCAAAATTGAGGCATCAGAAAAAAGAATGTGATTTAATATTGTGGTGGTTTGAAAACGCTTGGCCCAGGGAGTGGCCTTGTTGGAAGAAGTGTGCCACATTGTGGGTAGGCCCTTCTCCTAGCTGTTGGGAGCCAATCTTCTCCTGTTTGCCTTTGGAACAAGATGTAGAACTCTTAGCTCCTCCAGCACCATTCCTGCCTGGATGCTGGCATGCTTCCAGCCACAGTAATAATGAACTGAACCTTAGAACCTATAAGACAGCTCCAATTAAATGTTGTTCGTTGTTCTTTATAAAGAGTTGCTTTAGTCATGGTGTATACTCACAGCAATGGAAACTTTAACTAAGACAAGATTTTTATAATCTGAGGTGAAGTTAGACATAAAATCCAGCGGGGCAGTGGTGGTGCACGCCTTTAATTCCAGCACTTAGGAGGCAGAGGCAGGTGAATTTCTGAGTTTGAGGCCAGCCTGGTCTACAGAGTGAGTTCCAGGAGCCAGAACTACACAGAGAAACCCTGTCTCAGAAAACCAAAAAAAAAAAAAAAAGACATGAAATCCAAACATTGTAAAGCCTAGTGATGATGTTTCAGCAGCAAAAAACCCCCACTCAAACCAAACAAGCAGATGCAAGTGGCTGGTCTGCAGAGTTCCCTCCACCATCATCCTGTGAGGGGCTACTGTTCAGAGTAGGTCTTTACTGTGACTTCAGTGTCTGCAGTGGGGCCTGATTTACCCTCCCTGCAGATACTGGTTACAGTGGTCAGAGCAGTTAATCCATGGAACATTCCTAACCAAATCCAACAGCATGGTTTCGGATTGAGAGCTCTGGACACTGGGGGCTATGGAATTTGAGTGATCCTTTCTCCTAAGGGGGTTACTGGAAGTCATGTTTTGCAGGATAGCCTGGAACCCAAAAGCTGACCAAGTGGCAGTGGGTTAGCCACTGTGAGAGAAGTGAGACTTATGATGGCCTTGTTACAAGGAAAGGTAGGGGACAGAATGTAACAGGACTTTGATGGGTTTAGTCACTGAGTTGAGTTTCCTCAGAACCACCTTTGGACTTTCAGCCTCTAAATCTCCCTTTCTGGGTTACCTTTTGTTCTAACTGCTATGCTCGATGGACAAACTCAGAGACACGTTGGGGAAAGCATGTGCAGCAAATAAGTAGTTGAACCCCAAACACAAAGACTGACAGACCAGCATGGAAGAGAAGAGAGTGCAATAAAAGCAAGGCTGAGCATTATGGCCAGCAACTGACAGATGCCCATCTCACTGAAAATTGAAAGATGTAAATTAGATCAAAAAGATAATTTAATATTTCCTTTTACTTAAAAGGTTGGCAAGAATGAAAAATACTATTATTTTGTGCTGGGGACAGAGAAATAAAGTCAGATCCTGTGCAGAACCTAAAGTGTGATCCTAAAAGTTTCCATTAGCATTTATAACTTTAAATCAACCAACCAATCAGTCAGTTCTACTTAAATGTTATGCTATAAAAATACCTAAGATACATATATATTAACTCAGAATATTTTATAATAGTCACATATTGGGCATATTTTGAATATTTGTCAACTCAGAAATGGTGAAATAAAGGTGTAGTTCATTCATGAGTCAGGGGTGCTATGGGCTTCTTAATTGTGAAGAGACTTTTAATACACCAGTAAGAAAATAAAACTGTAATACAATGTACTATTATCAATTTTTTTGGTCAGTAAATATGTATTCCAGTCATTTGAAAGAATTTCATCATACTGTTACTAGTCATTATATATAGGAGATAAGTTTAGGGTTTGGTGGAGGAAGCCTCTATTTTGTCAGCTACACACATACAAACACACACACAAAGATGGTGCACACACCTCACTACATCCTTATCAGGAACTAAATTGTCACTTGCTTTTGTCTCCTAACTCCGTCTGCTTCCAACCTGCTCCTCTGCTGTTGGGATAAATAAAGTGGGGCAGCATATGTTTACAGGGAATTTTTAAATCATAATGAAATAAAATTGAGGGCTGGTTTGCTCATCAATTATCTAACACACTGGGGCAGTTCTAAATAATGTTAGTGGAAGGCTCTCCTGAGAGTACACTCAAAGCCCTCTCCCTGTTCTTAGCTAGCTCTAATACTGTGACTCCTGGGTCATGTGTGTTCATGTATGTACTGGGCTGGGTGTGCATAGGTTTCAGGTAGGAGTGGTGTTCCCACCTTTGCAAAATTCATTATTTCACAAAAATACCACAGAAGGCCAGGAATGATGGCAAATCTTTAATCTTAGCACTCAGGAGACAGTGATGGAAGAATCACTGTGAGTTTGAAGCCAGCTTAGTGTACATAGAAATTCCATACCACCTAGGACTACACAGTATGATTCTGTCTAAAAAAACTAAAACCAAAACCAACCAACCAACCAACCAACCAACCAACCAACCAACCAACCAACCAACCAACCAACCAACAAACCAACAAACCAACAAACCAACAAACCCATCACACAAGACCATAGTAATTAGATAACCCGTCAGAGGCTTAGTTTTCTGCTGATGTAGCCTACCTATCATATGACCTGCCTCTCCACCAGCCTGGTGTTCAGCTGCTGCTAGATGGGCCCTGTCCTTATCCTATCACCGTGTTATTGTCCTGCCACCCTGCTCCTGAGGCCTTCCTGTGTCTAAGAAGCATTGATTGTGTCATCTTACTTTTTCTTACCTATCTCCACATCTGCCCTCAGTATCCAGAACCCATGTAGCCTTCCACTTTGCTCCCTAGTCTCTCACATGAAAACATCTTCTCTAAAACCTTAAAAACACATTCGTGAACTGGTAGTTCAGGGCTGGCAACCTGAAAAACCTCAAAGGTGTTGTCATGGGCACCCTTCCAGTGCCTGAAGTGCAAAAGTGGTTTCCCCAGCAGGCTCTCTAGGGAAGGGGGTCGCTGGGGAAGCAAGGCTTTTCTCTATCAGCTTTAAAAATAAACACCCCATGGAATAGAAAGGAAGAGAAAGCCTTCTACCCAGCTTTACCTGAGCCTGGTAACAGAGAGGGGAGTGTGAGGGAGAACAACAGGGAGATGCAGTTAATTACCCTTCCAAGCAAAGGTGAACGCTGGAGATGGCGAGACCCATTTACAGGAGGGAATAGACCCATCATTGAGACTAGAGAAAGGGAGAATTGTTCATGGCCAGGAAAGCGTCTCGATGTTCAGATTCCATTCCCTTTCTGGAACTCTGGAGGGAAAAAGGTCATGACTTGGGCTGGGAAGGTACACTTAGCAGACTGAGAGGGGGATGCTATCTTAGGTCCGGTTCTGGGCCTGCAACCTGCCCCACCCCAAGGGAATGGGCTTCATTTCTCTCTGGAAGCTGGTATGGGTTGTCAAAGGAAGGGGTACCTTGGGAGAGGCCCCCATTACCATCACAAGGGCTGTCAGACCCCACAATGCGGTGGGGCCCTAAATGCAGGGTAACCCTAACCCTGCAGTGATTGAAACAGATAGAGGGGGAACTCTCTTACACAATGGCGGTCCTGGCCCCTCTCCTCCTCCTCCTTGCACTTCCTCAAGCGCCTTTGTCTTCTGGTCCCTTGGGCTTGGAGGCTCTCTCATTCCCCACAAATGCTGCCCATTAACCTCAGAATGAAGCCTCTAGGGGAAGGCCTGGCCCTTTTTTCCTTGCCTCATCTCCCAGAAACCCTTCTGGTTCTCCCCTGCCCGCTGATCAAAAAAGATGCCCAGCTTTAAAAAAACATCCCCCAGTTTCAATCAGTTCCACAGGAGTGCTGGTCCTTCCTCAGCTAGACATTTGCAGCCGGTGCTCAGAGATGGTGGAAGGTGCTCTGCAGTAGCAGCCTTGGGATGGCCTAGTGACCACATCAGACCCTTTGTCATCTCCCTGTGCCCAAAGTACAGAGTCCTCTGGACCCTCAGTACAATTCCTGGTATGACTGGTGAAACAAAGCTGTTCTAGTCTCTGGGGTGACCTGGATTTCTACTGAGGTTCCTGAAAAGGGTGGATACCAGACTTCAAAATCTGCCAGCACTTGGGGAGGGAGACAAGGAGAGAAATTGATGGCTCAGAACCTTGATGGCTAATGAAGAAATCTCTAAGGGGTTTGGTTATCATTTATAGTATTTGAATCATGCCTTTTCCCCTACACTTTGAATGAAAGCCACAGCCTGCTTCTCAAAACAAAGAACAGATGGATGAAAGCCCATGTGTACATAGCAATGTGTGTACACCACATCCACACTCACATTTCAAGGGATCTGGACCTCTGCCTCTGAACTACATGCTACCAGGGGGAGACATATGTTTTGACACCAAAGTGAGAGCAGAGAAGGCTCCAGGAGAACTGAAGGCAGGCTTTTGAAGGTTGCCTTTATTCAGAGCCAGGGAGCTGGTGGTCCTGGGTCCTGCACAGATATGTGAAGTCTCTATTTCCTACCAGCCCTGTGATAGGCTTGGAAAGGAAGCCAGGAGACAAAGTAGTTATAGACACATCTGTGAGATGCTGTAAACTGGAGGGAAGAGAGGACAAGGGAGGCCTTCAATAGTGCATGGCTATGTCAGGTCAGGCTCTACAGCCTTCATAGCTCTTGCATTTTATAATATCCCTGTAAAACCAGGAACCATCATTCTAATGTCACTATTAAGCTAGCAAATTAATTGTTGAAGATAATCCAGCTGGGCCCTGAAACTTGTCTGCTGTGCAGTGACATGGGCAATAGAACGATGACCACCCCGGCCCCCTGCAGCAGGCAGGAGAGCTGGCTCCTAGGTTATCAAAGCTGGGAAGCTGTTCTTGACCCTCACCTGCTGAAGCACTCTGGAGAGCAGGCTCTGAACCTTGTCTGGGCAGCACAGCAGAGCTGATTTAGGGTTGTAGGTAAACTGGCCCCAAGGGTGAAAGTGTGGGAGAGTTGGCTATGCTTCTTGTCTGCTATGTGTATTGTCCAGGAAGTGATCCCCTCCTCTTCCCTTTGCCCTTACCAACAGCAACAAGGAAGGAAGTCATGACAGCTGGAGAGTGGTGACATGGGTGAGGAGAGATGTGCTCCCCCCCACACCTTTTACCATCAGTGGCAGGCAGGAGAGCTGGCCCCAAGATCATCAGAATGAGAGAGTCAGCCCTGCCTCTTGTCTGCTAGGAGGTGCAGGTGGTGAAAGACACCCTCCTCAAATCCCTTTACCCTCAATATATATGGCAGGCAGGAGAGCTGATCCCAGGGTCATGAGAGTGGGAGATCTGGCTATGTCCCTTACTGGCTGCAACACTGGGAAGAGTAGGCCCTGTACCTCCTCTGGGCAGCAGGGTAGAGCTGGCCCTGGTAGTGAGCATTGCTGGTGAGCCAGCCCTGGAGAGCATAAGAGCAGGAGCACTGGCGGGCTGACCAGGTCAGATATCTTTCTGGCCCAGACCTGGGGCTTTGAATTGGCCCACTTCAATATCTATTTCACTGATGAACTGCTGGAATATATGAGGGCTGGTCTTAGAGATCCAAAATTACAGAATCTCCTTGACACGGGGCAACAACAGGATATCCAAGGGGAGTCTCGGTGAGGTTCCAGTATTAAAGAATTGCAGAAGCCAGAGGCCTCATACCAAACCAATGAACACTTGCAAGCAAACAAGTGTGGACAAAAGAGCACACTGTGAAACACTCTGATACACTACAGCTTCTGCACTGAAATTACTTTTTTTCCTGTTGGGGGGAGGGAGTTACAAGGATGGAGGGTGATTATGAGGGGAGGGAGAGATGAGAAGGATTGGGCTGCGTGATATGAAATTCACAACGAATCAATAAAAAGTTAAAAAAAAAAAAGACGATCTTGCTAGCAGGCTATAGAGAATGAATGGAAATCCACGTCTTCTGGAAGCAAAGCCCACAAAAGTATGAGGCTGCTGGCTTGGTGTACTTTCCAGCCTCTTCTGAGAGTGAGCTGGTTGGTCCTGATGCATGAACATTTCTACTCACCATGGCAGCAGAGTGCCCAAAGGTCCTTCACTGTCTCCCAGCACAAAACAGGCTAGGGGCAACTTGAAGCTTTGATGGTACCTCAAGTAGTCCTGTGGTGTCCTACAGTGAAATCCTAAGGCCATGCTAATGAGCACCAGCTCTCTCTCTCCTGTCTTTCTCTCAGACTCTTCTCCACACTAGCTTTTGCTCAGCTTCCACTCTGAGGCTAGCTTTGTTCTGCTTGGCTGGAGCCTGTCCCCACAGAATGGGTAAACAACTCATCCCAGCACCCCACATACATCAGGTACTTCAATATACTTCTTTTGATGGCTGTACCAGAGTCAGTCATATATGTGAACAACACCTGAGGTCACAACATGGCCTCTTCCCACCAGGTTCTTGCTAGCTCTGCTCCTTAGTCTGCTTAGCCTGCACACTGCCTGCTATCCAGCATTTGTCACAAACCACAGACACCTTATGTAAAAGGGATGGGAAGAAAAATCTCACAAGACAACACAGTGGCTTTTGGAACAGGTATGTAGGCTCTCATTTAATAGCAGTTAGAAGAGGAAGGTGTACAGGGGACGGGGTACTCATGCTCTTTCCACAAGGGAGCCCCCCTTATGCAGCAGCCTGCAGCAGAGCTGCTTTCCTAGTGAGCATGAGAGGAAAAGGTTCCTTTTGGAGGTACAGGTGGATCTCACTGCATTTCCACAAACGTGGAACTGTGCAAAACGAAAGGCTATTTCCAACATAACAGGGAGGAGTGACTCAAATGCAGATGAATAAAAGAAGGGAACAGAGTGGCAGAGGGAGGGGCACAGCAAAAGCAGTCTGAAGAAGGCTTGGTGAAGCCACCCCAAGCCTACACTCAGAGGTTTAAGGAGAAAACTGGCCACTGCCACCCTTGGGCTTGGGACCTGCTGTGCTAGGTGCTATGTAGCTAGATGGCCTGTCAGGCCTGAGTCACTGGGAGATACAGCTTTGCTCATCAGGAGACTGGGTTCCAGTATGCAGGTCATTCTCCACTCACACCAGTGTTACCTGGTACTGAGAGTTTTGTTGTTTTCTTTTTCCATCATGAATGACAAAAGATAAGTGAGCCACTGCCTAACCAAGGCTTGAAAACCAGACTGTCTACAGGGATACAGATCTGGCTGGAAGGCAGCAGACTTCAGGCAGCAGTGTCTCGCCCCACCTGAAACTCTTCAGGACATGTGGTCTGTAGGCATCTGAGGTAAGGTCACACAGTCTGAGGCCTACTAGTACACATTCCAGGCTCAAGTTTTCAAGGCCAGCTCAGCTTTAGGCCTATGGATAAAATGAAAAAGAAAAGAAAAGAAAAGAAAAAAAGTTTCACCTCATCAATTCATAAACCCTTAACATTGTGGGTCCCTGGCTAAACAGCACAGGCAGATGCAGAGGCAGGAAAAGGCAGTGTCCATCCTCACACACTCTGAGAGTAGATGACACTGCCCTTCAGCAGGACTCTGGTGAGGCAGGTAGAGAGTCCCTGTTCCTCCACATGGTTTTCATTGCGTCTGTGACAGTTCCTTTGGGACAGAGGTGGCAACCAGACAAGCAGCAAGATGGAGTGATTAAAAGTGTCCCCAAAAGACAAATGCTGTCCAGCCCACTGTAGATCTCTACACTGAAGGCTAACTAGACCTGGTGAAGGGCCTGTCCTTCCTTCTCAGTCAGCAGGACTTCAAGTCTGTGGAATCACTTCTCACCCTTTTCAATAAACAGAGGGCTTCAAGAGATCACCTTGTCTTCTTTCCCACAGGCCTGTGCTCTACGTTGCCAAGTAAGTTTGGCATGTTCTTCTGTGACTCTCCTCCTGAGCCTTTTGGCCATTGTGTAGCCTGATGATGAGACCTGGGTGGCTTGTTCGCTCCAGTTCTAGAAAGCTTTACCTCTGTGTGGTGTCCTCTTCTTGTTCTGTTTAAGATTGCTACGGCAAGGGTGAGGCATGTTCAAGATGGGGTAGGCTGTGGTGGGCTAAGAGATATGGAAGTACGGCTGTCCCAGGATTACACACTAGCTGACAAAGGTAATAAGAGATTATGTGACCAGTCTCTCTGCTCCTCACTGGAGCTGGAAACACTTTTGTGGCCTCTTGGTCAAGTGTTCCACGATGCAATTATACTCTCACCAGCAGTCAGGCTAACAGCTTCCAGAAGTGTCTGAGAGCAAAGATCTCTCTGGCCAACTTCACAGGATCTCAGGAGTCTATTTGGCTAGCCCAGACTCCAGAGATCAGAGATGTGACTCCAGGAAAGCACTCTTAGGTGAGGCTAAGGGACAGCTCAGAAGATGGGAACCTTGGGCTTGGACAAGCCTTGTCTCTGTGATATGATTTAGTTGATGACAGCTGGGCCAGAGGCAACAAACCATCAGCTGCAGCTGCTCCTGTCTATCTCATGGTGAAGATTCATTCTCAGAAACATTCAGTACTATGGTGGCTGTGCCCAGGGTGTAGAGCTTGGGACATTTTCTTTAAAGATGGTAGCTGTAAGACTGTCATTAATACATGAGCATGTAATCTCAAACGTCATGAAGCTATCCCCATGGTGAAGGCACCCTGGCTACGTTCCGACTTCAGGGAATCTGGGCATTTAGAGGTGCTGCTGCTGGAGAGGAGTGTGAGACTCTCACTCAGGGACCTGCAGAAGCCACTGCTGACTTATGTTCTGAACCAAGTGCTATGGTCATCAAAGAAGGGACAGACGAATGGCATGGGGACTGGAGTCCTGACCGAACTTGGCTTTAAAATTCAGAAAAACAACTTACTTAGTGGGGCAACTTCCTTTTCAGCTAACTATCCTTCTCCCGCCACAAGGCTCAGTTAGACCTGCACTAATGAAATTGCTGTCTTGCCACATGCACACTCTCATGAGCCAATAATCCAACCGGCAAGGCAGACAGACATCCTAAACTGAGGTGGCTGGCTTTGGTATTCTACATAGGCTTGTCTGCCGGGCTCTACTACGTACTTAAGTGAATACTTGAGAGCAAACAGGAGACATTATCCTTTTACTTTCTCATCTCAACTCCCAGTGCCAGGCACCCGCTAAATTTGTGGTGCACTGGATAAGAGGTGGCTCACCATGTTGGCACTGACAGTGCAGCTTTCCTAGGAAAGTGTGGTAGTAACTTCCCCTAAGCCCTTCTTCTTGCTTATTTATTCTTGTGCCTTTCTTACTATAGGGAAAGGTTATGTGAATACTGTACAGGGGTTAATAAAAAAATACATATGCTCTCTTTGAGGAAGAATGCACAAACGCAGGGCCAGCCCAGAGGAGATCCTGGGCCATTGGCTACGGCAGGTGGCCTCTGTGGCCCAAGGCCAGCACTCAGGAGTGGTGGCTGCTGATGAGTCCTCGGAGCTGCTTGGCCACAGTGTCGATCAATTTCTGCTTATCTCGCTCATTTTTCCGGAACTGTGCAAACATGTTATTCTTGCGGCTAGTATCTTTCATCCTAAATAGAGAAGGAGAGAAAGAGGTCAAGGTATTTGAGATAGTTCTAGACAAAGAACAAGCAGGAAGTAGGAAGATGGTAAGATGGATCTTAACCATACCCAGAGTGGAAGTCGAGAACATTTCCACTGTCCAGCTACCTACTCATTATGGACCTGTCCTTCAGGCCCCCATCAGCTTCCTGACAACAGTTACCTCTGGTCAAGAGCTAGTTTTGGAGGGGTCAGGTCTTTATCCTCACACTTCCCTCACCTGGCCCAACTTATGTCTTCAGATGAGCACCTTTGTAAATGTCTGAGACATGGCACAACTCTGCTGGCCAGCAGATACCTAAAAATGTCTGGGGTACACTTACTTCATAATCCTGCTGGGACCTAAGACATGGAATTTGGAAGGTGAGACAGAAAAATATTGTCTTGAAATTAACTGTAAGAGATTGTGAAAGCCACCGTGTATCTTTGAGCCCCCACTCTACCTGATCACTCTTTCTTGCCCCTCAAAAAAATATAGTGTTGGTCTCTTGATTAGTTTCAGGATTATGGATGAAAAGTAGTACAATGGCCAGGTGGGCATAGTGCTGAGGGAAGCAGGTTCTCAAGAGATTGCCAAACTCTCAGTTAACAAAGCCAACTTTGTATGAGAGAGTTCTCAATGGTCTTATACAATCTCAGATCTTTGTTTTTGTCCTGCTAAAGCTCTGCAGGTGACATTCATGGAGCAGAAATACTGGTGATGGCTCTGTCAGGTGGATGGCCCTACTGGGAAGGCAGGGTTAAAGAAAGTAAGACCAGACTGACACTACTGTAGTCTCTAGGTTCATCCAAGGCACTGTGACAGAGCCTAGAACTATGTTGTTCTCTGTAGAGGGCCTGTAACCCATGGCATCCATTGCTGATGACTTACTCTGGCCTAGCCTCTGCACCCTGATTTACACGAGTGAGGTGAGTTGGCTGACACCTTTGTTCTGAGAACTGAACTGGCTCCCCGACTTTCCTGTTCTTAGGGTTGCATGGAGAAAGGCCAGAAGGTCTAGATTACTCCTAGGCATACTTTCCAAAAATCTTTAGTTAATCCTGGGCTATTTTTCCTCCTCTGTGGGCAGTTTTTTTGAAGAGGGGTATAGTTGGAGACCATGAATCAAAAGACAGGGATCCCACAAATGCAATTTACATCTTGTATAGATGCTACACACCAGGCCCAGTGTGTGTTCATCTATGTTTATATATCCAGTGGAATGCATATAGTCCATGAAGGCATTGTGAGTGGCAAGGAAACACAGCTGTCTCACTCTCTGACAGTGACAGCCAAAGCCAACTGTGACCTTTCTCCCTAGTCTAAGCTCAGAATAATTCTTTCAGGCTGGAGTTTTCTGTCCAGCACTGAATTCCTGCCCATACTTGGAAGCCTGTGCTAGGCTAGGAAGGAGGGCAGATGACCTGACTGGGTTAGACTGAGAGCATAATGGTCCTTAAGACCCTGGTGAGCACTGTCTGCTATTTTAAACACTAGTTGCACAATTATGTTTGTGAAACTGGCAGGGTTTTAGATTATTCTGAAGGACTCCTCTTCCTTTTGCTGGATAAACTATAAATCCAAACAACATAAAACCAACAGGAAAGAGGAAACAGAGAAGCCCTTTCTACATTTGCAAGACATTTAGCTTGATAGTTATAATTTCCTGCAGCAGTACAGAAATGTGTGTCCAGAGATGGCCTGTAGATGCAGGGGAGGATCCTGGACTCTCTAGAAAAAAGAGAAAAGCCAAGAGGCAAGAAGAAATTCTTGGTCACTGAAGCCTTTGGTTGGAACCATACTCTCAGGTGCTCTGAAAGCTGACAGTGGCATGATGGTTTGTACCCAGGAATGTGCAAAACTTAAAGTGACTCCTCCCCTTTCCTATCTCCTGAAAGTCTAGCATTCTCTCCTCCAGGCAGTCCACCTTTCAGTAACATGGGGACTTTGCCTTTTCCTAGATACTACTGGCAGTGATATGGGTTCTTCTGTCTTGCTTCACTAGGAAGAATAAGATTTAAAAAGAGAAACTAGCAGGCATGGGGAGCAGCGGCCCCTGGGGAAAAAGGACCAGGTCAGAGGAGAGAAGGAACCCCTCTGAGGCCAGAAGATGTAGATTTCTGTGACCTGGAGAGCCTTTAGCTCCCAAGTTTGGAGATAAAAATTTCAAGTTCACTGATGGCTAGGGCTTAGCACACAGCTTTGTTGCATGCTAGGTGAGAAAGCCATACCTAAGGAAGAGTACAGGATCCTGAGAGAAGCAACAGAGTATCAGCTCAAACACTGGCCTATCTGAGTAATGAGAACTCTGGACACAGTTTGCCTCTGATGAGGACTCCTCATGGGATATGTGGGTTCTAGACCCTGAAGTCATAAGCCTTGTCCCCAGGAGCTGGGAGTTACTTAGGAGCTCTTCTGTCAGGGCTAAACTGTAGACTTTGAGGCAGTAAGAGTACCAAGAATGCCAGGAAGCTGAATGGAAGAGATCCTTTCCCCAGTGCTGAAAAGTCTCTGCCATTACTCCCACCCCAAAATGAATTGGTAAGCCAAATGTCTGTAAGGAACAAAGAAAGGAGAAGTCCTAGTGGGTGGTACCAGGCTAGTTTAGAAGATTAGTTTGTCAGGGTGGAGATCACTCACAGGATCAGGATTTTAGTTTAGTTATCAGCATCACTGACAGGAAATGGGAAGGACTTGCCTGAAACTGACGGAAAATTCCTAAGTGAACAATATACTTACTCTCTAGATATCCTAGAGAAGAAAATCATTGGGAGAGAAAACCATAGGAGAAGGTTAACATGAGAACATCACTTCTCAGCATAGCACTTGGCTGCACACACAGAGCCCAACATCCTATTCTTGCCTACTTTTTGCTTACTCTTATATCTGGTGCTCTTTCCAATCCCCCACCCCTAGTAAGAAAGATATTACACCTTGATTCCCGTGTGTGTGTGTGTGTGTGTGTGTGTGTGTGTGTGTGTGTGTCTAACGCTTGACCTTCTGGACTCTAGCTCTTGTCTTTCTAGGGTTGGAGCATGCTTGGCTGCCCATACATGTGGACTTTCTTCACTGCCTTCATACAAGTATCTTGTGACTAGTCAGTCTAATTTGCTTTAAAAAGCTCTTTGAAATGGGTCTTGGTTTCTGGCCTGGCAGTTCTTAACCAGAGGCAGGTTGCAGTATGTACTGACAACTGGATGGTATGTTGGCTAGCTTTAAGATGTTTGGTGCTGCATAATCTAGTTCAGTGAAACCACATTTCTGAGGCACTCTGTTCGACATATCATTAAACCCCAAGGGCTAGGGCACGGTCCTCTGCTTACATGTTGGCCTGAGTCCAAACTAAGTCATCTTACTATCTTGTCTCCCTTAAGTAAAGACACTTTGTCTAATTAGGCTACAAGGCAATACAGAATCCCATTCTGATCTGTACTTATAGCTTGTTAGAGCTAAGAATTATGACTGCCTGCCAAGTACAATGGTCAAGGTAGATGACAGCACTGAAAACAGGAAAATGGTCTTGTATATCACCCCGACTCCCCTGCCCACCTCCCACACAGAGCACAGGACTGGGTACTCACTTTTCAAGCAGGGTCAGAGCTGTCACAGGGTTCACCCGGAGGTACTTGCAGTTGGGCTGTCCATAGTCGGCAAGGTATGTAGACCAATCCCACTGAATAAAGAGGTCCAATAGCTGAAAAATACCCCAATCCCCATACCAAGGGTTAAACAAACAGACAAGGGAAATCAGGACCTCAGAAACCTCATTATTCTTTATTACCAGCGAACTCCTGAAATACACAAATGGACATGTAATAAAGGCAAGAACAGCTGCAGGCTACACTACAACTATGTAAATGTCAGATGATAGAGTCATTTCCACCTTAAGCACAAGTCCATTGCCGAGACTCCATACTCCTCGAAGGCTAGCCTGTGGAGAAACTATTTTGGACTGATCTCAAATGCAGGACACATAGTACTCACCCACTTACTAATTTGGAAAATGCTTATCATGGTTTTCTGAGCACCAAGCCCTACTTATTAAAGACCTCAGAATCCAACAATGAATAAATGTGGGGGTGCAGCCCAGGGCCACAATGCAATTTTAACCACAGTCAGTCAGCACTGGTGTTCCCCGTATTCTTATTTTGTAGACTTGCCAATGTCCTTGACAGCCTTACTGCTGTTAACTCACTGCCCTCGACAGTTTGAGATCAGGCAATACATTTATCTAACATCTCTTCAGTTGACTTTCATATGGACTTTTCCTATATCCTTTTTCTTACATGATATTGACAGTTTTGAAGACTGTAGTCTCTTGTCTCTACTGTTCTTTCATCTTTGTTTTGTCTGATGCTTTCTCAGATCTATAATATATATTTTCAACTAGAATTTAGCACAAGTGACACCATGTCTTCCTCTGGGGGCCATATCCTGGATTGACTATAAGTTTTCCTTTTGCAAAATTATCACAGAGATTTTATTGTGTTAGTTTTAAAAGTTTACATTTGTTTGTTTTGTGTATGAACATGCCAAGCACTGTGTGAAAGTCAGAGAACAACTTGTGAGACGTGGCTTTCTTCTTCCACCACTCAGGCTAGATTCAACTCAGTTCATCAGGCTAGCACCTTTCCCTACTGAGCCATCTAGCCAACCCTACTCCACTGTTTGTAATGAGCCAAATGATCTGATTCTCATGTCCCTCCTTACCAGTGATGCTACTATTAACCTTGACTGCTTGATTCAGGTCATACAGAGGTGAAAGGTATCTCAATGGCGGTATTATTATTTCTCTCTATAATTAACAGATTTCTTGAGGGAGATATTGTTTCAAATTAAGTAAACCTTCAGGTTCTATACAGGCTTTGGCCTGTCATTGTCGAACAGATTTTGTCTGTGACAATATTTATTGTAGTGTCTGCCCATACAACTTTCTACTTGCTCCACTCCCTTTCAAGCCATTATTTCCAAATCTTCTGTGAGAAAAAGTATTGTTTCTTCCTCCTGTTTATCTCATCACACATATCAGTGTGACCTTCTGGATATTTACTATGGCAGGATATAATCTATTACAGTCATTATTTTGTTGTCTGTTGTTCCAGCTTTAGCTACCCAAGGTTTTTTGGCATTGGTCTCTATATTTTTGACTCTATATATTTTATTTTGAATACTTCTTTTCAGGTTCTCCAAGATGTTCCAAGTTCACCTTTTCTTTCATTGCCCCAGACCTTAAATCAATCTCTTATCTGAGGTGCTTTGATATTTTCTTGAGAAGAATGGTATTTAGAAGCCAAGATCTGCACAGGGTACACTTGTTTCTGCTGGGGACTGCTTTACTAGAGCCTCTTCAGTAGACAGAGCTAAAGAAAGCATGTGTGTACCTGTATTTCTTTACCCATTGGTACATATGTAGCAAGGCCAAAAGTCCACATTGAGGCCTCCAAGTCCAATATATCACTCAGATTCATTACAGTCTTGTCCCCCTTTCCTGATTGATTACTTCTATTTTAAAAGGAGAAGCCTGGTGCTCATTATAGTATTCCTTCAATTCTAGCATAAAGTGTTTACAGAGTTGCTAGCATACACCCCTGTCAGACACAGATTTACAAACTAGAGCTCAGAGCTTGGACATGGGCCTTTCCTTTCAGCATTTGCTGTGATGATTTTTATCTGTGTTGTGTCACTCTTCTCCCTGCTACTTCTGCACTCAGTTACATTCCGCTTAACTTTAGTTGTTCACTTTGTGGTATATGAAATAAAGCCTGAAAGCCACATAGGAAACAGAGGAGTGAGGCATCTCTGCTCACACAATCCACCACAGTCATTATTCTGTAGCTATTAGTGTAGGCTTTCCCATCCTCCATTTGCTCTGCTCCTTTCCCATCTACCTCTGCAGGTAGCCCAGCTAGTTATATTGTGCTTCTGTTTCTTTTGGACAAACAAGCAGTTGTATTTTTTTCCTTTCTCTAATATGAAGGGCACACCTTCATAGGTATCCTCCTCTACTTTTTCTCCTATATTCTTCTTCTTCTTCTTCTTCTTCTTCTTCTTCTTCTTCTTCTTCTTCTTCTTCTTCTTCTTCTTCTTCTTCTTCTTCTTCTTTTCTTCTCCTCCTCCTCCTCCTCCTCCTCCTCCTCCTCCTCCTCCTCCTCCTCCTCCTCCTTCTTCTTCTTCTTTTTGTTTGTTTTTTCAAGACAGAGTTTCTCTGTGTAGTCCTGGCTGTCCTGGAACTCACACTGTAGACCAGGCTGGCCTCAAACTCAGAAATCCGCCTGCCTCTGCCTCCCAAGTGCTGTGATTAAAGGCGTGCATCACCATTGCCCGGCTCTAAAGCTTTTTCTTAATCAATGATTTAGCATACAAACACTGTGAGTTTTTTTTTTTTTTAAAGAGTTGACATATATAATATACGGGGAGCATTTCACTGCCAAGCTGGGTGATTAAGTACCAATATTTCTGGAGTAGGACATGGTGATAAGTTAGAGCTAATTTGATCAAAGGAGAACTCAACTAGTCATTAATGGTACTTTGATCTGAAACAGAGATAATTTGTTTATGATTTTCATTCAGAACAGAATTAAACTAGAGTAGCAGTTTGTGGTATTTCATAAGCTATATATACAAATTAACACAATAAATCATAATAACGACTATTTACTATACAAAACTATGTACATATGTGGGGCAACACATGAGAAGAGACTGGCATTGAATGGCTACACTAAATGGAGAACTTGCTTTGGTGAATGCTGCATTTCTTCATTACTTTGAGCCTCCCTGTTGTTTAATATCAAGTTGTCATTCTGATTTCAAGATGGTATGGAGAAAGAGAGAGGCAGAAGACAAGCACTACTTAACAATCATAAGGTAGAAGAGGTGGAGATGGGTTCCTGGCTTGCATTCTCAATGAGGCTGTAGCTGTTTGTTTGTTTTTAAATCTTCACTGATTCTATTTCAGAGTTAGAAGCTCCTTTGAAGCTAGGCCAAACTCAAAGACTTCCTTTTTTTGCATTTATAGCTGAGAGAGACTAGAAAAATCCAAAAGCATAAAGCAAAGTCTTTCTTCAGGTGTAGCTACCTAGACAGAGAAAAACCAAGTTCTACCAGCAGGACAAATGCAGAGTTCCAGGAAAGACCTTGGGTGAGGCAGCGTGAAGAGAATTCAGGATCTGCTGACCTTTGTAGTGTGACTAGTGCACACATCTTCAGCACAAAAGATACCAATAATTTTGGTAGATGTTGCTGTGGCTAAAGATGGCAATCCCAAGGAAGCTTTACAATCGAGTATTGACTCAAGCTCTCTGGGTACCTGTCTACCTTTCGGGCAGAAAGAATTATACAGAAAGCCTGGTAGAGGATACAGCCTGTGACCACTTCTAGACTCCAGCTACATTCAGAGATTGCCAATTCACGGGAAAGAGGATTATTGGATGCTTTCTGCCTTCCTTGCTAATTCTTCAGCTATGAACTTCCTCTTCCGGGATGTGATGCTAATAATCTTGACTGTCAGTTTGACTGGATTTAGAATCATCTCGCTGTGTTTGTGAGTGTATTACCGGAGTGCTCTAACTCGGCACAGAAGACCTGGCATGTGTAGTTGGAGACCTGCAGGACCCTAAGGTGAAGACGGGGAAGGAAAGCACGATGAGCGCCATCATCTCTGCTTCCTGACTGGGTCAGTGTAACGGCTGCCTCACGAGCCAGTCACCATACCAAAGTCATTCTTATCACACCTTCCCTGCCATGATGGACGGTTCTCTCAAACCATGAGCCAAGAATAAGCAGAGGTATTTTCTCATCCATGACTTTCTAATATGAAGGGCACACATAGCTTTGCTTCTGTACTTTTCCTCCTATGGAACTACATTTGAACTTAGCATCTAGAAGCTTTTCCCTAATCAATGATTTAGTATATAAACACTGTGTTTAAATAAACTAGAAGTCATTTCTAAGAGATGATAAACCACAAAAGAAAACAGAATGCACCTGCATCTTCCTTGGGTTATTTTTGTGAGGTCTTTTGTCACAGGTAGAGTAGCAGCTCCCCCAGGGTGAAAATGACAAATATCTTGTGACTTCTCCACAGCACTAAACAATATACTTCTAGACTCCTAGCCAGGTTCCCAATAGGCATATATTACAGGAAGTACAGTAGGTGAGCTGCATTTTGTAGCAGCAATACTGGGCAGATGATGGGCCAAACTTAAAATTCATGTCTTCCCAAACCAATTTGACAAGTGGACCAAGCTAGGGTCCTTCCAGGAGGCACTAGGGGAAGGCTGCCCGAGGACAAAGAAAGCATCAAACCAAAGGGATGCATCCATACTGGGAAGGAGCCCAGCCTTGGCTATCTGACTTCAGGGTTCCAAGGGAAGGTACCCATAAGCAGTGCATAAGAGGATGCTGGTCATGGCTCCACAGGCTCCACTAGATAAGCACTGGCCCAACCTCAAGTTGTTAAAATCTCCTCCTTCTAGCATGCTGTAAAGATTTCACAGAGAACAAAGAATGGCAAAGGCAATGGACGGCAATGGACACCCTGACAGGAGCCTACACTCTGCTTCCTATAAGCTTGATTTGTTGACAAGTTTTCTCTTGCACAGGCCCACTGATTTCTGCAAAAAACTGTGATCAGAAAACAGTAATATCCTTGAGTAAAAGGAAAACTTGAGTGTGTACCTTATAAACATCCAAAAGAATTCTTCATGCTAAACAGGATAGAGTACAAGAATATAATGACAGCATGTCTTTCCAAGATCCTTACATGATCTTACAAAATTCTAAACGTGCTGCATCTTCTGTAAGTACAGTTTCCTAAGAAATGAGCAGGACCATTACAGTACTAGGCAGGAGACCCTTGCTCACTGACAGCCTGACAGGATGAACTCATCACATCATCATAAGACAGTTTCCATAGCCTATGACTTCGGGTACTTTTTAGGAGGAAGCAGAGCATAGTGAGAACAAATACATGCTTAGGGCTCCCCAGCTGAGAATCTGACCACAGATACAGCTTCTATCAACAGCTGAGGGCAGACCAAGAGAAAGCAGAGAAACTGCTCAACAGCAGACCTGACCATGACCCATCTGTGTTTATTGCCAGGATTTCCCCTGACCCCATGCCCTTAGCCATACAATTCAAAGAACAGCTTTGGCTTGCCTCCTGCGTGACCTCAGAAATGTTTCCTGATACAGACATCTGGGCAAATGTCAGAAGAGGAACATATGACTTTAACAAACATACTGGCAACAATGTAGCAGGAACTCCTGGGTACTGCACAGGGAAGATGGTGAGATGCCATGTCCAGTCTTGAACTGAGGCTGGTAAATGAGCAGATGCAGAGTGATGGACACTAAGATACTTTAAGAAGATGACACAGTTCTCAAGAAGGGCTTTGAGGCGCAAGCCAGACCTGAGGGGATTGACAGGGGTGAGGGGATGCCAGGCAAGGAAGCTAACAAAGGTGTCTCTTAGAGTCCTTTGGAAATAACTAGGAGAAAGAAAGCAAGGGACAAATGGCCTTGATGTTAAGGGCACTGAGTTTCAGCTGGCAGCCTCTCTATTTGTTTTTATCAAGAATGTTCCCTGCTATTTTCTAGGGCAGATGGAAAATTATAATCACTACTCCCACACTTTTTTTTTTTGTTTTTTGTTTTTTTTGTTTTTCGAGACAGGGTTTCTCTGTGTAGCCCTGGCTGTCCTGGAACTCACTCTGTAGACCAGGCTGGCCTCGAACTCAGAAATCTGCCTGCCTCTGCCTCCCAAGTACTGGGATCAGAGACGTGAGCCACCACTGCCCAGCTTATTGGAACAGAGCTGTGTTTACCAACTAACATCTTATCTATGGCTGTTTTGTGTAGTAATAGCTGAGGCTAGCAGCTATGACAAACACTACCACATGCTGGGAAAGCCTAAAGCTGAACTCTTTTCAGGGAAGTCTAGCTTTAGATCCAGGTCAAGAAGGGCAGTGTGTATGTGTGTGTGTATGTGTGTGTGTGCGTGTGCGTGTGTGTGTGTGTGTGTGTGTGTGCTGTCTCTCAAGATGTGATATCTCTCATATCTATTAAATTAAAGAAAAGAAGGTCAGAAGACAAGGCATTTAATCACTAGGAAGAGGTAAGAACTTCATTATTGTAACAATGAGCACCAGAATTCCTTTAGGAGAGAGAAGTGCTTGCAGAGATTTTCTCTTTGGGCAAGCCCGCCAAGATACAGAAGCATCTGCAGAGAGAGGAGGAAAAATTTGGGCTGCTGGTTAAGAGGCAGACCTGGAAGAGAGGCAATTTAATAAACATGTATGAGAAGGGCTAAAACCATTGTTAATGGTCACACAGCCTGAGCACCTATGGAGGTCTGAATACTGAGTAAGCAGTTTTTTCAAAGCTGTTGCTGTCTAGTTTAGACAGATTTCGGGTTCCCTCCCAGTGCTCTTGCCTCTCTCTGCATGTATCAAAGCACAACTAGATAGCTGCAAGCTTACTGCAGAAACAGAAGCCCAGGAGGCACCAAGATGGACAATACACAAGGGCTCACAGCAACCCAGAGGAGGGTTCTGGATTTTCCATAGGTGACAAAACTGGGACCAGAGAACCCTCCTGGGCTCTCTGGATCTCTACTCAAACCTTGCAACAATGGCCATGCTGCAGGCTGACTCCAGGAGCTTCTAGGAGGGTCTGCCCCACTCCCTTTTCCCTTCAGTAGGAAAAGAGAGAAGGGAAAAAGCTAGTCATGGGTGTGTGACTGGTTTCTTACTGTTCCCATAACCCTACCACTTGGATGTAAGCATCAGGAAGCTCTGTCTCAGTGGCAACTAAGCAACAGCAGTTTCTCCTGAAAGAAAACAATAGTCCAGAAACATTTATTTACTTGAATGATAAATGTTTCTAGACTGCCTGTCTAAGCCCTTCCCATCTAAGGCTAGCTTGCAGAGCAAGGGAAAGGTAGGTAGGCTGAAAGTGCCCCCACAATTGTCTCCAGCTAGGGCCTGCAGGAGCTTCTGGAGGGAACCTAGTATCAAACACTCCTAGTGATGCTGCCCAGTGGCCGTGTCTCAATAACTATAGCATTCATTTTGCAGATGGGACAAAGGCAGGGCCTTGCCAGTATACTATTGTTTGGGTTAGGGACTGCATTCCCGAGTTGTTAACTCCACTATCACACATTCCCCAGCCAAAACAACCAGACTTAAGAGCGCCTCTGCAAAGGGACCACAGACAGAAGGTAGTTTCAAAAGTGTAAGTATAAGCAAGCATCAAAACAATAGCAGAACTCAACAGTTTTAACCACAGTATAAATTCTGTATCACCTACTTTAGAAAGTAAAATCCATTGGATGTGACAAACAGCCCTTAAAATTAAAATGGTCAGAACATATATTTAAAATATTATTTATACCCAGAGCTATGAGTAATGAGCTTTTCTTAGCCTATATCAAAATTTACATTCCTTGAAATATTAATTAGCAAGTATACATATGCAAATAAGCGTGCACACATACGTACATGCATGCACAGATGCACAGAGGTCTGTGAAGGGGATGATAGTGCCCTATCTCAAACTGCAGTGGGGAATAAGATGTGGACTAGAATATCTTTTTATATGTATTCATATCTATAGTTGATTAACAAATTGTCATAAATATAAATATACATTGAAGGAAAATCTTTGAATTTTATTTTACCTATAGTGGTGCTCAATGAAAAGTCTGGAGAAACTGGCTAGAATATGCAAGGAAAACTATCATAACCAAGTGTTTTGGAGCACACCTGCAATTTCAACACCTCGATGGCTGAGTTCAAGGCTAGTATGGGCCACACAGTGAGTTATAGGACAGGCTAGGTTATATAATAAGATCCTGTCTCAAGAAACAAAACAAGGAAGAAAGTTATCCCAAAGTCATAATGAATGGCTTTGGTCCTCTTCATAGATGTGT
This sequence comes from Rhabdomys pumilio, assembly GCA_030674055.1. Lineage (NCBI taxonomy): Eukaryota > Metazoa > Chordata > Mammalia > Rodentia > Muridae > Rhabdomys > Rhabdomys pumilio. The sequence continues at coordinate 21,437,235 of JANHMN010000008.1, forward strand.
AAATTAAGAAAAAGTTGTAGACCTTTTGTGAGTCACGATTACAAATCTCAGCCCAGGCACTTTCTCTAGGTCTAAGAAAGCATGCCTAACACTAAAAGACAGTAGAGAATGCTCTTACACACTGGTAAGCTGAGAATAAATACAGCCCAGGAAATATAGTTGGGTCTGGCCAGAGGCTAGGGATTGCTAACTTCTTCAACCTTTTGTTTCCTCATTTGAGGAAGTAGAGCTGAATAAAACTGAATTTGGAATTCCATTGCCAAAAGTTGGAACTAATCAATAGAATGGTTAAAGAACCAAGAGATGCTTTTTGTCTCTTCTCTGAAAACTCCAGTTTCATAAGGGATCTTCCCCTCATACAAGATCTATTAACAGTGTATTAACATTACTTCCTGGGAACACTAGAATGTTATCCTTATAGAGTTAAGACATTTTCTCTTCCTTTTAATTATAGTTGCTAATTATATTTTAGTTACTAATTATTTTAAATTAAATATAATTTAATTATATGTGTGTTCATATTTCCTCAAGTTCACTTTGAAAACAGGTGATAAAACACCTTGCTAAAAAGTTCTATCTAGCCTAGCACCTGCCCTTTAGAGTCAAAGATGACACCCAAACATCAAATTTTGTATGTGAAATTCTCAGTGAGGAAGAATAAAAACTCAGAAGATTGACAGTTCCATTCTGTTGGATCAAAGGGAAGAAAACAGGAAATTGGAAGCAAACTGACTAATAGAAGCCAAGAAGCAGAAGTAGGAGGAGCAGAGAGATCTGGTAATGGGAACATCTACCACATGGCAGATGCTAGGTATGTATTTTGCTTACTTATGTTATTTAATGCTCAGGAAATCCAACAGTCATAGACAGCACTGCCATTTAATATACAGAAATGAAGCCTGTGAAGGATTAAACATGAATTGATTGAGTTGAGGTGATAGCTCAGTGGGTAAAAGTCTTGCCATGCAAATTTGAGGACCTGAGTTGGTATCCCTACAACTCACGTAAAAGCTGGGTACACTGAAATAGGAGGTGGAGACAGGAGAACACCTAGAAACTTGGTGCACATTAGTGAGCAGCAGGAGACCCTTTTCAAACAAGGTAGAAGGTAAGAACTGACACCCGAAGTTGTCCTCTGTCCTCCACATGAGTGCTATATGGTATCCATGCTGTTTTAGTTACTTATCTATTGCCACAATAAGACAATGTGACAAGGGCAACTTATGGAATAAATAGTTTATTGGGGATTATAGTTCAGAGGGTGAGTCTATGGCCGTAATAGTGGGGAGCAATGAAGCAGGCAGGCAGGTATGACACTGGAGCAGCAACTGAAAGCTTACATCTTGATCACAAGGATGAGGCAGAAAGAGAGCAAAATCCTAACTGGATTTTGAAATCTCGAAGCCCAGTCCCAGTGACACACCTCCCCTAACAATGTCACACCCCCTAATCCTTTTTGTGTCAGCAGTATGAAACTTCTAAACAGTACTCAACAACATAGCCCAGAGAAGAGACAGTATCACCAGCTACCTTCTCAGGCATAGCTCTGCAGCCCTCTTTAGCAAGGCTAAATACTGAATGTTAAGAGTATCATCTGTCTTTCCTCCTACCCACCCACTAGGCTGCTGATGTCCGAGAATAGTTAGTGGTGCTCCCCACATTGCTCCTCGACCCTGCTGGCAAGGACCATTCAGTACGAGACTTCTCAGGCTGTGTCTAGTTAGATCAGCAGCAGCAAGAAGGTTCTGCCTGTCTACAGAGATCCTATAGGGCATTGGTGCAGAGGTACATGCTTACATAGATGATTTTACTAGAGTCTTTCCACAATTCTGTGACAGTCAGCAATGACCTGTTTTATAGATGTCAATAAAAGAGTTAAGTGACCCACCCAAGATCATCAATTTAGTAAACAGAGGGTGTATCTTTAGTTTAAAAGTTTCTAACTCCAAGTGACACCCTTTTATAATGCAACTTACATCTGGGAAGAAAAAGAAAACAATGTCCCTGACCCATAACTGCTTGCATTCCAGAAAAGTAGACAATAACCTCTGAGTTCTTTTCTGTCCATCTTCAGATATGGCTAGCACAAAGTGTAACTCACTAGTTAACAACAAAGGAATCAGACAGCTACACATATTAGTGAGCGAAGTATGTATTTAAGTCTTGATACTGAGCAGACTTCTAGGTTGTGCTAAGAGCTGGACAGACACCTGATTTGCCCAGTCTCTGCAAGAGCTGTGATTTGAGAGGTGCCTAGAAGAGAACAGATAACCAGTGAAGCCCCAGGAAACAGTGGAAGCCCACCTGTGGAGAGTATGGGGGAGGGGTGAGTTTAAACTGTAGAACCAAGGGTCCTTTGCTGATCTAGCTAATCTACCCTAGTAACTGAGAACAACAAGGCAGCTGTATTAAGCCAACCCCCCTGGGGGGCTGGAATGCCAACTCAGACTTTCCAAAGATTCTACTGGGCAACTAACTGACTTAGATGGTTAGATTTCCATACAACTTAGCTCAGCACTGTATTCACCCCTAAGTAGTTCAAAGGCAGTGCACACAGCATTCCTAGTAGGTCAGTGTTTACACAATACCTTCACTAAGTGGTTCAATTTTCTGAAAGACTCTTCAGCAATGTGTGTGTGTGTGTGTGTGTGTGTGTGTGTGTGTGTGTGTGTGTGT